>CM019162.1:21542886-22077569 GCA_009733165.1 Naja naja
CTTCTCTTCTCCTTCTCCTTCTCTTCTCCTTCTTCTTCTTCTTCTTCTTCTTCTTCTTCTTCTTCTTCAATAGAAGATTGGCCAGTCTCTAGAGTAAGAGGTGTCCAATCCTGACAACTTTTAAAGACTTTGGGAACTCGGGGGGCTTGAACTCCCCAACTTCCTCAGCTAGCATGGACGAGGAGGAGAGATAGATGGAGGAGGAGGAAAAGGAGGAGGAGGAGGGAGAGGAGAAGGGAGGGAGAGGAGGGGAGGAAGAGGAGGAGGGGGGAGGAAAATGAGGAAAGGGGGAAGAGGAGGAGGAAGGAAGGAAGGAAGGAGGAGGAGGAGGGAAGGAGAGGAAGAGGAAAGGAAGAGGAGGGAGGGAGAGAAGGAGGAAGAGGATGAAGAGGAGGGAAAGAGAAGGAGAAAGAAAAGGAGAAGGAGAAGATAGACAAAGAGGAGAAGAAAAAGGAAAGGCTGCCATTTCAGGTCTTCAAAATGACCTCATTCCAAGCCATTCAGAGATCTTCTCTTGGTGGTCCAAAGCCACCACTCTTAAGAGCAGATTGTAAAACAAGGCATCTGACCAACTGTCCACTTTTTACTAGTCCTGACATGTAAATCAAAACACTCCTTACTCAGAACAGACCTTTGTTTGACAGATAGCTGAGAGGAGCTGTCCAGCATAAACCACAGACAGAGAGGAATGTAACTTCAGCTGTTCTCCAGACCGGAGACTAAATCTGTGATTCAAAGCATATTTCCTCCTCCTGAGTAGAACCCAAGACTGATACACAGTCCATTAGACATTAGATTCATTCAATGTGATTCACAAGTGAAGGACAGAGCATGCCATGCTTAGTTGGCATGAATCATGGTTAGTGCTAAGCTAAGCAGAGATATCCCCCTGCCAACAAAAGTGTGTATAGTCAAGGCTGTGGTTTTCCCAGTTGCAAAGTATGGCTGTGAAAGTTGGACCACAAGGAAGGCTGAGCGCCGAAGAATGGAGGCCTTTGAACTCTGGGGCTGGAGGAGAAGACTCCTGCGAGTCCCTTGGACTGCAAGGCCAACCAACCAGTCAGTCCTAGAGGAGATCAACCCTGACTGCTCTTTAGAAGGCCAGATTCTGAAGATGGAACTCAAAGACTTTGGACACCTCATGAGAAGGAGGGACTCACTGGAGAGGGCAAAAGAAGAAGGGGACAGCAGAGAATGAGGTGGCTGGGTGGAGTCAGCATGAGCTTAAATGGACTGCAGAAGATGGTGGAGGACAGGAAGGCCTACAGGAACATTGTCCATAGGGTCATGATGGGTTGGACATGACTTCACAACTAACAACAACAACAAGAAGTGCTAAGCTTGGGGTTTTCAAGGACTTGATTCTGTGGGTGCCTCCACCGTAATTGGTTGGTTTGTATCCTTCAGAATCAAAGATGTATTTTATTTATTTTATTTATTTATCTGCTTTGTCAATTGCTTACAAGATAATAAGTGTAAACATGAGTAAGAATACAGGGAATAGATAAGAATAAATGGGGACAATAGGACAGGGACAGGAAGCATGATTGTGCACTTATGCACACCCATTACAGACCTCTTAGGAATGGGGTGAGGTCAATAGTGGATAGTTTGAGGTTAAAGGAGTGGGGGTTAGAGGATGTAACGACAGAGTCAGGTAGTGCATTCCAGGCATTGACCTCTCTGTTGCTGAAGTCCTACTTTCTGCAATTGAGTTTGGAGCGGTTGACATTGAGTTTGTATCTGTTGTGCGCTCATGTATTGTTGTGGTTGAAGCTGAAGTAGTCATTGACTGGTAGGACATTGTAGCAGATAATTTTGTGTACTACGCTTAAGTTCAACCATAGGCGGGGTAGTTCAAGGTTGTCCAAGCCCAAAATCTCAAGCCTGCTGATATAGGGTATGTAGCTATTGTTGGTTGGTGATGCCATCCAAGTGGAGAAGGTCACGCCATCAGTGGAAGAGCCACCAAGAGGGCATCAGTTCCAAAGAAAATGGCTCAGCATGTCACGTTCCATTGGATTCAGAAGAACCCACTGCTGAAGTCACCTTTTAGATGGTCTGGGGGGGGGGGGTTTCTTGAAAAACAGGGCTGGGAAAGTAGCGTACCCACACTGTCCCTGTGGTGGCTCCTTGTCTTGATGGAGAGGAATTCAGGGGGTGTGTGTGTGTGTGTGTGTGAGTGTGTGTTTTATTTCATTGATGGAGAGGATCCAGAAAAAATAACTCAGAAAGAACATTATCTATCCTTCCTGGCAACTGGTTTCAATGACCCCTGTCTTGCTTTTCTGGGAAATCTGCCAGAGACCTTTGAAAGGATTGAAAAAATGCCGATGGCTGTTTCAAGAGAAATTGCTGCCTGCGTTTTAACCAGAGGCCTGTTAAAGGAATCATACCAGGAAGGTACATGGGAGGGGGGGATAACACACAAAGTCTATGCTGGCCAAAAGCAGACAGATTGTGGTGGGGGACACACAGCCCCTCCCCACCAGAAGCAAGTGATGTGGAGTGGCAGCAGAGATGGGGATAATTACGAAGGCCAATGCGTGCAGCAATTAGGAGGGGATTGACCCCCCCCTAGAAAGTCTGATCCACCGAAAGTATCACATTTCAACCTTCATGGACCCTTGGCCCCATAAGGGTGGAGAAATGAGAAACTCATGGGGGTGCTTGTCCGCTCACTTGCAGAAGAGGAAAAGTTAGGACGACTGTCTGGGGAAACTTGAGAGCTCTGGAGTTAGGATACCTACCGGGATGTGCTCGCCAGAACTCTGTGGGAAATTGCCATGGGTGGCTGCTGATACCCCATTGAGGAATTAACAAGTCAGATAAATAATCCAACAGTAAACAGTAGCCTAACCAAAGTACCACCAAGAAGAAGATCCTACCAACACTGACAAGGCAAGTTGCTGCATATAAATAGAGGGGGAATGCCATTCCCTTTTGGTATGGATGATGTTACCTAGTTGGGCAATGAAACATCTGCAAGAAACAACTAAACTCAGTGAGCACCAAGGAACCCACAATCATCTTCTTCTTCTTCTTCTTCTTCTTCTTCTTCTTCTTCTTCTTCTTCTTCTTCTTCTTCTTCTTCTTCTTCTTCTTCCTCCTCCTCCTTTTCTAATATTCTCTTTTATTGGCAATTGTCATTGAGTTAGGAGCAATAACTCAGCTGGCTAACCATTGTTTTCTAGTTATGGTGTATCCAACTCTTATCATTAGTGGAGAAGTCGGTATCCTGGGCAAATCTAAAAAAAATGGGTAATGCAGTAACCTGGTTAATAACACAGGTCATTCAGGAATCTGGTTAAACAAGCATGACAAGAAATACCATCTTCTATAAAATGGGGAAACAATGATGTCTTTGTCATAGGACTTGGCCATTGTGACCTCAGTGTTAATTTTAAAGGAGGGAGGGAGGGGAGAAGGAAGGATAGATGGCTGAGCAAGCCAATGAATCTTGGCACAAGTAGGAGGATCTCATTAGTCAGTACTCAGCAACAATATAAATGCCAGCCTATAAATATTGATCTTACTAAAATATTGATTTTAATAAGAAGCGACCTCTCATTCATCACAGCAGATCTGGCCTCCATCAAATGATGGATGTTTCAATTATTAGCCCACTAATTTTGGAGAAAATTCTCTTCCATTAAGGGCACGAAAAGATGACTGTTCTTATTTTTTTCAGAACAGAGAAGTAAAAAAAGAAAGAAAGAAAGAAAAGGGGATTGAGACAGATGCCAATTTGCATAAACTTAGTGAAGGCTTATTTGATGTTACGTTGAGACTCTGGAAAGAGTGCAGTGAAAAGCAACCAGGATGATTAGGGGACTGGAGGCTGAAGCATATGAAGAACGGTTGCAGGAACTGGGCCTGGCTAGTCTAGTGAAGAGAAGGACCAGGGGAGACAGGAGAGCAGCCTTCTAATATTTGAGGGGCTGCCACAGAGATGAGGAGGTCAAGCTGTTTTCCAGAGCCCTCGAAGGCCAGACAAGGAACAATGGATGGAAACCGACCAAGGAGAGATTCAACCTGGAAATAAGGATAAACTTTCCGACAGCGAGAACCATCAACCCATGGAACAGAAGTTGCCTTCAGAAGTTGTGGGAGCTTCATCACTGGAGGCTTTCAAGAAGAGACTGGACTGCCATCTGTCAGAAATGGTGTAGGGTCTCGTGCTTGGGTGAACGGGGGGGTTGCACTAGATGACCTACAAGGTCCTTCCAACTCCATTAACCTGTTAATCAGATCCAGAGGTGCTGATCAAATTATGGCAAATGGATGAATTTAAGCAACATGCTCTTTTAGCCTTTTTTTTCCTCTGAGACGGGATTTTATGGCTATTACTTTGCAGATGGGGAACGATGGACTTTTAGGCTCACAAAAGGAATACTGCTTTATCTGGCTTCTCTGTTGACTTTGGTTGTCAGGAGGTGGCCAAAGGGGATGACATCACACACACACACACACACACACACACTGGGACGCTGCGACCGTTATAATTATGAGTCGGCTCCCGAGCATCTGAATTTTGATCACGCCTGGGCAGGCAGCAATGGTTCGTAAGGGTGAAAAGCGATCGTAAGTCACTTCTTTCGGGGCCTCAACCGTCACTAAATGAACTGTTGTAAGTCAAGGACTACCTGCATTAACCACGGATGGCTTGTTGGGGGTTGTGTGTGTCATGTAAATAGGGAACCAGGCTCAAAATTTACCAAAATATGCCCACATTTGACAAATCCCGGGCTGAAAAGCTGAAGTGTTCTTTCCCTGGTTGCAAATGCTTACCTTCTAAATTTATTAGCAATTAATAGAGCTGTTATGTCCTCATTCTGCATTTTTATAGTGGCATCAAAATATTATACAGTGGAACTGCAATTAAACTCACTCAGTTGCCTTCGCATAATTTTCCCTTGCATTAATTCTCAGCAAACCCGAGTTATGGGTATAATATTCCTCTTGGTACTGCTTTTCATAAAGGAAACGATGCCTCCAAATAGCAATAAAGATTTTGTGTGTGTATATATATGTGTGTGTGTGGTTTCTTCGCTCTTAAGCAAAGAAGGGACCATGCTTTTATTTATTTGGTGTTTTTTTTTTTAAATAATAAGCACGAGGAAGCTACAGGATTTAATTTTGGCTAAGAAGGTAAGCGGGAAGGTGTCATTTGTCTCTCGAAGTTATCGTTTGTGTGTTCTCCAGCCCCCTTTGCTTAATCTCTCTAAACAGATAATTTAGTGGCTTTTTGAGAAAGCACCCCAAGTACAAGGCAAATGTTAGTGCACTCCAGGGATGAATTCAAGATGGATTGGAATCTTACTCTGCGCGTGATGCAACACTTGGTTTTTACGTGCACTTAAATCCGCAGCGATGTCCATATAAATACAGGCAAAAAACTTCTCTCTGTGGGGTCTTTAAACTGATCTATCCAGGCAGCAGAAAGGCTCTGTAACATCCTGGAGGCTGTGTCCTGTTTTGGTGATCAATCTTCTCTCCCATGCTTCTCCAGCATGGGTTAAATCCCAAGACACCAAGAGGAATCAGCTAACTTGGGGCTGTTGAGTTTGCAAAGTACGGGCAGCCGCTGAGACTTCAGAGAGAGGAAAAAGTGGGTAACGGTGCAGGGGTGGGCTTCTGAGGGTTTGCAAGGGTTCGGAAGAGCCCCTAGCTAAGATCCTGTCCAGTTCAGAGAACACCCCCCAAATCCCACTCCTGGCTGGCCCTGGCCACCCCGCCCCGCTCCTCCCAGGACTCTCAATGAGGCCTGTTTTGGATGCAGGTAAGTGCAGGGCGCACATGGAGGCTCAGGGAGGGTGAAAAACTGGGCCCCCCAGAAATTTGGAAAGGCCAGAAATGGGCCTGTTTCTGGCTTCCAGAGAGAGCCCAGGGAGGCCGTTTTCGCTCTCCCAGAGGCCCAAGGAAAGCCTCCGGAGCCCTAGGGGGACAAAAACACCCCCCCTCCCTACCGTGGTGCAGGTGTCAACTCATAAAACATTTTGTATACACGTTTTACAGTTGACAACAGAAAGAAGAGGGGGAGTTTCAAAGAGCAGGCGGCAGTGTGGAATTGAAAGTACATTCCATTCATATTTTCTTCAAACACTGATTAGATGACTGAAGCTTCTGCTGCACAAAAATCTAATTTTTTTTAATTACATTTATATGCTGCCCTTCTCCGAAGACTCAGGGTGGCTTACAATTTTTGGGGGGATACAACCCAGTGTGCTCAGCAGTAGCCTTCATTCCATTGTATATGCCTACTTATTACTAAGCGGCATTTTTACAAGGTCAGCTTATTGCCCCCAACAATCTTGGGTCCTCAATTTACCTACCCTGAGAGGATGGAAGGCTGAGTCAACCTTGAGCCTGGTGGGATTTGAGCCTGCAATAATTGCAGGCAGCTGGAATTTAAGTGCTAGGCATTTAGCAGCCTGCACCACCAAGGCCCTTATTGGTGAGCATGATTGATGACTCTTGGCTATGGGCGTGTTTCATTGGATGATACACCCAGAGGGGTGGGGAAAGCAGGATCAAGGGTGACAGTGAATTATGTATCTCAGAGTTGGTTACGCCCAGGTTAATGCCGGACGTAGAATATTAACTTCAAATAAATCTTTTTTTTTTAGTTTTGGGAGTGTGGCTTGAAGGTCATGATTTAATTGGAGTAACTGCCGGAATCTTGACAGCAGGAGGCCAACTAGGCCATGCCCACCATCGCCACACCCACCCAGGAACTGGGCAGAGAACCCCTTGCTAAAAATTTTGAAGCCCACCCCTGGTTACGGGGTGCCTTCCATAAAGGAAGCCGGCACAAAGAAAAAATTGGAAAGGTGTTCTCCAGCATCTTGGAGTGAGAAAGAAGATCAGAAGTTTCTTCTGGGTTGGCGAAAGGGATGTGGAAAAGAAAAAATCATGTTGTGCTCCAGCAGTGGATTGCTGGATGTGTCTGGAAACCAGAGAAACAAACTTTTTTAAAATAATTTTTTTTAAAAAAATTCCATCTTCAATTGAACAATGTGTTGTCCGGGTACAAATATCTTTGTTGAACAATAATCAAAATTTACAGCATCGTTCATTACATTGGTACTGATTCTACAATGCTAAAGTAATATTCATAATAATAATATTCATACTGATCATAATATTTACTCATCTCTCTTAACGTGTCTTCTTTACTTTGTTTCCTTTTTTCTAACTTCCATTTTTGCTATTTAGCCCTTGATAAAATAAGTCCCATGTCGTATAATACTCAGTTTGCTCTTATCTCCTTCCTTGCAAGCATTAGTCTGTTCATTTCTGCACATTCCAATATTTTCCTAATAACATTCTCATTTGTGGGTGTTTCTTCACTCTTCCAGCTTTGTGAGGATACAACTCTAGCTGCAGAGAAACAGACTTTTGTGGTGTTACCATCTTTCCAGATCAGTTGATCAAATCAGTTCTGCAGGGGGAAAAAAGAGCTGTACTCAACAGCAATTACATGGGACCAGTTAAGAAGTGGAGAAGAAACCATGGAGAACCAGCAAAGGAGCATCTGAGACAAAACATTTCTAAGGGTCTACCACAAAGAAGAGGGAGTCAGGCTATTCTCCAAAGCACCTGAATGCAGGACAAGAAACAATGGATGGAAACTCATCAAGGAGAGAAGCAACCTTGAACTAAGGAGAAATTTCCTGACAGTGAGAACAATTAATCAGTGGAACAACTTGCCTCCAGAAGCTGCAATTGCTCCAACACTGGAAGTTTTTAAGAAGAGATTGGACAACCATTTGTCTGAAATGGTATAGAATTTCCTGCCCAAGCAGGGGGTTGGACTAGAAGACCTCCAAGGTCCCTTCCAAGTGTGTTATTCTGTTAATATATTACTGGCTTGCAGACCTTAAAAAAGGGACATTTGCAAGGCCCAAGAATAAAAATCAGGGTAAACTAATGGTTTTCATGCGAAGGGAGAATAAGAGATTTAAAAGGAGGAGAAATTGGTGCATGGCCATGTTATGTGGGCATGTTGATTTTAGTCATGAAACCTGCATTGATGAAGATATTTAGAAGGGGAGATGCACTCTCCTTCATTTTGAGGAGAACAGAGTTTGGTGCTTATCCAGTTGAATCCTCGACATGCTCAGCAGTGGTGGGATTCAAAAAATTTTACTACAGGTTCTTTGGGTGTGGCTTGGTGGGCGTGGCATGGGAAGGATACCGCAAAATCTCCATTCCCTTTCCATCCCTGCTTTCCAGCTCCGTTCTCCTGGGCAGGGCAACAAAAGAAGACCCAGCCAATCAGCTGGGAATTAGGAGGTGGAGAATTAGATGGGGGCGGGGCCAGTCAGAGGTGGTGTTTGCCAGTTCTCCAAACTATTCCACATTTCCGCTACCAGTTCTTCAGAACTGGTCAGAACCGGCTGAATACCACCTCTGATGCTCAGTGGGGTTTGAAATGCCTAACTACGATTAGACCAGGGCCCAATTTAGCGCATGTTTAAGAAATGACTTCCTACTTCACTCAGCTTGATTTAAGTCTATTAAGAGGGTTTTTTTCCCCCCTCTATCGGAAAGCATTAGCTATAATTTAATATTGTTGTGTTTTCCTCTCTTCTTTAAATGAAAAATGGCAAGGAACGTACAACCGCAGCTCTCGTGAAATAATAACCCTAAATCAAGAAATTGCACACCGCCGTTGTGATAAGGAATTAGAATGTTAAAACTCACGATGGGAAAATGTTTCAAGTGCAGCACCTCAGAGAGTTAATTAAGCCTTAAGTTAATTGGCAACGATCTTATCATTGGATGGAAAATACAACTGATGATCTTATTTGCACTTAAACAGAATAACCGGGGTCATTATAAGACTTCTTGGTGCATTATTGACCGAATTATAATTTCTTAATTAATTTTGATTGACTTTCAAAGCATCTAGCTGTTTGACTTTTTAATTCTCTGCCTTCTTATCACCTGGGAGGAGAAAGACTCAAAAGCTGTTTACCTTACAAAGCTGTGTTCACAGCGCCCACACTGACAATTTCTTGGCCTTAGTAATTTTGTTGTCTTTTTTAATCAAGTTCAATTCTGGTTTTCTTTTTCCCCTTTTTCTTTTGCAGGAAAACCTACTGCTGTATTCAGAATCAGGCTACTTTATTGGCTTCAACAGAGATAGGCAATGATCCCAGCCATAGCTATGATAGGATGACTGATGTATTTAGTGTAGATTGGGCTAAGCAATCATTTGGAAGGCCCAATTTGAGCTCAGCTGGGTTGATAAATCCAGTCCATTGTGTTTTACTCCATGAGTCATGCTTAAACGAACTGTCAGGCATGAGAATTCCAGAAATCCAAGCAGTTCAAATGAATATACAGATTTATTGCAAGCTTAAACTCTCTACAAGAATCTGAACTACTAACAGTCAAAGCAAATTGGCAGTAGATAAGAATCAGTGGAATTCAAGGTGGGCAGGACTTAAAACTCTTGTGGATGTGAAGGGATTTGAGACTGATGACATGTTTGACTCCTCCATCCAGCTGAGCCTGGTCATTTCCTACATAAACTGTGATTTAGTGCCAGGTTTTATTCATGAAGAAAATGCATCTGAGCCTCTATCCAATCTGCTTTAACCTGCCTAGCTGCAAAGCAAGAGAAAGATCAAGTGAAAAACATTTGGAGTAACCATCATCACCTAGATGGAAGCCATTCTACCAAGTATCTGAACTGAACTGCCTTACTGTTTATAAGATTAATACCCCAGCTTTCATTCAAGTATTCAAAGTAGAGATTGTAGCGCTGTTACCACCAATTTTCCCTGCAACAATCCTGTATGATAGATCAAGAGAGAAAAAGTTATTGGTTGAAAGTCATCCAGTGAAGTTCTAATAAGTAAAAGTAGACTTGAATTAAAGGTCTTCTCATGTCCAATTCAAACACCCAATTTCATCATCAACACTATGTTGACTCCCTATCATTCCCTCCCCACCCCTTCCTTCCTTCCTTCCTTCCTTCCTTCCTTCCTTCCTTCCTTCCTTCCTTCCTTCCTTCCTAGAATTCAATGTCTATAATAAGTGATTTAGCACTTACATTGATCTTTGGAAGAATGTAAACAGTGGTTTTGAAGGATTATTGGTACATACCTAGAATTCAACATTCAATTTCATGAAAATTCTTAATCATCCATGCTGGATTAATTGGGTTTTGTAGTCCCACTCCTCTGGAGGACATTGGATGGGATAAGAGCATTACATGGTAGAATAAGAGGAAGAGGTAGATATTTTTTGATGGCTTTAACTTAAAAAAAAACACAATCTTGCAGGCATCACATATCTTTAGTGTGACATAATTTTACGATTTCTTTTAAGTTGGTGGTGTAGGGGAAATTTCTCTTTTTATTATGTCTACGGGCAATCTCCCAGTAGTGAAAACATTTGCATATTACTCAGTTTCCCTTACCGGAGGACATTATTTCAAGCAATATAAGAGAAGTCTTGCTAGAGCTTCCAACATACAGTCATATAGTTTCATGGCGGATAATATAACAGAGTACCACACCGAGGCACATAAAACAGCATTTAGTTTGCTGTTAAATCAGCCTCCAGAACAAGCAACAGCAGATTCCTGTTTCTAGTTTTGTTTCATTTCACATCCATTGAGTGAGCAGCCAAAAATGCAAGCATGGCATTCATCTATTTCCTAATGTGTTCATCTGCATTGTCTCTGGAACTTAGGATCGAGGTGGCAGCTACTTAATGGACATTGTGCATTTGCTCAAACCACAGGACCATCTGATGGAGCGATGAAACCAACCGAATGGGGGAATTCATCAATGGGTTGACACCCAAGGAATTTGGGGAGCGGGGCTCTGTTTGTTATTGATCGGTCGAATGATCATGTCAAATCGCTGAAGGCCGCTGGGAAGGATGTGCTGCAGGTCATAGGATGATTCAACATATTACAGCGGGATTTCCAAATTTGGCACCTTTAAGACTTGTGGACTTCAACCCCCAGAATTCCTAAGTTGGTCATGCTGGTTGAGGAATTCTGGGAGTTGAATACTGAGAAATAGAATAACAGAGTTGGAAGGGCCTTGGAGACCTTCTACTCCAGCCCACTATACCACTTCAGACAAATTGTTCTCCAATGTCTTCTTAAAAACCTTCTGTGTTGGTGTCATGCCCCTGATGGAGACTGACTCCGATGAAGAGGAGGAACAGCCAACAGGGAGTGGGAGTGTGGCTCCAGAGGTGGTGGAGGAGGCTGGGGAAGGGCAGAGGCCGGCTGAGCAATCAGAGGAGGATCCAGGCCCATCTCCTATCCATCCCAGGGCACGCAGGGAGCAGAGGATCAGGGAAAAGCGTGGTCTCCTCGGGAGGAGAGGGCCATGATCCTCCTCAGGGCTTAAAGCTGGGAGCTATGTATATAAGTTTGTAACTGCGTATGCAGAATTGCTGGAGTCAAAGTTAGTGTTTCCTTTGAAAGAGGTTTATATTTGTTGGCGTTCTTCCCAAGGACTTTCCCCGGTTATCTGCTTGGAACCTATGATTACTTATCTTGGTTTGATTCAGAACTCTCGCCAAGATGGTTTGTTCTTGTTTTCCTTTTGCCTCATTAGTTACTTTTGGGACTTCAAACTATGACTAATAAAACAGTTAAGTTGAAGGCATTTCCGGACTGTAATACATGTTTTGGGTTTTGGGTTATTTTGAATTCATCACAGTTGGAGCACCCACAATTCCTGGAGACAAGTCATTCCACTGATTAATTGTTCTAACTGTCCAGAAATGTTTCCTTAGTTCCAGGCTGGTTCTCTCCTTGATTAGCTTCCATCTGTTGCTTCTTGCCCCACGTTTAAGTGCTTTGTAGAATAAGCCCCTTCGATATTGAAACACTGTTATTATGTCACCCCTAGTCCTTTTCATTCAACTAGATATACCCAATTCCTGCAACCATGGAAGTCCACCAATCTTAAAGTTACCAAGTTTGGAGACCTAGTATGTATTACAGCAACATCTACTGTCCAAAGGTAATAGCACTGATCTCCCCACCTAATTATGAGGAATTAATTCCCTATGTCATATCTTTCCCAGGAAACATCACATCAGCTTCTATCCCAGGGCAATAGCTCTTTTGAATCCTGCTGTATAGAGCAGTGTTGGTGCAGTGTCAGGGGTTTTCAGTTCAACGTGTGGAGGGTGAAGGATGTGTGTTTGTGTTTTATTTTCAATGTGCACTGAAGATGGTGTTTGATTTTGGTGTACGAGGTGCAGTGACAATAAAGTAAACTAAACTAAATGAAAATTTCCAATATTATTCTTGTTGGGAATATTTAGATGTGGGTAATTAGATGATGGATTTGCTTTGAGACCTTAAAGGATGGTGGACTAATCAACAGCGGGGAAGCTAATTTGGAAATCTTTGAATCTTCCTGTATCCTTGGAAAGGGTGATCATGTGAACAATGGAAGTCAATGATGGAGAAATGAAATATTGTCCAATATATCCCGGTCACCAAGTTCAAAAGATCTTGAACAGGGTTTTTTCATTAGACTCCAAAAAACTAGAAATGGATAAAATGACAGGAAGTTTTTGCTAGTTATTGCTGGAACCCAAACTGGCCCATTTTGTGACTTTGTTCTGTTTCCCCTTTTTGTTCTGTATTTGAATGTTTGAAATGAAATTCAAATGAGATTGAGCACTCGTAATTAGGTTATAATTCAAGCTATTGTGGAGTATATTTTAAAATCTCTATTTAGCTCTACATTTATAACACCATAAGCTGTTCTCTAGCCCCAAAGGAAGAAAGGGAGGGGATATTAATTCAGTGTTTATAAAGTGGAAATTAGTTTAATGAGTTTGATTCAGAAACCGAAAGATGCGTTTCACATTTATCTCTAATAGTTCTCTGAACAGAGAGCTTAGTTGCCTTGTGATGTTGAAAAGGATGGAGATTACAAAGTTAAGAACACAGAAGATCCTAGAAGCTGGATGAGACCAAGTGCTTATCTAATCCAGCATTCTGGATTACATGACGAGCACATTGAATCCATTCAGGAAGATGGAGGACAAACTCGGAGAAGATAGCCACACTTCCTCATCACTTCTAACCCACTACCATCATCATTGGCCTGATCTCTCAGGAATTGTGTCTGGTTGAGATTTTGGAAGATCAGTAAGTGGTAAGCCTCTGCCAGCTGAGCAACATCTGCTTCAAACACATGGCCAATGTCTGTGTAAAAAAACCGGCCATGAACTCCACAATTTCTATGTTTCTTCAAGGAAGAGTGCAACATCAATCAATCAATAGAACAAGAAAATATAAAAGACAGAAAAACACACCACTCCAGTATAGAAAGGCTTCACAAAAATCAAACTGAATTCACCATGGTGGAAAAGGAGGAATATTTTAGCCTGGCACTGACATCGTATTGAGCTAAAGTCAGAAGGGTCTCCATATAACCAGCTGCCTTACTTCATTGGAGGGAAGCCCTCTTGAGATGACTTGAATGGCCTGGTAGAAATGTATCATGAGAAATATCCTGGACATGGTCACCAAAATCTTAAACTGGCTTTTTTTTTTCCAGAGATGGTTTTGTGAGCCCTGAGAAATAATAGCTAAAGAATCTGAGTAGACGTTAAGTCCAGGGGTGTGATCCAAAAATCCCAGCAACTGGTTCTCTGCCCTGTTGTTGGATGGGCATGGCCATGGTGGGCATGGCCTACCAGAACTTCCAAGAGGGCCATTTTTCACCTTCTCCAGAGTCCAGAGGCTTCTTTGGGGCCTCTGGGAGGGTGAAAACAGCCTTCCCCGGGCTCCAAAAGGCCTCTGGAAGCTGGAAACAGACCCATTTACGGACTTCCAGAACTTTTGGTTGGGCCTATTTTTTGCCCTCCCAGAACTTCCATGCGGAGCCTGCACTTAGCTGTATCCAAAATGGGCCACATGGAGACTGCTGGGGGGAGGGGCAGGGTGGGCGGAGCCAGCTGGTGGGTTCAACTACCGGTTTGGCGAACCAGATGTAAATTTAACATTCAGTTCACCTGAACCGGTCCGAACCAGTAGAATCTCACCCCTGACGTAGTCTAAAATAAAGATGGTTGAAGAGAAGTAGGATCGTATCTTCAAACATTTGAAGGATTGTCCTGTGTATGGTGGAGTGGAGCAGAACCAATGGTTTGTTACAAGAAATAAGGTTAAACGTGACATCAGAAGGAACTTTCTACATTTAGAAATTCCCTGGAACAAGCTGCAGCCTGAACTGGGGGGTTGAAACGAATACTAGGTAGTCCATTTCAGAGACGGGGTAATTGACTCTAGGTCAACCACAAGTTATTTGTACTGAAAGTTCTTTCCAGTTCTGTGATTCCATGATAGCACAAGCATACTAAAATGATGGCTCACCGAACACTCTTTCCTGGAAGCTCAGTTATCACACCCAATATATCCAGCTTCTGTTTTGGCTCGTTTTTTCCTACAGGATCTAATTGTTGACTCAACTTTTCCAGAGCTCCTTAAGTGATTTCACAACTGCTCACTCTACTTGGACACTGTTGCTATGCTCGGGATCTGGGGCCCTTGTGGGCTGGGGCTTTCGAAGTCCTGACTTTGCTTTTATTGAAAGCCGGGAGTGGAGCGTATCCTGTGGTCATAAATACAATGGGAGGCTTGTCAGTTGTGTTTTCATGATCCATCTTCTCAAGTGGACCTGTGCGTGGGATTCCTACCATAACCAGATTAATTAAGCTGAAGACGTTTCTCCCAGAGGGAAAAATCCTTATTGCCGCATGGAAGCCGTGGTGGTTAAGAAGTTCCCTCTCATTCATATAAGAAAAAAAAAATTGGTATTTATTAATAGGCAATTTTTGAAAGCTAAATGACAAAAAGACTTGCATCTGGAGCTCTTCTGAGGAAGGCCACAGCTGGATGGTTAGGGCACACACAGCGTCAATTCAGACAGTCACTGAGTCAATTTCTGCTTGAAATGATAAAGAAAAACATCTGCCTAAACCCCTGGAGAGTCTCCCCCAGCCTCTGTTGACAATGCTGAGCTACACGGAGCCTGTGATCTGAAGCCAGTGTTTTTCCCTTCTGCTGAAGCTTGAGGTTTCTCAAAGGAACTGCTCTCTTTGGGGAGGAACAAGTCGAAGTTTTCCCTAAGCACAGGTTGGGGAAATTAGGACCAGGATTTCTGCTATTTACACTTATGGACAGATGTTGTTTCAGCTGACCGAGTTTAATTAAAGATTTGTGGAGATTGACAAAGCCTGTTCTGTAGTTGTCTTGGATTTCCTGAAGGAATATTGTTGTGTATCTTAAAAAGGTCTTTCCCTAATTCTGCATCCATTGGCTTCTGTTAGATCGCAGATGGAGATCTTGTATGGCCAAGGGTGGTATTACAACTCTTGGTAGGGTTGGCATAGGAGTTTCCACTGGCTTGTACTCAGTTGAGAGTGACTGCATCAGATAACCTGCAATAAGTTATCCATCCACTTCCTCCTGAAAGTAAGAGCCTGTAGATTATATATGGAGGAGACAAATAGAACGAGGTGTGTTATCGTACCATGATTTCTTTTAGTAGATATTGATAAATATGCAAAGTAGTAACTCTCGGGTGTTCATCATAACCTCCAAATCTGGCTCCAAGCTCTTAATTGTCAAGATTTGCAAAATAGCAATAGCAATAGCACTTAGTCTTATATACCACTTCAATGTGCTCTAAGTGGTTTACAGGGTCGGCCTATTGCCCCCAACAACCTGGATCTTCATTTTACTGACTTCAGAAGGATGGAAGGCTGAGTCAACCTTGAGCCTGGTGAGAATTGATTTGCCAAATTGCAGGCAGCTGGCAGTCAGTAGAAGTAGCCTGCAAGCAGTACTGTATTCTAACCACTGTGGCTCATGGTTTGCTAGTATAGTATTTTCCCATGATCTTCATTTCTATTAGTGATGATTCCAGAAAGCAGTCTGCTCCAGCACCCAATTATATAATAGAAACTTTAGAACAGGGGTCTCCAAGCTGGCTGAGGAATTCTGGGAGTTGAAGTCCACAAGTCTTAAAGTTGCTAAGGTTGCAGACCCCTGCTTTAGAAAGCTGCAGCTCACAAATCTATTCATGTGTGCAAACGGCGGTGTGTGATTCATGCAAATACCAGGAATAATCCAAGTTATTTGAGGCTTTCAAGATTTACACTGATTTCATTCAAGAACAAATGCAGAAGGACTGGGGTGCATTCCCAGTACCTCCAGTTTATAAGGATGAAGCTGTCATCATATCTAGGAGATGAAGAGGGCCTGGAGAAAGATGGGAAGACATGGCTAGTCTTCATGGTCAATCTGGAAAAAAAAAAGTAGAGTCCCCTTCAAGTCAAGCTTAATTTGTGATGACTTTGTGGACCCATCCATATAGCCATCCATATAGTGGGTCAGGGTTGAACTATGCTCTCTGAACTTGGTGGTTTCCTTGCAGACATTTCATTACCCAACTAAATAACATCATCAGTGAACTTATGTAGTTGGTTAATGAAATGTCTTCAAGAAAACTATTAAGCTCAAAGAACACCAAGAACCCATAGTCGCTGCTTCCTCCTCCTCCTCCTCCTCCTCCTCCTCCTCCTCCTCCTCCTCCTCCTCCTCCTCCTTCTAACACTGATGATATATCCAGTTGGGTCATGAAATGTCTGCAAGAAAACGTCTAAGCTCAGATCATTGCCTTCTCATAGGATATTTTTGGAACTTCTAAATCTAGCTAGGAAGCTGGTGTCCCGCCAAGTATTAAGCAGGTACAACCTTGCTTAGTTCTCAGACAGTGTGCCTAATAATTTTACTACAGTCATTTGTGGCAGGGAGTATGAGAAAGGACCATATTACTGGCTCTATATATCCAACCAAATTTCAGAGTTGGGCACAGTTCCATCAGGTTTTTATAGACAGGATTATTCTGATTTAATAAGTATGTTTAATGTTCATTTGAAGTAGAGTAGAGATATTTTATCTCCCTTTAATTGTGCAGCCAATCTTTCCAAGCCTACATAGGTTGGATTTGTTTTAAAATTAAAGGTGAAAATTAAATATACTTGTTAGCTATCTACATTCAGTCTCTCTCTCTCTCTCTCTCTCTCTTAAAAATGACCTCATTAATTCTCCTGCACTTTAAGAGCAGATATTTTGAGAGCTGCCATAAATTTCTCCTTATAAACAACTGTCATTTTATATTTTATATATGCTCATGCGTTTGCGGTATATAGTTATCCTTTAGAATTATGTGCAAATAGAACCATGCAATTAAATTTGATTTAATGTTCTGAAATAATCCAGCGTGATTGCAGCAGGGGTCTCAGGTGATCTTAAGAAGTGATATTTTGGATTTATTACCCAACGGCATGGAATGAGAACACTTTTAAGGGGAGCAATTAGATTTTTCTGGTCAGCCTCTGTTTAGCTGTCATATAATGCTATGAAACTTGACAATCAGAAAACAATCCATCTCTTAGCAAAAATAAAAAGAATGGAGAAAAAACAAATCTACAGGGTTGGATCCAAAGAATGAAAGAGAAGGAAGGAAGGAAGAACTTATCACTCTCCCTGAATCTAAGATACTTCATTACTCACTAGGTACAACCAACAGTAAAACTGTCATGTGAAATGATGCTCTGGATTTACATCTGTGAGTTCTTTTCTCCAAATTATTTCTTTTAATGCAGCAAAACTCAACCCTGCCAAGAAGAAGGAAGGAAGGAAGGAAGGAAGGAAGGAAGGAAGGAAGGAAGGAAGGAAGGAAGGAAGGATATTTAGATGGGAGTCTACCAGAAATTGTCAAGAATGTTGACCACAATGATGACCTGCAACATTCTGGATGAAGGCAACTGGAAATGGTTTCTATATTGCTGTTGAGAAAATAACATAGGTATGTTTTTCATGTAGTTCACAGAAGTCAACTTTAAGCTGAGAGATGCTTACTTCCCCTCAAATTTAGGACTCCATCTAGATCAGTGATTAACAACCTTAAAATAAGTAACTTCTGAAGGAGCCCAGGTTGTACTCAATCCAATTGTTCAACCAACCAACTTCTGTTTTTAGCCTTCTCTTTGGGTTGTCCAAAACATTACCATGGACTTGAAAGTCTAGTAGGACTAACAGTGAAAAATGAATGGCAAATAAATAGAGGTGGTTTTTTTTACCATTTGAAGTTCATCGGAACGGCATGTATATAATAGTCCACCTCCCCTTAAGCATTCAGGGCAGGAAAAAATATGGATGTTGCTACTCCTAAATAAATAAATGAAGTGCACGTAGATATCTGACGTGCAAAGGTCCATGAGTTCAATTCTTAGTAGAAGGTTTGAACCCAGTGGTGGGATTCAAACAATTTAACAACCGGTTCTCTGCCCTCATGATTTCTTCCAACAATCAGTTCACCAAACTGCTCAGAAAGTTAACAACCGGTTCTCTCCAACTGGTGCAAACTGGCTGAATCCCACCACTGTTTGAACCCCACAGTATAACATCTGTCCACCTATGTCTGATGAGTCCCAAATGGGATGAAACTAGTCATGTCTTCTGGGGGTCCACATAACTTATCATTCCAAAGCGGTTGTGCCTTATTTAATTTCACTTCTGCCCAATTAACTCATTTCACCAATGGTCAATTTGATGCAGGCAAGCCACAATTAGCTCACATGTTAATTTGGACCTCTGAGCCAACATCCAGGAAGTCTCATGGTTGACCATGTTGAACTCTATCTCGCCTGCCTGCCTTAAAATAATTATGGAAACGATTAATTAATCTCATACATTGGATTCTAATTCTGAAGATCTCCTTATCGTGACATTTTAATACATTACATTTCCCTCTCAGATTGAATTTTATTCATGGAGCCTGGCTTTTAATTCATTGCAACTACATAGGTGGCTGTTTGTGTCAATTCATTGCTAAGCCTCACACTCATTCATCAATGGCTTAATTAACTGCCACTTCTTGCTAGATGCTGAATAAGGAAATTGGTCGCCAAGAGCACAAAATGATATCTGGAGTCTATGTAGCATTTGGCCATTGTCTAAGATGAGCCTACACGAAGAGCTGCAAGAATCATCACTCTCTACTGAGCTGAAGAAGCTTCTTGGATAAGAAGCAAAAAGTCTTCAAAGAAAAAACCAGAATGTCCAGTTGCCTCCTGAAAAAGCATCTTTGAGACAACCATGACCTGGATGACTGAGAATCTCTACAGACTTTGAGCTATATAATTTGGGGTGAATGCTCTTTGAATGGTGTGTGAGTATGAATGGACTTCCAGAGGGAAAAAAATTCAGACTACAGGAACCATAAGCACCACTCAGGTGACCCTGAGGACACAGATGAACCTCCAAGTGGCCTCAAGGACTCTCTAAAAGGATGCAAATGACCAGCTGCCTGCAAGGAATATAAATCCTTCCATCCCCCCAGTATCTTGTCAGAGCTGAAAAACTGCAGACTACAGGAACCATAAGCATCACTCAGGTGACCCTGAGGACACAGATGAACCTCCAAGTGGCCTCAAGGACTCTCTAAAAGGATGCAAATGACCAGCTGTCTGCAAGGAATATAAATCCTTCCATCCCCCCAGTATCCTGTCAGAACTGAAAAACTGCAGACTACAGGAACCATAAGCACCACTCAGGTGACCCTGAGGACACAGATGAACCTCCAAGTGGCCTCAAGGACTCTCTAAAAGGATGCAAATGACCAGCTGTCTGCAAGGAATATAAATCCTTCCATCCCCCCAGTATCCTGTCAGAACTGAAAAACTGCAGACTACAGGAACCATAAGCACCACTCAGGTGACCCTGGGACACAACAAAAGAAACAACAAAATCAAATCTCTAAAGGAATACAAATTTCCAGCCCCCAAAATAAAACTAAAATTTACAGTGGTTAAAATAATTAAGAAACCCATCCCCACCCCAAGGAGGGTCACAGCCCGGTTGGTCAACAACCAGGTCTTCAAATCATGGCGGAAGGTGTGGAGGTCAGGGCCAGGCGGAGCCCCAGGGGCAGTTGGTTCCAGAGGTCAGGGGCTGCGACAGCATAGGCTCGTCGCCGGGGGACCGCCAGCCGACATTGGGTTGCCGACGGGACCCCGAGGAGTCCTTGCCTGTGTGCTCACACAGGGCTGTTGGCACTCGATATCGGCAGAAGACGCTCCCTCAAGTATTGAGGACCCATGTCATGAAGGACTTTGTATGTTAAAACCAAAACCTTGAATCTCACCTGGAGTGCAACTGGCAACCAATGCAGGCAGCGAGGAGGGGGTAACATGGGGAATCGAAACTCCATCACCACCAGCTGCTGCATTTGCACCAGCTGCAGTCTCCGGATGGTAAGGGCAGTCCCAAATAGAGAGCATTGCAGTAGTCAAGTCTGGAGGTAACAAGGGCGTGAGTGACTCAGCGCGCAGGGCATCGGTCCAGAAATGGGTGAAGCTGACGAACAAGGAGGAGCTGGGCAAGCCCCCGGCACAGCCCCCACCTGCTCCTGCAACCGGAGCTGTACAGTTGGTTACCCCAGTCCATCAAAAACAGCAGCTTTGATTATCTTCCTTCCCTCTTCTCTCAGAAATTGAAATATAACATTTCAGATAGTTTATAAAGAACTGGTAGTCCATTGGTGCCCACGAGCAGTTAGCTCTTCTCCTTTATTCAACTTGACTGTTTCTAAATAAACTTAAATATTACGGAATGGTTTAAGTGGCTTTCTTCCAAAGAAAACATGCCGTTTGGAAATTTCCATAGCCTTCAAACAACATACCTTTGACAGCAGTAGAGCGAGTATAATGTTATATTCAATCACAGAACCAGAGCAAAATCATACCCTGATTTTAGTAAGAGCTATCTAGCATTTGCTGCCGTAAACCAACCATGGAAAAACTTGGAGGAATTCCATGCTGTTTTAAAAGGTCCACTTGAATGATGAGGAGAGTCTCAGAGCAACATCAAACAGGAAAGAAATTGGGTAAACAGTGACACATCAGCTCATAAGCTTACGTAGATTGTCCTCAACTTATGACCACAATCGGGACCACAATTTCCAAAGTGGTTCTTAAGTGAGTCATGTCTGATTTTAAACCAACTAAAAAGTGGAACCAAGATGAATAGGTATCAAACAATGATGCAGTGAAAGCCATGGCCTCTAGAAATAAATGCAGGTAGTCCTTGCTTAACAAGCACAAATGGGACACACAGGAAGTGCAATTCCTGGGAAGAACAAAAGAATGTGTTCCTCCATCCAAAGGAGAATAAAGGTTGAGATTCAACCAACATGAGGGTTCAGAATGAGGTGAGAGAAAGGGATTAAGAGATTCGTGGGTGAATCGCCATGGGACGACCTAGCAGGCAGAAGAGAGGTAGTATGGCCTTTCCCCAAAACAATTCTCCTTGCTCTTAAGTATCAGAGTTCTCTCCAACAACAAAGTTCTCTCTCTCTTGGAAGAAAAGTCCCACTGTAATTCAGTGGGACGTCTGTTTCAACTTCCAACCAAGCTCAGAGAGCACCAAGGACCTCTTCAAAGAAGATACTGCCAGAAATGTGTGGTGCTGAAGCAGTTTTACACACACACACACACACCACATACCCTTGCAATTTTGTTTCCCTTGTTCAGTTGGACCAGACTCGAGGGGGAAAAAAATCAAACCTTGTTAACATGCTGCACTACAGGGGTATTTTTTCCTACTTCTCCTCCTCCTCTTTCCTCATTAAAATAGCAAGGGCCTGACTTACTTGCTTACAGATACAAAAAGGATTCTACTGACCTAAACAGAATGCAGACAAATTATTCTGATCTCTCTCAGGCAACTCCGATGATGGGGAACTTGCTATTAACTCGAGCCATCGTGGCACATTTTAATAATGAATCGTACCACTGTGTTGCTGGCCCAGGTATATATGCCATATTTTATTTTCAGCATCCATCCACGACTGCCACCCTCAAACTAATTAAATTGCTCACAAAAGGCTGCACTTCCAGCAGACAGAGATAGGGAAGAAACCTGCCAATTCAGGCCAACGTTTTTCTGCTGTGGAATGCCAAATGATTGGAAGGAGGAGGAGGAGGAAGAAGGAAGAAGGGGAGGAAGAAGAGGAGAAGAGATATCAAAATAACTTCTTAAAAACATCACAAGCAAACACTGTTATTTGTTTGCTTTGTGTATCCAGAAAAAAAAATGGAAATACAACGTCTGGCTCATCTCTTAAACTTTGACTCTATAAATTCCCACAATCTTTGTGTGCCTCTCCAAACATTAAAAAAAAGTTTTTGTACTTGAATTCTTAAAAAGCCTCTTCCCTTTGAGCTGAAGATACATAGAAGACTTGTGGTTCAATGCACGAGTAGTAAAACATGGTAGCAAAACGTGTGCAAGTTAGAAGGAGAGAGAAATTAACAATCTTATTTCCTTTCTCCATTAATGGTTGGGCAGATGTCCTATGTGATAATTTATCTTGAAGGAGCACCATGTATGGTTCTCCCAACCTATTTCCCTCCCCACCTAACAACCTTAAGAGGAAGTTTAGACTAAGAATTAGTAACTGGTTAGTAACATTTAACTAGCAAACTTCATGTAGAAATGTGAACCTTGCTTTCTCAACTTCTAGCCTTAGTTCCACCATCCAGAAGAAGACAGGGATGGTGGACACACATACACACAGGTGAGCCACAAAGTATCTTTTTCTTCCCCTTCGTTTTTGGAACTCATCTAAGTATACTTGTGAGTTTCTGGATTGTAAAACCGGCCAATAAATCAGACAGGAGAAGCATAACAGGGAAAGACACAGCTGTATAAATAGGAAAAGGTTTCCTGAAAAGGAACACAGCCTGTGCGAATTTTTCAAGCTCAGTGGTAATTTCTAACTAAACATTAATCACATGTAAAAATATACTCGTGATTGCTACCAAATTAAACAAAACTGGACAACTTGATAGCGCGTCTCCCACGGACCACACGAGAAGAAAATGTCTTTTCAGGTAGCAAGGATGTAAATCCTAGAAGTTCCCTCCACCCTTGGCTTAATCTTTTCTCTCTTTTAATCAGCAGATATTTGTTCATGGCATCACACCAGACTAAGTTCTAATTTTTTTTTTTTTAACACTCCAGGAATTTTCATTCCCACGAGGCAAGAGGAGCCCACGATTATTAGTAAAATTGCTTTTCTCACAGCCACTTAAGATAATAACGGAGACATTCTGTGGTTCTAAATTAAAATGAGGTAGCAGAAAAGATTTGCTTATCCTTTACCCATCCAGTATCCTGATATGGAAAGAGATATGGAAACATACAATCAATGCATTAAACTAAATAAATAAATATAACAGCGGATTAAGTGTTATTTTAATCATGTATGCCATGATATGTTTGTTTTCCCAGTGCTGATACTTTACGATCAAAACCCAGCTTAATTGTAGGACCCTTGTTGACCAGCGCTGCTCTTGGTCAAAATTGAGTTCAGAGAAGAGGAACAAAGATGATTAGGGGACTGGAGGATAAAGAACACAATAAACAGTTGTGGAACTAGGTATGTCTAATATAAAAAGAGCCTTGGTGGTGCAGGCTGTTAAATGCCTAGCACTTAGTTCCAGCTGCCTGTAATTATTGCAGGCTCGAATCCCACCAGGCTCAAGGTTGACTCAGCCTCCCATCCTCTCAGGGTAGGTAAATTGAGGACCCAAGATTGTTGGGGGCAATTAGCTGACTTTGTAAAAATGCCGCTTAGTAATAAGCAGGCATATACAATGGAAGGAAGGCTATTGCTGAGCGCATTGGGTTGCACTCCGAAAAATTGTAAGCTGCCCTGAGTCTCCGGAGAAGGGCGGCATATAAATATGAATTTTATATATATATATATATATTGAAGAGAAGAAGTAGGGGTGATATGATAGCACTAGTACTTGAGGGGCTGTCACAGAGAAGAGAGGGGCCTTTTTCAAGAGGCAAGGGATTTTCTGAAGACACTTTGAAGAGCTTCTCATCCAAGAAGTTTCTTCAGATTCTCTCAGAGTTTAAGAAGCTTCTTGGATGAGAAGTGACATGCCTTCAAAGAAAAACCAGAAGGTCCAGTTGCCTCTTGAAAAAGCACCTTTGGGGCAACTGTGACCTGGATGATGGAGAACCTCAATATATTCTCCAAAGCACCTAAGGGCAAGATGGGATGGTCAGAGAAAGAGCCAGCCAAGAACTAAGGAGAAATTTCCTGATAGTTAGAAAAATTAATCAGTGCAATGTCTTCCCTCCAGAAGTTGTGGATGCTTCATCACTGGAGGTTTTCCAGAAGAGATTGGACAGCAATTTGTCCAGAAAGGTATAGGATCTCCTGCTCAAGCAAGAGGTTGGACTAGAAGACCTTCCAGAGTCTCTTCCAACTCTGTTTTCTGCCTTCCGCCTTCTGGTTGAGACAAAGAAGTCAAAAAGGGTTTTGTAAGAAGCCAATCCCAACCCACTTCCATGTTATTACCAAGGAGGTTGATTCTGATCCAAGAAAGACAATTTTAGGTAATTATAGAGCTTACCCAATGGTTGGCCAAAGCCAACAAATCTTTAGAGGGAAAAAGTTAGAAAGGTGATAAACTCAGCCACCAAGCCTTACTGAGTCTGCTTAGTGGCTGCAGAGAGTGATGCCTGAAAGGGACGGACTGGAGTTGACTTCAAAAAGGAATATATATTTTTTAATTACATTTATATGCCGCAAGGGTTCGGAAGAGCCCCTAGCTAAGATCCTGTCCAGTCCAGAGAACACCCCCCAAATCCCACTCCTGGCTGGTCCTGGCCACCCTGCCCCGCTCCTCCCAGGACTCTCAATGAGGCCTGTTTTGATGCAGTAAGTGGGGCACACATGGAGGCTCAGGGAGGGTGAAAATGGGCCCCCAGAAATTTGGAAAGGCAGAAATGGGCCTGTTTCTGGCGCCCAGGAGAGCCCAGGAGGCCGCCGCCTGCTCCCAGAGGCCCAAGGGCTGAGGTTCAAACACTGATTAGACGACTGAAGCTTCTGCTGCACAAAAATCTAATTTTTTAATTGTATATGCCGCCTTCTCCAAGACTCAGGCTGCTTACAATTTTTGGGGGGATACAACCCAGTGTGCTCAGCAATAGCCTTCATTCCATTGTATATGCCTGCTTATTACTATGTGGCATTTTTACAAGGTCAGCTAATTGCCCCAACAATCTTGGGTCCATTTACCTACCCGAGAGGATGGAAGGCTGAGTCAACCTTGAGCCTGGTGGGATTCGAGCCTACAGTAATTGTAGGCAGCTGGAGCTTAAGTGCAGGCATTTAACAGCCTGAGCCACCAAGGCTATTTTGATGGCAACCTGGTTGCAAAACCCAGTCATGCCCCAATTTGAACTGGATCCTTTCCCTCTGAACTCAGCTATTTATGTTGCCAACTCCGTACCTTTTTAACCTTAGCTTAGCAGACAAGCAACCATTGGCTAGATTGACCATAAGCCTTGATTCACCCCCTAGCATGACATGCAAGGTCAAATAAGAGCCAACCCCTGATGGCTGATTCGGATCTGTGAACTCAGCCAAAGTAGATTTGATGGCCCGGAGTCAAATTTAGATCAGAAAATGTAGGTCCAGCTCAGCTAATCTCATCACCCTTTGTGGTTGGCTTGGAATCCACCCACAGCTGATTTGACAAGCTGGCTACATGGAAAACTGGGAATCCAGTTTCAGCAAGCTAACAAAATTGCAATCGGCTTGGGATCAGGCCTTGAGAAACCTGGTTTTTTGCCATCTCTATTTTGGCTGCCGCCGCTTTCGGTAAGTGAGGTGACAACTTCAGAATGTCATGCTAACACTCCTGTTGGCCTGAGTGGTTCTTCTGTTCTCCCTGCTAAATAATCTTTGGCTTGAAATACTCCTGTTGGGGATCTTACCTGAAACTTACAGTAGAGAGAAAGTATATTTGATTATTCATGTATTAACTGCAACTAGAATTGTATTTGCTTAAAACTGGAAAAGCAAAGAGATTCCTACTGATGGAAATGTGATTAGAAAAATATTAGAATAGTTAATAGATTAGTGAAATACATAAAATAGGTTTATAGAATTAAACATGTTAAGAAGAGGAGTGTTATAGTAATAGAGATATTATGTATATTAAGAAGATAAGAATAAGATAAGAGTAGAGAATTAATACCACAGTAATGAACATGGATGTAAATTTTAATTGTTATTGCACAAGATATTTGCACGCAGACAACACGCCATTAAATGGAAGATGAATTGTATGTACTGTATGTAATAAAATAAAATAAAAATTTACAGAAAAATAAATAAATAAACTCTGGCTTGGCGAAGTTGCGGTCCACGGCTCCCATCACTCTGAAATAGACCACTTGATTGCATGCCAAGGTTAATACATCCCCGAGCACTTCGCTCTGCCTGTAAACATCACGGTTGTCCGTTGGTGGTTTAGCTTCACCCAATATCGATTTCGTATGCGGTTGGGACATGTGCTTTCTACATTAGAGAGAGAAATGATGACTTTTGCAACTCGGCTCTCGTGCCATCGACATTTCTTCTTCCAAGGGTTCCTCCTGCAAGAGGAGGAAGAAAATAAAAAGGTGGAGTGATTACAAATCCACACATTTTCAAAGCAAAACAAAGAGAAAAGGGGAAAAGGGAGAAAATGTATGGGTCAGCCCCCCCCCTCTTCCCCGGGATATGATGCACTAAATAAGTCGGATAGCCGATGAACAGACGGGGGGTTTGTTTGCCATCCAGCTGAATGAGGGACTTACATATTTCGAGGGAAGAATGGTGGATGAAGCAAAATGAATTTGCAAAGCGGCCACAAGATTTCCTCCGTTGCAGCTGTGAGCTATTACCAGCTCCAGTAAATCATTCAGAGCTCCGCTTTTAAAAGTGCGAACTGATAGTCTTCTGGGAATAAGTTGGGAATTTTGGCAATTCATCATCTTTCCTTGGAAGCCAGGGAAAAAAAAAGAAAGAAAAAGGAAGCTTCCATGCTTAAGTTAAAAAATGCTCTATAATTCCTGAGTCTGCTTTTTTTCCCCCTCCAGCCTTTCAAACTGATGAAGAAACAAACATCACAAATCTGTTCCCAAATTCACAGCAAACTTCTCTTTTCTTCCAAAAGAGTTGTCTGATATCCAGAACGTGCTTACCAGAACCTCAGTAAATATATTGGGAGAAATTTATTTGGCTCACCTCTGGATGCAAATGTATTTGCTTTCTCAATTACAAACAATTCACAAAGCAGAATGTAGTTATTTTTAGAAAATCCCGGTATAAATATTGTACTGTAGTTATCCAGTGGAATTTGTTTTATACATTTTTTCTTCTTCTTCTTCTTCCGTTCAATCATATTTGGTTCTTGGGGACTGTCTGAGTAAGTCCTTCAGTTTTCTTGGCAAAAGTATTCCCACCCCCCACCCAGAAGTGGTTTGCCATTTCCTCCTTCCTAGGGCTTAAAATCAGGGGCACGCGGTGGCTCAGTGGCTAAGACGCTGAGCTTTTCGATCAGAAAGGTTGGCAATTCGGCGGTTCGAATCCCTAGCGCCACATAACGGAGTGAGCTCCCGTTACTTGTCCCAGCTTCTGCCAACCTAGCAGTTTGAAAGCACGTAAAAAATGCAAGTAGAAAAATAGGGACCACCTTTGGTGGGAAGGGAACAGCATTCCGTGCGCCTTCGGCATTTAGTCCTGCTGGCCACATGACCACGGAGACGTCTTTGGACAGCGGTGGCTCTTCGGCTTTGTAACGGAGATGAGCACCGCCCCCTAGAGCCAGAAACAACTAGCACGGATGTGCGAGGGGAACGTTTACCTTTAGGGCTGAAAGTAAGTGACTGGTCCAAGGTCGCCCAGCTGACTTTCAGCCTAAGGGAGGGCTAGAACTTACAGTCTTCCAGTTTCTAGCCTGATGCCTTTTAATTGGCGCTGAAAACGGTACAAAAATGTGCAAAACCAACTGCCTTAATTTGTGTATGGTTCTCCACTTCAACAAACTTCTGTCAGGAAGCATTGTATCATTGAAGGGTTACCCAATCAAAATCTTGTTTGAAGGTGAAGAAGTTGAAGAGCAGGAAGATCTTGAAGATACTCATATATCAGAAGAAGCAGTGGATGGAGGATGTACAAAGACCTCTGTTTTCAATGGGGGAAGAAAGGATTGGGGAGATCTGGGTAATATACTGTAGAGCCAGAGGACATAGAGAACATATGATTTTTAATTTAGGATCCTTCCATGTCAGTCATATTGAGTAGATCACACCAATAAATCAACTCCTCAGGAAGATTAAAACTATTTTTATTGGCTAGAGTAGCAGAAACTTTCATTGTGGTTTATTTATCTCTCTCTCTCTCTCTCTCTCTCGCCCCCCACTTATACTCATGTGAATTAGGGAGGTGTCTTCTGCATTCTTTCCTCATATTTGGGACTTAAAACCTGTTTTGTTCATTGCTCTGTTAACAGATCTTGTCTGCCTCATCAAGGTTGTCTTCTATACTCTCAAGACTGAAGGATTCTTTGTTCAGCACTTAGGATTTGAGCAGGAGTTCAATCTTGTTGGTACCAACACCCTGGGGTTGCTGTATTAATACTAGTGAGTGAACAAATGTGCTTTGGGTGCAGTCCTTTGCCAATATTGTAGGTGAAGAAATGGCAGAACTTGGAGACAGACTGAAAAGGAGGATTAGCCTAGAATCCCTACATAGCCACAAGGGAACCAAGTCCAATCCCCTTGTGAGCCATTCACTCTTACTTGACTCTAACCAGGTGCTGATTGTAAATTGAGGAGATTCCTCTATGTGGACGTGACAATATTCATTTCTTTCTGTCAGCAATATGGAAATATCTCCCGAACATGCCACTGAACATGTCCTGAACATGCTGCTCAGCTACTTAAAAGTCACAGTGATAAAAACATTTGCCTTTGAGTCCATCTTAGGCCAAATTATTATGGGATATTGAAGGATAGGTTTCATCATCCTTCTCAATCACTAGCATGTAGTGATTTTGGGGGAAGGCACAGAAAAATAACTAGGACAGTCTCATTGCTCCGTGGTTAGCCATACCGTCTTTGCAACTGAGATTTTTCTGTTTCAACCCTCCAAAAATGACTAAACAAGACACCAAAAACTACACCAACATATGTGCCAGCGATCGTTCACAAATAGCAAATATTTGCCCAATAAAATAATAAGTCAGCCACTTCATTCTCATGAACTGCTGGTAGCAACTCCCTATCTCATCAAATCTTGTATTTTATTTTTTAATTTTTTTTTTAGTCTGTAATCCTTTTAATCACAATTGCCTAACCACTGTAATTATTGCATTAAACTCAATTCATGCGTGTGTATATATCTTCAATCTCTCTCTCTCTCTCTCTCTCTCTCTCTCTCTCTCGTAGCACCTTGAATTTCAGTGAGGCTAATGAGAACCTTTTTTTGCCTAAAAATAAGTATTACTGCATTTTTTTATTAATATTATCCTTCTTTCTCATAGTGAGACAACTCACTGGCTTTAACTACACAACTCTGAAGAAACGGGAGAGGGAAGAAGGGATGAGAAACCCATGCTCCTAAAGATATGGAAATTGATTTTAATACAACCATGGCATTCACAACTGATTATGGAGGGATAATTCAACAGGCTGGAAGAGGGCCATTATTTTAATGGCAATGAGCATATTGTTACAAGCCACCATTCGTACCTCACCTGTGGCAAAAGAAATATCCGGGATAAAAGGGCTGTTTAATGGTGTCTTTCTTTTAATGTACATCACAGAATGGGAGAGAAGTGATTTTCTCTTCTTTAGGATGAAAGGAGAATGAGTTTGTGTTTTTTTCCTCAAGAATTTTGGAAAGCTCAGTTGAAACTCTTAGCTCCTAAAAGCCGTCTGCAAACATAATGTAGTGGACACGACTCTTGAGAATTGGACTTGAAGTAGGCATTGATGCTGGGAAAAACCAATACAGGTTGCCCTCGGTTTAGGACAATTAGGAACACAATTTCCATTGCTAAGAAAGGGGGGTTGTTAGGTTGTTGTGAGTCATGCCTGATTTTACAGTCTTTTTTTTAATGTGGTTATTAAGCAAATCAGTTGCTGAGTGAATCATGCACTTATTAAACCAATTGGGCTTTCCCTATTGACGTTGCTTGTCGGAAGGTCTATAGGACAGTTTCCAATGGAAATCATATGACCTGGAGATGCTGCAACCCATCATAACAACATGCTTGTTGCCAGCCACCCAGTTTTGCACATGTGACCACAGGGGATGCTGCGATGGTCATCATTTTATGAGCCCTGGTAGTCAGGTACTAAATCACTGTGGAAATGATGGAAGTGTTCTTAATATTTTGTGGTCAGAAGATGAAGTCATTTTATTCTGGAAGGAGGAGGAGAAGGGGGGGAGGAAAAAGAAAAGGGAGAAGGAGGAATGGAAGAGGAAGGAGAAGGAGAAGGAGGAGGAGGAAGAGGAGGGGATGAAATTCTCTGTAATGTTTGAGTTCGAATTGGAGGAACAAAATTTACACTGAGCATCAGACGTTACTCAACTGAGCTTGACACAGTGATGCTTAAAGCCCACAGAGGGGAAAAAAAAGGCAATTAAATATCAATACCCCCCATTTTAAGGGTAAGCATCCATCAAAGGAGCACCTCGACTTTGGGAAAGATTATGTCGAGATTGCAAGTTGCTGTTTCTGCCACAAGACAAAGCAAGCAAGACATGGCCGGCTGTTGATGTGATAAGCAGATGCTATCCCCTATAATGAAGCTCGCGGGGCTAATTTGGGGCCGCCTTCCATCCGAAGAGCCGCCTGTGATGCATTGTTTAAATCTATGCTACATTGGCACCTATGTCCTGCCAAAAATTGGCATGGCACCTTGGAAGTGGGCAGCCAGCCACCCTAACAGATGGCACCGGAGTCGATATACCAACGCATCAAGGCAGACATGTTCTAAAGGGAGACGGATCCATAAAACAAACAAAGGGGGGGGGGAAGGAAGACTTTAGAAGTGCAGTATTAGAGATGAATTCTACAGAATGCTTCTGCTCACATTCACCTGTGGATTTATACCATGGACGTTCACCAGAACGCCTCAAGAAACGTAAAAACTCATCTGTAGCAGAAGCCGTTGGTTGGATTACAAAAAATATAGAAGACCGCTTAGCCTACTGGGGAGAACATGCAGTTTAAATGTTGAAATTATACCTTCTGCAAAAATCCTATTGAAGACCCACTTGGTTCTGTGCTCGGATCTGGATTTAAACTTGAATTTGGATCGCTTCCTTCAGCACCCATTAGTTGGGGTCCCCAAAAATGGATTGTGCTAAAAAGTATGCTTTATTGACTAAGCCGCAACTAGCTGAATAGCCTTGTGCAGGTGGAAACCAAGTCTGGCAGTCCTAATTATGAGCAGGAATTTGGATTAACAGCTGATTCCAAATTACTTAAGAGCCTGTAGGTTTAACCTGGTTGCAAAATGCCAAATTTCATTTTAAGTTGCCTGGAGAGTAGAGCCAAATAATGAAAAGTTTTCGTTCTTTTTTTATTTTGTGTTACTGGAGAAAGGCAAAGAGAGCACTTAGAAGAATAGAAACAAAATCCAATTTGTGGGGGCGGGGGGAGGAAGCTTCCAAGAGTTGGCTTTGGGACAAAAAGAAAATGAAGAGAACATGAAGACAAAATAAAAAATAAAAAAAATAAGAGAGAGCTCTCTTGTCTATTCAGAAGAATATTCTGGCTATCAACTCTCTAGACTTCCTTTACTTAATAATGTTTCTATACATGAATTATTCTAAAAATTTTCCAATTATGTAATTCAGTGAGCAATTTTTTGGTCATTATTCCAATCCGTGGACCTGTCCGGTATCCGGTCCCTATTTAGCAGGGGTTGGACTAGAAGACTCTAGGTCCCTTCCATTCTGTTCTATTCTATTCCCTTCTATTCTATTCTTCTATTCTATTCTTTCCATTCTATTCTATTCTCTATCCATTCCTATCCATTCCATTCCATTCCATTCCTTCTATTCTATTCTATTCTATTCTATTCTATTCCATTCCATTCCATTCCATATATTCTATTCTATTCTATTCTATTCCATTCCATTCCATTCCATTCCATATATTCTATTCTATTCTATTCCATTCCATTCCATCTATTCTATTCTATTCTATTCTATTCTATTCCATTCCATATATTCTATTCTATTCTATTCTATTCTATTCTATTCTATTCTATTCCATTCCATTCCATTCCATTCCATATATTCTATTCTATTCTATTCTATTCTATTCTATTTCTATTTTATTCCATTCCATTCCATTCCATTCCATTCCATATATTCTATTCTATTCTATTCTATTCTATTCTATTCTATTCTATTCTATTCTATTCCATTCCACTCCATATATTCTATTCTATTCTATTCTATTCTATTCTATTCTATTCTATTCTATTCCATTCCATTCCATTCCATTCCATTCTATTCTATTCTATTCTATTCTATTCTATTCCATTCTATTCCATTCCATTCCATTCCAGAAGATGTCCAATGTCCCTTCCAGCTCTATTCTGATTGGATCAGTGGATTAACTATCATTTCCCCCATCTTATTGTTTCCTAAAAGATAAAACTGTACAACAAGAATGCATCAGGAAAGCTCTGCAGAGCATGGATTACTTCCAAGAAAGCTCAGAGCATCACTGAAATATATACATTTTTAAAAAAATTGTGAGTGATGGGGAAAGAGAGAGCAGAGAGAGAGAGAAATATACCCCCAAACCTTCAAGCATGGACTCTGTGACATCTGCTACAGCATTGTTATACAACACCATCCTTTTTTTTTTAGTGTCAGAAATCTATAATAGCCTCAACTTTATTTGTGAAATATCGGTTGTGTCGGCAGAGCTGGCAGGCGATGCCTGGCAGATGCTTGAAGTTCTCCTCATCTTCGGCTTAATGCGGGCTCTCTCATTACACCAGCTAGAGCTGGGAAATTATTTCTTCCTTTTGCAAAGCTGACGCGTGGCCATCTGTCTCAGCGTGGTTATCAAAACTAATATGGTAATGTGGAAAAATGAAAGTCTTAAATGATACCTGGCAGCTACCAGAAGATGAGATGAGATGAGACAAAAGGAAGGGCAGGGAAGACCTCAGACCCGGCAGTGCAAAGCTTCCTCAAGTCAAGGAAAGATCCACCCAGTCGGTGTTGGGATTCAAATTTGTTTTACTATCGGTTCTGTGGGCGTGGCTTGGAGGGTGTGGTGTGGCTTGGTGGGCATGGCAGGGGAAGGTTACTGCAAAATCCCCATTCCTTCCCCACCCCACTAACCTGCTTTTCAGCTCCGTTCTCCTGTGCAGGGCAATCAAAGAAGACCCAGCCAACTCAGGAGGTGGAGAATAGATGGGGGTGGGGCCAGTCAGAGGTGGGATTGGCCAGTTCTCCAAACCTCTGAATCAAAGTCTCCCACTTGAAACAAAAGGGGACATGGCTGACCCAGACTTGTAGACTCAAGAGATTCCCCAATCTTCTTCTGTACCTTCTGCTTGGTCAGAATTAGTTACGGAAGGCAGCAGGACTTAAAACCTATATGATACAGAAGATGGAAGAATAAGAGTTGGAAGGGACTTGGGAAGGTCTTCTAGTTCAACCCCTTGCTCAAGCAGGAAACCCTACACCATTCCTTGGCAGACAGATTAACAGAGTTGGAAGGGACCTTGTAGGTCACCTACTCCAACCCCCCACCCAAGCAGGAGACCCTACACCATTTCTGACAGATGGCAGTCCAATCTCTTCTTGAAAGCCTCCAGTGATGAAGCTCACACAACTTCTGAAGGCAACTTCTGTTCCATGGGTTGACAGCGCTGGCTCTTCGGCTTTGTAATGGAGATGAGCACCACCCCTTAGAGCCGGAAATGACTAGCACTTAGGTACAAGAGGAACCTTTATCTTGACCTTAGGTTTGACTAGGATTTCAGAGGATAAGAATTTGGAGTCCCGCAGATAAAACCCCAAAGCTTTTAATGAATGGGAGGTACAAACCAATTGTGTAGGAAACTCTGTTGGATGTGGTGATCCTTCCTGGAGAACTTCCAAGGGCCTTAGAAAACCTCACACCCACGAATGCTTGTCAGATTATGGCTATGCTAAAGCTTTCAGGGGCTGAGTTAACATTCTTTTCATCTGACTGTGCTTTGAAATGGATTATCCATTATTTCTATAGCTGCTCTCAAAGTTTTATTGTGGCTCTTAACATTTATGCCCTCTTCTGCTATTTATCTTTTTTACCATTTGTATTTGATTTTTTTTTTAGGGGGAAAATATTATTTGATCATGTTTGTTGGCAAGTTCTCTTCCTATTAAACAGAAAGACAATTCAGTGAATACAGCTATAGCTTTTCACCAGAAACTACTGCCTTATAGCTGGTTGGGTTTTATATATATATATATATATCCAGTTTCTTTAACTGAAGTAATTGGAGAGTATTCCAACAGTTCTTGTAAAAAAAGACCTGGCCCACTGGTTGGTGATTACTCGTCTATGGAGATTCTCAGTCATCCAGATCATGGAAAAAAGCACCTTTGGAATGACCTCAATATATTCTCCAAAGCACTTGAAGGCAGGACAAAGAAGCAATGCGTCTGAAGGAGATCTGACCTAGAAATAAGTAGGGAATTTCCTGACCACGAGAATAATTAGCCAGCAGAAGAGCTGGACTCCTGGAGTTGTGGGTGCCCCCATCATTGGTGGTTTTCAAGAAAAGTTTGGACAACCCTTTGTCTAGAACCCCCTACCCTTGGAGATTCAGATGAAGCCATGTTTTGGGGGCCTTTCATAGGATGTTGAAAGTCTAGTTGTTCTCCCTGGGCACCGGGCCAGGTTGTGGAGGTGAGCCAATCTGAATATTTTGGTTATATGTGGGTTGAGTTGCATTGGCTTGTGTTTCAGGGATCTACATTTGTTTTCCATTATTTGCGAGCTTCCCAGAGTCATGCCTTGAGTGAACAGCCGTATAATGTAAACGGAAACTGGGGAAAGCCGCACACAAAGAAACCTTCACAGAAACCAGAAAGCTTCATCTTACTCAGAGTGGTCATTTTCTGCATATGCTTCCTCTTACTGAAAATAGTAATCCTGTAAGGAAAGTCTGTGGTAGAAGGAAGCTGCCATTTTTTTTTTTACTTGTCTTGTGGACGTGGCCTCTTGTTATCCACTTGGAAAGGAGCAGGGAAGTTTAGCATGGATTTAAAAGATCTCCATCTCTCTCTACAAATCGGTCCCCTTAGACTTCTAATTGGGCCTCTGTAGGATTTCTGCTTTAAATACAGATCAGCCGAAAGGAACTGACATGGTGTACAGTTTCACCTTTCCTTCCGGGTCTTAGCGTAGTCGGATGCATCCTGAGGCTGGTTTTCATCTCATTGTTAACAGGCTAACACGCACACCTACTGGAGATGCTAATTTTGTGAGGTAAAAGCACAACTGTTGAAAAACTTGGAGCTGTAATATGTCCAACTGACTCGGAGGATTGCACACTCCTGCATGCTGATTTTGCTCATTGCCTGCACTTAAGTGGAGAGGTGTTTCGATTCGGCTTGTTTAGCACTTGAGAGCCTCAAGTCTTATACTGTAGGACAGGGGTGTCCAAACATTTGCAAGGAGGGCCAGATTTGGCGAGGTGATAATGTGTGGGGGCCGACCATTCAGCCTGACATTCACGGGAACAGCTGTGCAGTGAAGGGGAAAACGCCGGCCGGCGGGGATGAGTGACAGGCTGAGCCAGCAGGGAGAAGAGGCTGCAGGCCACTCAAAATTTGAAAATGGGCTGCAATTGGCCCCCGGGCCAAACTTTGGACATGCCTGCTGTAGGAGAAGGAGTGGCAGAACTGGGGGTGGAGTGAAAAGAGGCAGCAGCCTCGAATCCCTACGTAGCCACAAGCGAACTAAGTCCAACCTCCCTTGAATTCCATTGACCTTTACCTGGCTCCAAGAAGGTGCTGGCCATTAATTAAGAAGATTCTTATGCACAGGTATGAATAGTAATAAATCAGTTTAATTGGAGCTTCACATGTGGACCTGGTCTTTCACACCTGACATATAAGGAAGTCCTAGATTTAGGACCATAACGAAGGCCCATTATAGTCATAAGTTGTAACAATCATAAAACAGGTTGTTCCCATGATGAACCCAATTTTATTTTGGGAATTCAGGGAGCTGAAATCCACCAATATTTAATGAGCCAACATTGCTCAACCTCCATCCCTGCTTGTGGCCAGTAGGTCATGAGGACCACAGAATTCACAGTGCTACGCTTTGGATGGGGACTGCTGTATTCCATGTATACTTTCCTAAGTCAGGAATAGACAATATGGTCCCCATTGGTCACATCTTTTCTGTAGGATAAAGGTAAAGATTCCCCTCGCACATACATGCTAGTCATTTCTGGCTCTAGGGGGCGCTACTCATCTCCGTTACAAAGAGCCAGAGCTGTCCAGAGACATCTCTGTGGTCATGTGGCCGGCATGACTAAACACCTTCGAAGGTGCACAGAATGCTGTTCCCTTCCCACCAAAGTGGTCCCTATTTTTCTACTTGCATTTTTACATGCTTTTGAACTGCTAGGTTGGCAGAAGCTGGGGAAAGGAATGGGAGTTCACTCCCTACGCGGCTCTAGGGATTCGAACCGCTGAACTGCCGACCTTTCTGATCGACAAGCTCAGCGTCTTAGCCACTGAGCCACCCCGTCCCTTATTTTCTGTAGGATACCTTCTTCTAAATGCTGGGGAATCGTGGTGGGTCATTTCCAATTTCATTTGCACTCAGCGCACTCCCAGCCAGTTGCTCAATCCCCGTCATAGCAAGCAGACAAACACAAACACCCACACGCACTATCTATTCAACTAGCAAGAATTAAAGCTTGACGTTTATCTACTAAACACTGGTCAACCTCAAGAGCTGGTAAAATGGGATTAAAGACAGGCAACAGAGGGGTTAGCTGATCTCTCATAGATACAGTAGTTTATTGGTTTTACAGATGGTTAGAGATGCACACCACAGATGGTGGGCCTAGATGGGTCTTGCAGTCCTTCTGGCAACTTGACAAGGGCACGATACTCTTAGAAACCTGGTAGTGAAGTTTCTGTCAATCATCTTACCAGACGCGGATGTATAGTTTTTAGACCCTGATGACTTGAAAGGTCACAGGAGACCAAGAGACTTACTCTCAAGCAGGAGGCCTTGTTTAACACAAGCTTTTTCTCTGCTAGTAGCAAACAACATACTATCACTTAAAAAAGAAATCAATACCGTTCTCTGAATAACTGGTCGTAAATGCTTTAAAACACACTATTAAAAATTGAGAGAGGGGAAGGACCATGGATTAATCATCGCCGTAACTGAACTCCTCCTTTTTGAAATGACAAGCTGCCCGTTTACAAACCATTTACTCTGGAGCAATTACATAAACTAGAATGGGAACCTCGTGAGTAATCCCAAGCCTGGTACTATTGATTTTGGTTTGGGTTTTAATTGTATGCTAAAATATAGTGTTGACATTAAATGCTTGCTCCCAGTAGGCTCAATGGAGAGAAATAATCCACTTTTACAAGTACATATCATGGCTACATAAAATCAATCACTCTCAAATCCAAATGTGAAATGGATTCCGGAGCACAAATCTCCTTTGTATTTCTTTTGATCCCACAATGTTCCCAGCAGGAATTCAAGACATAATTGAATATTCACAGCATTGCAGAAAATATTCCAATTCTTACTCACATGTCCAAACAAGTTTATTTCTTTAAATGAATCCTCCACACTTGGAAGTTTTTAAAAAGAGCAGGAGCAAATGGTGAAGAAAAGAACACAACCAATTTTAAACCAATTTTAAATTTATCATTTTTATTTTTCCCACCATCCAGCCTGGGTGGATTCTATATGTTTAATGTTAAATTTATTTGATACTCAGGTCATTTTATCCCCTTTCTTGTACACCAATCTTTTCTCTCTCTTTTTGTAGTTGTTATTAATGTTGGATGTATATATATATATATATATATATATATATATATATATATATATATTGTTTTCCTGTTTTGCATTTTATTTTTGTGTATGTATGTATGTAAGTATGTATGTATGTATGTATGAAACTTAGGAAATCCTGCATTACAGAACTACATTTCAGCATATCTACAACTACACCAAGGTTGGCCATGCTTATATTAGGAAAATCCAATTCAGTTGCTGATAAAATAACAGACCCTATTTCTGCCATCAGTAAAAGGAAGCCCCGGCTGGCAAAATTGCTTCTCAGTTGTTATTTGGACCAGACCTTGGGAGAAAAAAACAGCAATATTTTCCCCTTTGCCTTCATTTGAAAGTTGGCATTTCAAAGGACCCCAAGTTCCTGCCAGTTTGGAAAGTTTTGGACTACAGGGGAACTGTAAATTAGTAGATTTCTCTCCCTCTTTAATTTCGTTTGGGAGGGGAAGAAGAAAATATCCGACAAACTGCTGTTTGGAAAAGTTTGTCGTGTTGTCCTTTGTGGGATGAATAAACACACACACACACACACACACATGCTTGCCCTGAAATATATATCTATGCAACAGCATGACAAAAGTAGTTACACAAGGCAACATACCAAATTAATGGGCAAGCAGAAGGCACCGATAGGCTTTGTGTTCCAAATGTTTGGCATTAAAATAGTCTCCAGCTGCGTAAGTTTGGTTCTCGATAATTCGGAGGTTTTGGAAAAATGGGTTTGCTGTGAAACACTTTGAGCTTCCTCCCCCTCCGCCTCACAGAACGGAGTCATAGCTCCAGGTATGAGACTGAAGCATCACCAATCATTTAAACATCTATCGGGATTCTCAGTCATCGAGATGATGGTTGTCCCAAAGGTGCTTTTTTCAAGAGGCAGCTGGAATTTCTGGTTTTTCTTTGAAGGTATTTTGCTTCTCACCCAAGAAGTTCCTCCAGCTCTCAGCTGAAGAAGCTTCTTGGATGAGAAGCAAAATGCTCAAAAAAAAGTCAGTTGCCTCTTGAAAAAAGCACCTTTGGGAGACTCTGTACCTTCCAACAAAAGTTTGTCCAATTTTTTCTTGAAAGAGAAGAAACTGAAGAAGAGCTGAAGAAGCTTCATGGATGAGAAGCTAAATGCCTTCAAAGAAGAACCAGAAACAAGTTGTCTTCAATGAATAATCTTCTTCTTCTTCTTCTTCTTCTTCTTCTTCTTCTTCTTCTTCTTCTTCTTCTTCTTCTTCTTCTTCCGCTTCCGCTTCCTCTTCCTCTTCCTCTTCCTCTTCCTCTTCCTCTTCTTCTTCTTCTTCTTCTTCTTCTTCTTCTTCTTCTTCTTCTTCTTCTTCTTCTGCTTCTTCTTCTTCTTCTTCTTCTTCTTCTTCTTCTTCTTCTTCCTCTTCCTCTTCCTCTTCTTCCTCTTCTCTTCTTCCTTCTTCCTTCTTCCTTTTTCCTTCTTCCTTCAATATGACTAATCCTTATGAGACTAAAGCACCAACATTCATTTACTTTTTCACTCACAAATCGGGGATGACCTAGTAGAAAACTCGTTCTCAGTAGACACAACAAAGAATTAAGCAACGTTGGGATAAGCTTCTTTGCAAGGCGGGGAGGCTCTGTTGCCAGAGATGTGCAACCAAACAGGTTGTATCTCAGAGTTCATCCCTCCTCCCTGCATCACTTGTATGGCCCTTAACATTCCAGAAGATCCTTCACTGATGGCATGTGAAGAACCCCCAAAGCAATGTCACTTGAGCCATCTAGCCAAAGGGAGATCTGTAGCCCTATAATTATGGAGCCCGTCTACCTTTCTCTTTAATGAAAAAGTGAGTAGAATCTGCTTCTTAATTCAGGAACACAGCAATCACAGCAATGAGGAACAGTACAATAAGGAGATGTGGATGAATGCCAACCAGCAATGTCTAGTTTGCAGAATAGTCTCCATAGGCTCTTCATTAATGTTCTTCTGGTTTCCTAAACTTGGCCAGAAAACTGTCAAACCTTTGGCAGGATGTCATGCATGGTTGCAACATTTGCAACCACTTGCAAGAGAAATGCAGATGATGCCTGCAGCCTCTGTGTGATTTAAAGTCTGTGCCTAGAGGAATTGGGTAAAAGGTAAGGTTCTCCTCACACATCCATGCTAGTCATTTCTGGCTCTAGGGGGCAGTGCTCATCTCTGTTACAAAGTTGAAGAGCCAGTGCTGTCCAAAGACGTCTCCATGGTCATGTGGCCAGCATGACTAAATGCATTCAAAGGTGCATGGAACGCTGTTCCCTTCCCACCAAAGTGGTCCCTATTTTTCTACTTGCATTTTTATGTGCTTTTGAACTGCTAGGTTGGCAAAAGCTGGGACAAGTAACGGGAGCTCACTCTGTTACACGGCGCTAGGGATTCGAACCGCTGAACTGCCGACCTCTCTGATTGACAAGCTCAGTGTCTTAGCCACTGAGCCACCACATCCATTCTGAGCCACCGCGGATTGGAATTGGGACAGGACCCCCTATTTCTGCTCTCTGTTTGAGAGGGCAGCTTCATTAAACCAACAGCTGTGAGCACCATATAGATAGTGCTTGTCTACTTGACTTTATTTGGTATGGTTTTTATCAGCTTACCTTTATTGTATAAGCTCGCCTCCTGCTCCTTCCAGTTTTCTTCTCTTCACACAACAGAAGTCTTCCAGTGTTGCTGTGATTTCCCTCATCTGATATGTTATTTTAGGTTTCCTAACTGTAACTCAGTGGGCATTCTTCAGAAGGTACAAAAGCTAATACAGGCTAGTGTGCAGTGCGAACAGTTGCTTGGGTGGAATCACTGATTTATTCAAAGCAATGGCTCAGCAGAATAACAGAATAACAGAGTCAGTAGGGACCTTGGAGGTCTTCTAGTCCAACCCCCTGTTCAAACAACACCATATGCCATTCCAGAGATAGAGAGGGAGAGGGAGAGAGAGCGCCTTGGATAATTTCCTCTCATATCTAGCAGTAAGCATCCCACCAAAACTTTACATTACTTAGTGAAATCTCTTCCACTGAGATCTGAAAACAGAGCAAGCCGTCTATCGCTCCACAATCATCCAAATACAGCAAGTTTTATGAAGGGGCAGCATTTGGTTTCATTAAAAATGCAAAAGCAGGAGATCTCACCCGCCACATTAAATTGAAAATAAAACAAACAAGAGCAAAAAAGAGATGTGGGGAGAGAATTGACTAATTCAACCACATCCCTTCTTTGTTTTCTTCTATCTGTCTATCTGATGGATACCCACAGTATATGCTGTTTTGGGGGGCTGTTTTGATATATTAGCACAACAGCAGGAAAGAAAGAAAGAAAGAAAGAAAGAAAGAAAGAAAGAAAGAAAGAAGAAAAAGAAAGAAAAGAAAGAAAGAAAGAAAGAAAGAAAGAAAGAAAGAAGGAAGGAAGGAAGGAAGGAAGGAAGGAAGGAAGGAAGGAAGGAAGGAAGGAAAGAAAAAAGGAAGAAAGAAAAAAGGAAGGAAGGAAGGAAAAAGGAAGGAAGGAAGAAAAAAGGAAGGAAGAAAAGATTAGAAATAAATGTAGAAAGACAGACAGAGATAGGGACAGATAGACAGATATAGATGATAGATGGATAGACAGATAGATGGTTCATCCAGCCCAATTCATTATACCCCATCATCTTTTCCATACATAATATTAAAACAGTGTTTCTCAACCTGGACTACTTTAAGATGTGTAGAGTTCAACTCCCAGAATTCCTCTGGGACATGAAGTCCACATGTCTTAAAATGGCCAAGGTTGAGGAACTTGACATTAAAGACTCATCCATCAATCCATCCAATGTATGGATTTCCCCAGTCTTAATTATTACCGTAGCTAGATTTTATATTCTCAATAATAGCTTTGTATTTGTTCTTCCTCCACAGCCAGAAAACATATCTAAGAAAGGAGGAACATCATGGACCTTTCAGAACTACTTTGGATGTCATCTCTAGTGTCCAAGGAAAAACATGGGTGTGCCAAGCTCCCTCATCTTCTGGTAAATAGTCTTGCCTAGATACTAAAAATCTATTTTATAGTCTTCCTACCTGAACATTTTGCCTTCCCCTAAAAAGTTTCCAAGCACAAGCAATCTCGACATCTGTTTCGAGGATCTCGGCTGGAAATGCAGTTCCACACAGCCAAATTGCTTGTGTTTCTATGGCGGGAATGGCAATTTATTTTATACCACCATCTGCGCTCTAAATGGTATCTTTTGTCATTCATGGTGTGGCTTGCAAGTGGTGCCTCCCTGCCAAATATAAAATGAGATGCCTTCCAAATTAAGGTTGTTGTGTGCTTCACAAATGTAGTATATGTGTGTGTGTGTAAACAAGTATATATATGTAGGTCTTGGTGTATTCGGGTCTTGTCCCGTGTAAGATTGAGAATACCTTGGAGACAAGGTATTCCGGCACGAAGCACAAAGCCGAAAGCACCAGCCTGAAGATGGTGAGTGGGATCTCGTTGAAACATCGCCAAGGTATTCTCAATCTTACACGGGACAAGACCCGAATACACCAAGACCTACATACCTTTACCCGTGAAAATCTACAAAAACAAGTATATATATATATATATATATATATATATATATATATATATATATATGTAGGTCTTGGTGTATTCGGGTCTTGTCCGTGTAAGATTGAGAATACCTTGGCAACGTTTACGAAATCTCATCCGTCATCTTCAGGCTGATGTCTTCAGCTTCGTTCTCCTGGGAGAAGTGTGTGATTGTGGCTGTTTTCCCCTTTTAAACTCTAGAGTTGGCTGTGTTGTTACTTCTTGATTGGTTTGTGGAGTTGATGTATGCAGATTGGATGGCTTTTTCCTGAGACCCTGTGTGGCTGAGGTGCTGGCTGTGTGTCTCTCAGCCTTTTGTGTTGTAACGACCTGGGTAATGGGCTGTGTGATGACCTTCTGAGTTCTATTGTTGTGACGTCCTGGGTGTGGTGCTGTAGTCTCGTGGGTCGTTTTCTGTGTTGCAACCTCCTGATGTTTTGTGTTGTAATCTCCTGAGTTCTGTGATGTAGTATCCTGGGTGGAAGGCTGTGATGTGACATTCTGGGCCAGAACCAAGGAGCCAGAATAGGAATAGGGTGAGGTCCAAGGTAGACAGTTTGAGGTTGAAGTTGTGAGGGGTTGAGGCTGTAACAATGGAGTCAGGTAGGGTGTTCCAGGCATTGACCACTCTGTTGCTGAAGTCTTATTTTCTGCAATCGAGTTTAGAGCAGTTTCCCTTGAGTTTGTATCAATTGTTTGCCCATGTATTATTGTGATTGAAGCTGAAGAAGTCGTTGGCAGGCAAAACATCGTAGCAGACAATTTTGTCAACTGTGCTTAGATCGGACCGCAAGCGGTGCAGTTCCAGATTGTCCAGGCCCAAAATTTTGAGCCTGGAGGCACAGGGAATTCTATTGTGAGTGGAGGAATGGAGTACTTTTCTCAAGAAATACCTTACCCTTAGCACCTCCTGCACTTGACCATTTCATTCTCTGCTTGCTCTCCAAGACTCTCCAGTCATAACATTCAGAGAAAGGTCTTTTCTACTGGATAACAAGATACCCTGAAATGAGCCAAACAATAGCATGGTAGAATAACCAAATGCACATGAGAATTCATTTTTTGGCGTGGGTGGGTGGGTAGGGTATGTTTATGATGCCTTTAGAAACTATGAAGGGCAAAGAGTTTGCATGATTCATGTTTTCTATTTATTTCCTAAGATCCTGCTGCTATTCCTTCAGGAACCCTGATAACCCGTCTGGCTGAGGATTTTCCGAAGACTTTTATAGTTGAGTGAAAATGAGTAAATCGTATATCCGGCTCGTACAAAACAACTAATGTCTCACAAGGAAGCAATATCATCAGCAAATATAGCTGTGAGTGAGTGCCTAGCTTCATACAGAGATAAAATTAAACTACAAAAGAGTCTATTAAAGTAACAGTAAGAATCTTGGCAGAAGCCCATAAAACAAAGGGCGATTCCAAAGAGTTATAGATGAAGCTACCTATATACACTTTAACTATAGGTTTAAATTACAACAGATGGTACAAATAAATAAATAAAAATCCATTGTTTGCTGTGTTGAAAATGCTATGATACTCTACGGTATCTACGGACTTAACTTTGCAATTTCCAGACTGTTTTGACTCTTGGATATTCACCTGAGCATCCCAGGAATAGGAGTTGTTGAGTGGTGCAGTGGCCTAGAGGTGGAACTCTTGTCTCACAATCAGGAGGCTATGAGTTTGATCCTAGGTAGTGGCAGATATTTCTCTCTCTGGGCACAATGAGAAAATATCTGCTGCAAAAACTCTGCATTGGCAACAGGGCAGGCATCTGGCCAGTAAACACTCAGATCCATTCAGTTGTCCTGACTCCACCAGGGGAGGAGGGGGTAATTAAAAGACAAAAAAAATATCCCAGGAATAGGTGTTGTAGTACTGTGTTTTCATAGTAGAAGATGCCTCTTCTTCTCTATGACAATCCCAGGTTTAGTCACCCCGAAAATCTGCAGAACACCCATATCTCAAATTACTCCTATTAAATGTTAGTTGGGTTAATCTCAATCTTTTTTTTTCACCATGGATCCCATTTATATAGCAGTAGCACTTAGATTTATATACCGCTTCAACAGCCCTCTCTAAGGGGTTTACAGAACCAACCAGATTGTCCTCCCCAACAACCCGGGTCCTCATTTTACTACCTTGGAAGGATGGAAGGCTGAGTCAACCTTGATTCAGTCAGAATCAAACACTTGGCAGTGGGCAGAATAAGCCTGCAATACTGCATTCTAACCACTGCACCACCACAGCTCCTATATGGACCATGGCCATAGACCTCAAGACTTAATTCAAGATTTAAATCATTGTTTCTTCAAGGCTTCGCAGGCCCCTTGTGATGACATCGTGGTTCCCCCCCCCCCGGGAGTTTGTGGAACAAGGTTGAGAACCACTGATCTAGTTGGATTTCAAAAGATATTTCACCTTTCTTGAAAGGGTCTAATATGAAATTTCCAAGACCAAATTAGATAATATAGTGGAACCACAATTTAGTAATGGACACTTCTTTAGCAGACTTTGTATATAACAGACAAAACAACTATCCAGACTTTTTACCCAGAACAGACAAATCTGTTGCATCAGATATACCACAGAGGAGGCTGTTAAATTCTTGCTGTTTTTACCTTAATTGTACCTGTACATCCTTTCTAAATAACATCAGTTCTTCAAATGATGCCAATAACTTCATGGAGGTAAGTTGCCTCAGGGTGGAAATGGTAAAGTGATGTAAACAACATAGTTGTGTATTTAACGGACAGTTGTGGATAATAGACACACCTCCTGAAATGAGTCTGTTAAACTAAAGTTTGAATATATGAGCTAGAAGACTATATCCTCTTACAGAAGTAACTTCATCACACAGGAGACATGGGTAAGATAAAACCTGCCCAACATGAACATACTAATTTAAAAAAAAAACACCAAGGAACTCTGCTTGTTGAAATGTGGTTTCTGCCTCTTATAAAGTAGGCAATGGATGTGCTCACTAAACCACGTGGTAAATTCAAGAAAAGTCATTTGTTTCCTTTAATCAAACTGCAGCTCTGAAACTAATATACTATTGACCACAAACATGGAGCAAATGTCATTAATCTGTAAAGCCATTAACCAACTTTTTCATCCTGTTATATTTCAGAGGGTTGAAAAAATGAAATACATATGCTTCTTTGATGGGGTTTCTATCTAGAGGAAGACCTTTCACCCCCTCAATGTGGAAAACTTTTCTTCACCTTTCTGTTTCTCTACTCAGTAAGTCACTGTTTCAAAGTACAGACTCATATAAGAAGGGATGTGATGGCTCACTGGCTAAGAAGCTGAGCTTGTTGATCAGAAAGTTTGGCAGTTCGGCGGTTCGAATCCCTACGCAGTGTAACAGAGTGAGCTCCCACTACTTGTCCCCGCTTCTGCCAACCTAGCAGTTCAAAAGCACATAAAAATGCAAGTAGAAAAACAGGGACCACTTTGGTGGGAAGGCAACAGCGTTCCATGCACCTTCGGCATTTAGTCATGCCGGCCACATGACCATGGAGTTGTCTTCAGACAGCGCTGGCTCTTCGGCTTTGAAACGGACATGAGCACTGCTCCCTAGCACATATGTGCATGGGTAACCTTTACCTTTAGCTTTACAGAGGGCTATCTTGTCTCTCTCATCTCAACTGTTCTTTGGCAAGAAGGAACTTCTCCATTTCTCTTCTCTCTGTCCATTTCATCAACTTATTTCAGAGATGAGAGATAACTGATGGGATGCCAAACCCATGCATATCCTAAAACTGGTTCCAACATTCAGAGGTGGTTTTTAGGCAGCTGTGACCAAAATGTCTCCGCTACTTGGTTCCAGGTGTCTTCCATAAACAAACCCATAAAATCTGTGTAAATAAATCCAGTTCCAACCATTTCTCCAATGGGAAGATGAGCACCGTCCACTGGAGCTGGAAATGACTAGCACGTATTTACCTTTTTACCTCATAGAAAACCTCCATAGAATATCTCAAGATTTCTCCCCAGTCTAATTCCCATGCTGTTTTGCTACTACGTTCCTGCTGCCCCAAGAAAGGATGTTCTTCACTCAAGGCAGATATATCATCTTGATACAACTTGGCAGAGGGACAAATGGCAGGACAACATGCTCAGCAAAGGACAGAGAACCTTGGAGGTGCCACCAATTGGCTAAAGCTACCACGTGGCTAACACTCCCCTTACATTAGGGTTTTATTTCCTTTAGCTAAGACAAAGGAGTCACTTTAAGCTTCATTAAATAAAATTATGTGCATGGAGTTCATATCTTCTCCTCAAACCAGAGATATGTGTGAGTAATGATTCGTTGAAGCATTGCAGTCAATGGCCCAGATATGGAGTAGAGATTTACTGTGGGCTTAAGCCTGTTCTTTAGATGTACCCCTTCTAGACAGATATATTGTTTTCACTTGGGAATTGTGTCAGGACCCCAATTTCCTCAAGATGGGGGGTGTGATGAATGCCAAAGGTGAGTTGGAGAAGGGAAAATGGTATTTTTGCAGTCTTCTTATTCCTATTTCTGTCTTCCATCAAGTAGGAAAAAGCTGCATCAGATATTAGGGCACAACGCTTTGGTAGACTTCTATCATCCTTAAACTCTTCTCTTGGATGTCCATGAAACCAAAGCTCTTTCAGAAGGAACAAGGCTTTTGCTTGTTCCTGGTTTCAATTGACTGACAACCTAGATCCACTGAAGCACCATCTACTGGTACTTCAAGGATGTCATTCTTAGAAAGACTGCCAGCTAGGTGGCAGAGTTGCAAACAGTCGGGTCTACACATATCAACCAGTACTGCAGGAGTGCATTTTTTCTTGCGTTCTTCAGTAGATAAGGTGATGGAAAGGCAGTCAACTATAAGATGATCTGAATTAGAACTTTACATAGCTAAATTTCATTTCACACATTTCATTCACTATACATAAATTTCTCCTTTACTAACGGTGAGAACAATGAACCAGCTCGCCTTCAGAATTTGGGGTTGCTCCATGACTGGAGGTTTTTAAGAAGAGATTGGACAGTCATTTATCTGAAATGGTATGGGGTCTCCTGCCTGGGTGAGGAGTTGGACTGGAGGACCTCTGGGTGCCTTCCAACCTGTTGTTCTTTCTATGACCATATGCATCCATCCCATCAAGTCCAGAATAGTGTAGCAAGAGGTTGGACTAGAAGACTTCCAATGTCCCTTCCAATGCCATTATTCTATTTTCTGCATGAGACATCGTGGCTAATTTTCAGCAAGTGCCAGTAGCTCATCTTGTGTGGGATCAAAAGCTAAACAGGGTTGGATCTGCATAGTGCTTGAAGTACATCAGGAAATCCTGGAGCCGAAGACTAGACTGCCAAATTGAAAAAAAAAAGGATCTAGGAAGCAAGCCATGGAAAAACACCTCTGTGCTCCTGCCAAAAAAGCAACATGGATAAAGTCACCCAGAGTTGAGCTCTGAGCTCATCTCACAGCATCCTGTACTAATACCTGCTAAACTAACCATCTGCCCAATCCCACCACTGCTTAGGATTCAGGTAAGGTTGTATAATTACCTCGGTTCTCTCCCCTAAGTCAGCTAAATGAACCAATGCAACACAGACCTACCTAATTGGTGTGGCTGCTGTTGATGTTTACCTGCTTTAAATGAGCAATGGGATTATGCATTTATTTATTTTTTTAGTCCGCAAAATTAAAATAGGAAATATGTTCTCAGTGTGCCTGCAATTTTCACTACATCTAACTATCTTACCTTTGATAAATCAACTATGTATGGTGGCAACAAACTGCTTGTAGCCCATATTATCTTCCCAGCTGGTTCAATTTGTCAGAATTGACCCATGTTCTGGGTTCCTTTGATTAAGCAATGGCATCTATCGGGACCTGGAAGTGTCTAAGGCAATGCCTGTCCTGTGGAACAAGGTTCTTCTGGAGATCCAGCTACTCCTAGTAGAGTTTTTGAGGGTCTTGAAGATCTGACTCTTTGACCAGGATGATTGATCTTCTTCTTATTCTCCTCCTCCTCCTCCTCCTCCTCCTCCTCCTCCTCCTCCTCCTCCTCCTCCTCCTCCTCCTCTTCCTCTTCTTCTTCTTCTTCTTCTTCTTCTTCTTCTTCTTCTTCTTCTTCTTCTTCTTCTTCTTCTTCTTCTTCTTCTTCTTCTTCCTCCTGCTCCTCCTCCTCCTCCATCTCCTTTGTCTTCATTTTCTGTTTTCTATGTCACCTTTGTTTCATCTTGTTCTCATATGTCCTTTGTTCTTTGAATTCTTTGATTTTAGATGTTTTTAACAATTTGTGAAACACCCAGAGTCATGGGAACCAGGCAGAACATATATTTAATGCATCATTATGAACACAGCATTTATTTGCTATGAAAGATGGGTGCCTCTCACAATAGTTGCCCTTATCTGGCTCTGTCAGTTTTAATGGGAAGCACCTGTGGAACTAATTCACTGCTGTAGACCTCTATCCTCCTGTACAGTCCTTCAGGTCGGCAAATAAAACAGCAAAACTAAGAAACTCTCTGAAATGGGTTTTCCAGGAATGGTTGAAAATCAGCCTTACCGTAAATTAATGATGGAAGTAATCCCATGGAACGGTCCAAACAAAGAACAGAACTAAACCAACAATACCAGGTTATGGATAAGAAATCATGGTCACAAACTTGAAAACTTAAAACAGCCAAGCTCTGAGACCAGATGTTTTTCAGTTTCGATCCTTTGCAAAGTGAAGATATTTAATGTTTTCAGAGTCACATCTGGAAGCCATTACTGATTTTTATGCAAGGAATGGCTACTCTTGAACATGCCCTTACTCTTGAGTAGACCTTACAAGGAAACCAACTACTATTGCTATTGCTATTGCTATTACTATTACTATTACTATTATTATTGATCATCACATGGTCAGCCACATGTTCAGACTGGGGTTGGCATTTTTGTCTACCTATTGAGTCCTTCCCAAGGACCTGAGATAGGCAAATCTGGATGTTTGACGGTGTTACTGCGTGATGTATCAGTGGATTATGTGAGCAGTAAGGTGACCTTCTGCAGCTGACCAATGGCGATCTTGTCAGTGCCAATTGTTTTCAAGTGCTTGCCTAGGTCTTTAGGCACAGCACCCAGTGTGCCAAGTACCACTGGAACCACCTGCACTGGTTTATGCCAGAGTCTCTGCAGTTCGATTCTTAAGTCCTGATATCTGGTGACTTTTTCAAGTCGTTTCTCATCGATTCTGCTGTCACCAGGTACGGTAATGTCAACGATCCACACTTTTTTCTTCTCCACAATCGTGATATCCAGGGTATTGTGTTCCAAAACTTTGTCATTCTGTATTCAGAAGTCCCACAGCAGTCCCACTATTATTATTATTATTATTATTATTATTATTATTATTATTATTATTATTATTATTATTTCTTGAATCTTGATAATGAGTCCTAAGAACTTTAGATCTTCAGGATCAATGGACTCACATCATTTCACCCAGTGGTGGGATTCAAAAATTTTTACTACTGGTTCAGTGGGCGTTTCATGGCTTAGTGGGCGTGGCAGGGGAAGGATACTGCAAAATCCCCATTTCCTCCCCACCCCACTAACCTGCTTTCCAGCTCCATTCTCCTGTGCAGGGCAACCAAAGAAGACCCAGCCAATCAGCTGGGACTCAGGCAGAGCATAGATGGGGGCAGAGCCAGTCAGAGGTGGTATTTGCCAGTTCTCCAAACTACTCAAAGTTCCCACTACTGGTTCTCCAGAACTGGTCAGAACCGGCTGAATACTACCTCTGATTTCACCAACCACTTCTTCTCTTTGACAGCCCCTCAATACTGAAAGACAGCTGTCATGTCACCCCTAAGCCTTCTCTCTGTTGGGCTAAACAAACCTAGTTCCATGAACCTTTCATCATATGGCTTTCCCTCCAGACTCCTGATCATTTTTATTGCTTCTGTTAGCCCATTTCTCAACAACACAAATGATTACGTTTTGCCATTGTAGCCCACCATGTACTGTGTAAGAATCCGAGTTTGTTGCATAGCCCCTTTTAGGTATAGACATACCAAGATCCTAAAGGAAAAGAATCATTTCAAAACTGAAAAGCTCAGAAGGGAATCTCCATTCACTGCTGTTCAAGGAGACTGAGATGATTTGCTTATACCACCATCTTGTGGCTATGATATCAAAATTCTGACAACTTTCCCAAATTCACAAATGTGTTTGGCAAAACCCAACTATCTTGCATCGTGGCACTTTAAGCACAAGGGAGTTCGCACATCCATGATGCCATGATTGCTTCAAAAAGCTCCTACAACTAGTGAGCTTCAAACACCACAAACCATGGTTTACGAATCACAGTACATTGGAGCCAAAGCCAAATAAACCACATTATGATTAATATTGAATACCATACTTGGGCCTAAATGTTAGGGTTAAGGTTAAAGTTGCACCTTCCTTCATTTGGATATCACTGTGGTTAGGATTACAAGAGGCAACTGGACTTTCTGGGTTTTCTTTGAAGATGTTTTGCTTCTCATCCAAGAAGCCTCTTCAGCTCATTGGATTAGACCACACCTGCTGTGGTCTGTCGGCCAACAGCCATTCCAGCAACTAAATCAGATGAGGAGGCGTGGGAGTCAGGGCAACCTGGGAGCTCTGAGAAGGAAGAAGGAATGGAGCTGGGAGAGAGAGAGAGAGAGGGAGGCGGAGCCTGGGCCATCATCAGTCCTCAGATGGAGAGTCAACAGCCCCAAGTCTGGAGGTGGCTGATGAGGAAGAGGAGGAACAGCCAGGTCTAGTGCCTGACTTGCGGATGCACAGAAGACAGAGGAGAGGAGAGTAGTGGTAATCCATGGGCCGGTCCTCAGGATGGAACAGCCACTACTGGAGGGACTTGTTAGCCTGCATTGAGAGAGAAAATTTTTGCGGGGGCTGCTGGTGCTCCTAATAAAGGAATCTTTGAGTTAACTTCAGAGGGTTTGTTGTGTTTGGAGGGCTGTGTCAGAACAACACAGCTCTGAAAATATACAGTTGACACATCCCCATGTCCCAAAAATCAATCAATAACTCCGTACAGTTTAGGCAGATCATGACGAACATTTAATTATCTTTCATAACATCCCTCAACGTAGTTTTGAATTCATTCTGCAGATTAGCTATCGCTGGTCTCGTTACTGCTCTCACTTTCTTCTTCAGTGTCATCTTCTTTGGGGGCCGACGCAAAGGATTGGCGCACGGGCTGCAATACCATTGAGAACAAAGATATAAACTTTTCAAGATGTGGTCCCAATCAGTCAGGAGAACATCAGTCAGGGAAGAATGGCTGACTCTTTACGAGGAAGTCCCAAAGGTTCATTTTCCAAAAGGCAACTGGATTTTCTCGGGGTTTTTTTTTTCTTTTAAAAACATTTCGCTTCTCATCCAAGATGAGAAGTGAAATGTTTTCAAAGAAAAAAACAAGGAAGTCCAGTTGCCTGGACACCTTCTTTTTTTCATGAAGTTTAAAGTTTCTTCTTATCTTTGGATGCCTTTCTACAGGGAGTCGTGGCTTGTGGGACGGTTTTGGAAAGTTTTAACTTGCTACGATACCTCTTACCTCCTTTTCTTACCTTCTCTCTACTATGAAACAGCAAAATGGAAGACAGACAAGAGCCAACATTCCTCCGATGCCAACAGCGAATATTCTCAAAATCTGTTGAGGGCCTATTGTGGTTTGATCAACATAAGCATAGCTGGCATTTAATCTGTAGCTGAAATCGTAAACTTTAGACAAGTTGGAGAGGTCTTTAAAAATAAACACCTGATCACAAAATAGCAATAGCATTTAAGAGTTATATACGACTTCATAGTGCTTTATGACTCTTTAAGCAGTTCATAGAGTCAGCCTGTTGTCCCCCAACAATCTGGGTCTTCATTTTGCTGACCTCTGAAGGATGGAAGGCTGAGTCAAACTGCTGACAGTCGGCAGAATTAGCCTGCAATACTGTGCCACCATGGCTCTTAACTGTACTTGAAGATCCTTGGTTCAAAAAGCAGTGAGGTATTGGATTTATTTAATAAATCTCTTTAATGACTGGAAAGCTTGCATTTAAAGGAGAAAAAAAGCCACAATATATATGAAAGAGAGCACAGTTGATCTGTCAATCCAGGTGACAGTTGCTTTACTACTACCCTATCTCAAGTCTCAGAGAACAAAAAGTTTTTGGTAATTTCTAGAAGAATCATAAGCACTGAGGGAGATTTATTATAGAGGAAAAGACACAAACTGGAAATCCTAACAGCCGAAGGATTGGTTGGGCCATTGGCTTCATAATCATGTTCCTAAGAGATCAATTTTCTACTTAAGAAAGTTACAAACAGCCCTTAAGAGCCACTGTTGTTCCATATTACTATTGGGATTCTGGGAGTTGAAGTCCACAGGTCTTAAATTGGCCAAGGTCGGACACCATGATGCAGTTAGAAGACCAACGTTGGACACTCCTGATATAGAAGATCTCAGCTACAAGGTTGTTGTTTTTTTAACTAGGGGATGGCAGAGACAAAATATAATACCTGCTGCATACAAATATTTGTCCTGTAACTATGCATGATATTTTATACTGCACTTTGACATTCCTTAAAGCTAACATTAAAGTACTTGGATTTGTTAAGTCCTTCTTTAAACAGTCATTTGAATATACAACTCAGCTATTTCTACAGAGGATATAAAGAAGATACATGGGACAAAATGCCACTTACGGTCTTCAAATGGAGTATAGCAGTCTAATTGAATAAATTTTCTGGAAGAAACACAACATTTGTGTTCTAGGCACAATGTCTCGTTGATGTGTTCTCCAGCTTTGCAAGCCATGGCTTTCTGATTTCCTCTGGGCCAGCAAGCTTTCAGAAAGACAATAAAAGTTCTAAGGTTTGAATCTCTCTCACGTCCAACCCAGACAATAAGTTATATATTAGCCTCCCATAAACCCATATTTCCTCAAAAATGGGTGTGGAATTAATTGTTCCTCCGTTAGGTTTACATGGGAGAGAAGGGAGCAAACCTGGAATGGTTAAAGGACGTGTTTTGGGAACTATATCCTTGAACAAGCTGGAGTAACAGAATGCCATGGAAAAAAAAAACACCCATGACATGGTTAGAAGATACAGAGCAACTTTTGAACTATAATTCCTAAGCAGCAAGTTGGAGTCAGTGTGCTGTTCTTTTATGCAACCCATCCAAGAAGTGAAGGAACCATTTGTGTAATTTTGTGTCCTGATAACTGGGTGTCACAGAATAAGTGCAGCTGGATAGTTCTATCTCTACAAGGAAAGGTTGAATTAATTCTCACTTGGCAAGGCCATCCATTGCTGGCTGGAATGAATTTCAGTTGCCAAAATTTTAGCAGAATGAGATATGAATTCATTCTCACTTTGGAACACCCACGGGGTCAAAAGCCATTCATTGGTTGCCTTCTATTGGCTTTCACCACCGTGGATGTTCCCTTTCCAGAGTTATCCATTCAGTGTCAAGGGGCATTTTCTCAGCAGTCTTAACCAAGTTGGCTGGGAAGAAGAAGGAAGCAAGGCCAATCTTCAGCCCGACTCCAAAACACACTTCAAACTAGTTGTGTGTATTCAAGGAGACTTGGCATTGTGGAGAGGTGCTTTCTGTTCAACAGCCAGAGGCCAAATTCTCATTTATTTTCTGCTTCAAAACCTGGAATTCCCTGTACACAGATGGCTAATATCTTTCAGCGTTATGTTTCAGAGTAACAAACTCAACAGTTTGGAGAAGGAGTAACCCCCCAGGCAATCTCTAAGGTGCACTTACTCAGAGGATTGAAGAAGTTCTCCACCTTTGGAGATACGATCTCTGCTTTTACCCTTGGCTCAGTAGGAACTATGTAGGATTCATTTCGAACTTCTAGCGCTGGCAATGAAACACCTGAAGAATCGGAGTTGGGGAAGTTCAAGAAATTGCAAAGCGTGTGTCACGTGGCTAATTCGTCTAAATCGTAATTTTTTGAGAGCCCTGTTTACATTTAAGATGGGCTTTGGGGCATTATCTAATCTAATATCTAATGACTTTAGCCATCACGATTTCCATTTTTGCTGACTTGACTAAAGACGTAAACAAAACGAAGAGATGAAGTACATAAGCAAGTCCTGTAGTGTGTTTAGCTTTGTGCAGGGTGTGAACCCTTCATGAAAACCACGTGTAAAGTAATAGTAGTAGATCTGAATCCAGACTTTGCAGCACAAATTACTGTTTAAGTGCCAATTCTAGGATAGTATGGTTGTTATGAGGTTTGATATGAATCGCAGTCCTGAATTTATTAATATGGGGGGATTTGAAAAGGCATATTGATTTTTAGGTGTTTCAAATTTGCTTTGACCACATTTGCCTAGAAGGAAATCTGCATTTATGTACTTTATGGCATGTTGTGGGATCTTGCAGAGGTAAAAGTCAGGATAGCAGCCAGAGCCATGTGACCAGTTGCAACCACTGTCAAAACTTTTGAGACATAACCAGTCATATAGAGACATCCCCTGGTGTGTGTGTGTGTTTTAAAGTTGTAGACAAAGTTATTAAAGTTTTGCTGAGTTTTGCTGAGCACACTGGGTTGTATCCCAGAAATTGTAAGCCGCCCTGAGTCTTCGGAGAAGGGCGGCATATAAATGTAATTAAAAAAAAAAAAAAGTTAAGCAGAACAGGGAAGGGTCATGGAATGGGAACCTGTTCAAGATCTCTCATCCCTCTTAAGCCACAATTTTACCTATGCTGGTGCACCATGCACCAGAACTCTGCAATTTGTTTAAGGTAGTGGAGAAAGATCCTTATTTTTCAGCAGCCCTGCAGAATTCCAGCTCTTTTGAAGGACTCTGGGATTAAATTGGGGGCCTCAGACGGAGAGGCTTCAGGGAAGCAACGGGTGATCAAATTCATTAAGCTTTGCTTACAAAGTCCGCTTTGTAATACTCACTTGGATTGACTGCATGAAATAATACGCACAAATATTTGGCTAAAAGCTGAAGCACAAACCTCATTATGGGTTTCATTCCTGAAACGACAGCAAAACACCCCCATCCCATCCCCAAGCCCATAAACATGCATTAGAAGATAAAAATAGTCAATAGGAATTAGATTTTTAGTACCACAAAGGAACTGGGATTCTTGATCCAAAGAATCAATTTCTTGCTTTTCTGTTCTAGGACAGACTGAGTTGAGGAGCCACCCCATCCATTTTTTTAAAATTTTAAATGTGGTTTTACATTCTGTAAACCGTCTGGAGTCACCATGGGCAAATAGGGGGCAATATAAATTGAATAAATAAATAAATAAATTCCCCAACAATATAGAACCTTGAGTAGCTTCTAGGTTATCTTAAAGGTTCTACAATTCCTACAGACAGGGTTGTAATGCCAGGTCATATTAAACTTGTGGTGAGGACTTTTGACACTCGTCAGTTATGACTGTCTTGTATTCTCCAACAGAGTTAACAATGAAATGAACAAAGGCCTACCTTAACTCAAGATTTCGAAAATCATTTAAAACAAACCAATGCTACTCATCTAAATGCAGATACTATAGTTTACTGCTCTATCCCTGCTTTGCACCTTCAGATTCAGTTCAGCCCATTTTTCTGCAGTCTTTTTAATCACGTGGCCAATAGAGGCATAGGGGAGCTATGGAGGATCCGTCACTATGGGAATCCCTATTGTGACTTACTCCCTGGGAAAGGAGGGGCTGAGTCTTAGGAGTACTTGGGACAAGCTGAAGCCCAGTTCTGAATGGGCCCAATTTCTGACTGATTGGAAATTCTAGCTGCATACCTGGAAGACAACTGGTTAGGGAGAGCTACAAGGAATTAGTTTGGTCCCAGAGTTAGCACCCTTCATTTTGGAAGGAAATGCCCATCAGTCTGTAGAAGACAACGTAAATATGAAGGAAAAGAAGTACATACTAAGTAAAAGGAACTACTGGAGTACTCTAAAGAGGTACTACAACAGAGTGGTTGTCCCAAAGGTGGGTTTTCTTTCCAAAAGGGAATTGGATTTTCTTGGTCGTTTTGAGAAAACCCCAAGAAAGAATGAGTTGCTTTTTAGAAAAGCACCTTTGGGACAACTATGGCCTGGATGATTGAGAATCTCCATAGATGTACAACAGAATGGCAATTCTAAAAACTTCCTTTGAAATGTCAAGTATAACCAACGATTCAGAAGGTCAGTCAAAATTCCTAACAGGAGATTCTTAGTGCCCTGAATTTGCATTGATTTCTTCCCCGCGGCCTCTTTCAAGACTGCAAAAATTTTAAACCACTATTAAAGGCAGGCTTTATATCTGTTGGGTGATACTCGATGGAATAGGAAATGGCTATGGATACTATTTATAGCCATTCCATTAGTCATAGAGCCTACTAGAATTTAGCAGTCACCAACACAATGCACGCTTATCTTATTTTGGTGTAGAATATGATTACTGATGTCATGTTCCGACCTTGAACAAATTAGCACAATCACAATATGCACCCTTTTTTCCCTCTCCTCACAATTATCGCTTCTCTGGTGCTAGTGAAAAGAAGGAAACAAACCAGCCAATTCAGTTGTGTGCCTGGAAAAGTGAGATGTCCAATTGTACTTTGCTTGAATCTTGTGGCCATTCAAAGATATCTTTCAATCTTTAAAAAAAACTTTTATTTTTTGTTTTTTTTTTGTTTTCAAAATAATTGTAATTTATTAGACCATATGTGAGGTTACCATTAAGGAAGTGAGCCCAAACATCAGACATTTGCTGCACTTTCAAACCTTTGTAACACGCATGATTCTCAAAACGAGTCTTACATTTGGATTTACAATTTGTTTTTTAAAAGGTACCAATACTTAAAAACAGCAATTTTTTTTAATTGAAAGGGATACACATTTAAAGCACAAAAATACTGCAAAAATGTCATTTGAAAATGGTGATTAATCTGTTAACAGTTTTAGTTAAGTCAAATCTAGTTAGCACCTTACTGAAGTCAGTCTCGAGTGTAAAATTAGTGCATATAATAGCAAACATGTACGTTTTGACCAGTAGCCCCATTCTTGAAATTGAAAATATTTCAGTTTTCACACTTCTGGAATAAACAATGTTTCCAATTTCAACACAAGGAAAAAAAAAACAGGTTCCTGCTTCAAGTTGATTTGTTTAAAGCAATCATTTATAAAGATTGCATCAACATCCATTAGCAGAGGAAGATCCAACTTTATTGAAACTGCTTGCATACAAAATATATTGCACTATAACCAAACAAATGTCAACATAAAATCCAATCTGTTGTAGCTAATATGTACAGAGAATATTGCCCAAGAGCAGTTACATTACAAGGTCATTCTACCTTGGTTAATTATCTACAGTATTTTAAACCAAACAGCTTACAGATGATGTGTGCAAGGTACCAATTTCAGTTTTCAAATACTATACATTCCCCCAAAATAAATAATTAGAAATCAACATTTAATGTTTGGCAATATTTAAGACTTTTTTTTTAATATTTGTTAAGTTGTGTGCAGTTTGTTGCCATTTTTATATGCTTGCTTGTACACGAAGTAAAAAAAAGGTAAAATGAAAAAACACAGAAACAAACAAACAAAAACCCAACACAGACTGGGGCTGCAGTTTGTACAATTCTGTACACAATCAGCACTGGAGTAATTTTAATAAAAAACAGAATAGCTTAAAATGAAATATCCTACTGTGTTTTATTTTTGCATGTAAATTTCATTCATGATCGGAAATAGAAAGCACGCCCCTTCCCTAATTATGGACACCTAAACCTTACACCAACTTCGATTACAAGTTTTTAAACTACTTGTGAATGAGACCTTAAAAATTGATCTATATCCAATGCTGTCAAAGTACAGTACATCCCTGAATTTTACGAAGAGCCGCATAAAACACCATCATCTTCCTATCCCACCTGAATTTAAGTATCAAAACTGTAGGGGAAGTGAACGACGACAACATCAACAACAACAACAAAAACCCTTATCCTTTTAAATTGGTCCTCTGCCACAGAGGTGGCACACATTACGAACAAGTTCTGGTTTGTTCCCTCGGTAACCATTAACTGTATTGTCACAATTGGGAGTATACATTTAAAAAACAAACAAAACCCCAAATCCGTCCTGACTAAAAAGGGGGAAACATAAAAACAAAGAGAAAAAAAAAGCCACCACTTCAGTAACATGATCTGCCATTATCTTCAGTGCAAAATAGGTTTCTATCTTATAAACAGCCTAACGATGTTGATGCGAGGAAAAAATTATGGAAAGCATGCATTCTTCTAATAAAATACTAACTGCTGGAGAGGTTTTGCTACATATATATTGTACATTTAAAGTTCCTATTCAGATGTTTCTGCCTGGAGAGGGTGCAGGTGGGAACCCATGGGCTCTTCCAGGTAAGGTGATCCAGTTCAGGTCTCCCTGCTCAACCCAGAGAAACTGGGCACTGAGAAAGTGGAGCAGGTACCTGTGAAGACCTGGACCCAAGCTCTTAAGAAGGATTCCTGCGCCCTGAGCAGGTCTAACACCTGTACGTTAACAAGAGTTCAGCATTTCCAACAAATCTTCCCTGATTTCTGCTTCCAAAGAGAATATTCCTACCTGCCAAGATATAAAAAAGGCACATACCATACAACTTTTTTTTTGCTAATGAAAATGACAATTTAGTTACATTACACAGATAATCCGGCTTCACCGAAATACTGAAATAAAGGTGAACCGAAAAGTGTGTGTGAACTGACACAGGACGTAAAAGCATAGCGTCAATTTTACTTACTTATTTTAAGTGAGGAGGTTTTAATAGATTGAAAACAGAAGCCCAATTTGATTACCGCAAACACTATTTATTCTGAAAATTGAAATTTAGCAGTGATTTTGACCAGATGCGTTAAAATGGTACAACTGAACAGAAATACCAATGCACAGTTCAGTATTTTTTTAAAAAAAAACAAAACAAAAGGAATTCTTTCATTGTTTGAAGTGCAATATGTACTTGAAAGCATTGTGTTTTTTTTTTTCAGAAGTTCAAGGTATTTTAATGCAAGTATAATGTCTTATTTTGGAAAAAAAGAAAACTGCATACTGCTGATGTTAAAAAAAGGCTAACAGAACTTTTTTTTTTGTTTTTTAAAGTTTTAATATTTCATGCCCTGCCGCCCTCTTGCCTACTATTTGTCTTTGGCCTAACAAGTTTCTCTAATGTGGAATAAGATTTACTGGAACAGTTTAGGAAATACGACTTCTCGAGCTATGCAGTTTAGGGCACGCCATTCACCAACGGTTGCTGACTTTCTCCGCTGTCCGATTTTTCTTTCTTCTGGTTACGATCCTTACCCGTCCGCAGCCGGCTAGCTTCGCTGGAGGTATTCTGTAAGGTTTTAGTGTGGACACTCCTTTCATTATTGCAGTCAATTCTGATCTGAAATAAGTTATAGTTACATAAAAGCATACCCCTTGGAACCACTAGGGAGAGCCCAACGAGAGCTGCCGGAGAGGATTTAAAAATGAACTAATAATAATAATAATAATAATAATAATAATAATAATAATAATAATAATAATAATTTTCTCCTCCTCCAAGTGAAATAGATTCTGTGAAAAATATATTAGCTAAGAGGCAGGCCATTTGAATATTGTCAGGTAGCATTTTATAGTTCAAGTTGCTGGATTTAATATATTGTGCATTATACACAATATAATGTAGATACGATACACATTATGGAAGTTATTGTTTTGCTCAATGTGAACATGAAAAATTATCTTTAAAATAAATTGAAGTGCTGACTTTATCTGAATCCGTAGGACTTAAGCTTATCCCCTTTGCCCAAACTACAGGTAGTCCTTGACTTACATCATTTCATTTAATGACCGTTCAAAGTTACCAGGGCACTGGAAAAAAGTGACTCATGATTGTTTTTCACACTTGCGACCAATGCAGCATCCCTGTGGCCATGTGATCAAAATTCGGACGTTTGGCAACTGACTCCTATTTATGACGGTTACCATGTCCCAGAGTCCCCTTTTGCGACTTCCTGATGAGCAGAGTCAATGGGGGAACCTGATTCACTTCACAACTGGCTGACTAATTGAACTGCTGCAGGGATTCACTTAATAATGGCAGCAAGGAAAGTTCTAAAAGGAGGCAAAGCTCACCTTAACAAATGTCACACTTACCGACATAAATTTTGGGCTCAATTCGGGTCGTAAGTTGAGGACTACCTGTATTCTAAAATATTCCTTCTGGGAAGTGAATGGAATCACAGAAAAGACAACTAAAGCCTCATGTAGGGACAACAGACTGCAGGGAAGAAGAACCCCCTCCCCAGAACATACATTTGCCACGCAGGTAAGCATGTTTCATTGATGCATCAGTAAAGAGACCAGACTTACCTGAAGTGAGCCATCTGTTCTCCCTTTAGCATCTCTTGATTTGCGTTGACGGTTGTCTGTCCTGGTCTGGTCCTCATTTCCTGCATATCAAATTTGGATTTTAGGAAGGGGACTTTGCAACAGATTTGGTCTGTCTCTCCATCTTTGTCTACGTTTTTCTCTTTGTTGGCCATTTGACCAATATTCTTTGGGCTCTTGTAGTATATAAGCCAGTACAAACATTACTAAGAGCCTTGGTGGTGCAGGCTGCTAAATGCCTAGCACTTAATTCCAGCTGCCTGCAATTACTGTAGGCTTGAATCCCACCAGGCTCAAGGTTGACTCAGCCTTCCATCCTCTCAGGGTAGGTAAAGTGAGGACCCAAGATTGTTGGGGCAATAAGCTGACTTGTAAAAATGCCGCTTAGTAGTAATAAGCAGGCATATACAATGGAAGGAAGGCTATTGTTGAGCACACTGGGTTGTATCCCAAAATTGTAAGCCACCCTGAGTCTCCGGAGAAGGGCGGCATATAAATATGAATAAAAAAACAACTATTAGCTATGGATTTTTACTCCCTTTTCATCGGTATGTTACATTTGAAGCTGCCTGGGGAAAAAACCCTAATTACATGTCAGCCTGTAAGTGTTACTAAGGCATAATTCTAAAGCTTGGAAATGCTGCCTTTCATTCACAATTTGAGAGCGATCCATTTCCACTGAGAAACTGGGCACTCTTCAGGTAGCCCCAACGATATTTCTGGACATTTTACAGGACCCAAGTAAAACGTAGGATCAACAGCAATTCGATCTTCCAGTCTTAACCAGAGAAGAGCAACTAAGATGATCAAAAGTCTGGAGACTAAACCGTAGGAAGAACAGCTGCAGACTTTGGGTCTGGCTAGTCTAAAGAAAAAAAAAAGAATCAGGGACATGACAGCAGCATTCCAGTATTTGAGGGGCTGCCACAAAGAAGTGGGGGTCAAATTATTCTCCAAAGCACCAGAGGGCAGGAGAGAAATGGATGGAAAGTAATCCAGGAGAGAAGCGACCTGGAATTAAGGAGAAATTTCCTAACAGGGAGGACAATTAACCAGTGGAACAGCTTGCCACCAGAAATCATGGGTGCTTCATCACTGGAGGTTTTTAATAAGAGACTGGACAAAAAGACCTCCAAGGTCCCTTCCAGCTTTGCTCTGCTCTATTCTATTCTAATTTTAATCAACACAAAGTGATATCGGAGGTTCTTGTTTCGATGGCTGCTTTACAGACAAGCAAGTCTTCTTGTCACTGGCCTCCCCTTTCCTGACAAGACCTGCCTGGTCTGTGGCAGGGTGTTTTTTTTTAATTACATTTGGGTTTGGGTTGGCATGCAGGTTCTGGAGAGGCTGGTGCCATTTTTAGGTTTCGAGTGGCTCCATTTGTGGCCAAAAACATCTCAGATCAATTGGTGGGAAGGATCCCACCTCAAAGGAACATTTATTTATTTATTTTATTTTTAATTACATTTATATCCCGCCCTTCTCCAGAGACTCAGGGCAGCTTACAATTTTTGGATACAACCCAATGCGCTCAGCAATAGCCTTCCTTCCATTGTATATGCCTGCTTATTAACTAAGCGGCATTTTTACAAAGTCAGCTTATTGCCCCCAACAATCTTGGGTCCTCAATTCACCTACCCCGCGAGGATGGAAGGCTGAGTCAACCTTGAGCCTGGTGGGATTCGAGCCTGCACTAATTGCAGGCAGCTGGAGCTAAGTGCTAGGCATTTAACAGCCTGCACCACCAAGTCCCTTTGAGACTTCTATGTTCTCCTACGTCATCCTGTTTGAAAGTGCTTTTTAAAATTAAAACATGGCTGGCAATCTTAGTATGAACAGGTGTCTATTTCAGAGAGCTCCCAAAGGTCTATACAAAAAGAGAGAGAGGGAGGGAGGGAGGGAGGGAGGGAGGGAGAGAGAGAGAGCTTACCTTTGAACCCTCCCCGGCCTCTTCCGCCTTGGCCACGGGCGCCTCCTCCACGCCTTCGCCCATCCCCTCTGCGCAGGTAGCTGTCTCGCTCTTCCTCCGCTGGGGCTAATGACCAGTCGCTAAGCTCATCTCGGTGATCAGACTCTGTTTCAGAAGCATTGGATGCTTCAGAGTTAGTTCCTATCGAAGAGTTTGAAAAAACCAAGACATACCACAGGCCATTTTTATGAGGTTTTGGAAAAACCACCCCAAAATTACCACCAGCTGAAACCGGTTTCCTGTTGTTTATGTTTTACAGTGGGGAAAGTAGGGTATTGTTACGGTTTTGAAGTATTGCGTCTGAGAGTTTTAGCGCTTCCTGGATATGTTTACCGCCTCGGTTGGAAGCCATCACAGGCAGCAAAGATTCATCGGATAAACCAAAATTAAATGAGCCCGATGGCAAGCATAGAAGGGGCCACATTTCTGTGCAGAAAGCACTTTTCATCATCTCACAGCTCACTTGCGTCTTCAGACCGGATCAGCCTCCCCATTTTTGAAGAAATCCAGAACTTCAGAGGCCTCCAGAACAAAGTTTTCCAAGCTACCCACCTGAAGCGTAGCCTGGACCACGCCTGCTGTGGCCTCGGTTCCTGTAAGGTCGGCCACCCCTTCCGAGGCTGGGACCGTCGTCAGACATATACACCTTTTCTTTATCGGGGCGATTCGGGGGTGGCCTTGAGGTGGCCCCGATCTGTCGAAGCTGCTCGTCAATCTGCAACCTCTCCAAACAGAGCTGATCCACTTCCTGGGGAGGAAAAGAGGCAATTGACCAGAAGCTACGGTTATTCTAAAGGTAACCTTTGTGGGTCTTGGTTCGTTTTAAAGCACAGGAATTCATTTAGGAATGAATGCCAACTGTGAGAATAGAAAGAATCATCATTTAAAGACCCCATAATCCCTTGCATCCAGGTGGAGTCTGGGCAACTGAATGGAGTTAGCAGAGCAGCAGCAGCAGCAGCATCATCATTATTATTATTATTATTATTATTATTATTATTATTAGACTTGTATGCCGCCCTTCTCCCTAAGGACTCAGGGCGGCAAACATTAAAAACCACATACAATTGCAATAAAAAATAATTAAACAAGTACAAGCCTAATCAATCATTAAATAATTAAAACGAATAAAACAAGCCACACCCCCGGGGTCAGTCCAGACTGGCCTGTTGAAACACCAGGTCTTCAGGTCCCAGCGGAAGGAGCGGAGATCAGGGGCCAAACGGAGATCCACGGGAAGCTGGTTCCATAGGGCGGGCGCTCCCACAGAAAAGGCCCTAGCCCTGGGGACCGCCAGTCGACAATGCCTAACCGACGGTATTCCCAGGAGGCCCCTCCTGTGGGAGCGTACAGGACGATCCGAGTGTGATGCTGGCAGGAGGCGTTCCCGCAAGTACCCTGGCCAGATGCCCTTCCTGTCACCAGTGCGGAGTTTAGTGTGCCCAGAGAGAGAAATATCTGCCTTTACCTAGGATTGAACTCACAGCCTCTCCTGATTGTGAGGCGAGAGCTCCCACTCTAATTAGTAGCAATAACGAAAGGGTTAAATACTTTTGCGTAACACCTGGAAGCTAGGAAAGACATCGGGATGCTCACCTTTAAATAATTGAGGTGGTAATCCAAAAGAACGGTGGCGTTTGTGATGCTGTCCTTGGTCCCCACGAAGACAAACGGGACCATTCCCTAGAAAGCAAATCTAGAATCAAATGACTGCCAGGACACCATCCACGCCACTCTACGAATCAGCACTCAGTGTAAAGGTAGCCTCTTGTACGGCTCGCTGAGTGACTGTTCGAAGTTACAATTTAGCCCTGGAAAAAAAGGGACTTGGACCATTTTTCACACTGGTGACCGCTGCAGCATCCCCATGGCCATGTGATTTACATTCAGGTGCTTGACAACAGACTTGTATTTATGACGGTCGCTGGATCACGTGATCCCCTTTCACGACCTTCCAAGTCAACAGGGAAGCCAGATCCACTTAACAACCGTGTTACTAATTTCAACCACTGCAGGGATTCCCTTAACAAATGTGGCAAGAAAAGTTGTAAAATGGGACGAACCTCACCACACATTTCCCACTTAGCAACGTAAAACTTTGGGCTCAGTTGTGGTCACAGGTTGAGGACTATCTGTAATCTCATTAAACGTTTAATGGCAATATTTTAAGTAAGCATGCAAATGCAGTCTTCTTCACTTCATCAGACCTCAAAACCGGGTAACGTATGGTCCTCAGGATCTTTGTTACATGCAAAAGGGGAGAAATTCTTTCCTCAGCAATCCAGCCTACATTTTAATTTTACTGCAACTCTGCACTGATCTATGATACACTGCAGTGAAACCTGAAATCACATTTTTTTTCTATGCATATCGTGCATGCTGAGACAAAGGGAAGAACTTTCTGAAATGGCACATCTGAATATTAGAGAACATGCCTTAACATTTTGAGGAACAGGATCAGTTTAGCTCCTTTACAAAAATCCACGTGGTCTAGCTACTTAGCTAATATTACAAAAGGCAAAACAATTAAGCAGCTCCCTGAACTGGTTTGCAATAAAAATGTAGACAGTTGTGGAAAATGTGCTTTTCTGCATTAATGCAAAACATTACAAATGCCACGTACCTCTTCCTGTGGAATATTTTTATCATTTTCAGCCTCAATTCGCACTCTCACAACTCCAGATTTATCCACTATCTCTTGAATGAGTTTTCCATTTTTCCCTATAACCTTTCCTATAAAAAAGAAGACAAGGAAACATTTATTCAAATCAGAAACATTAGGAAAAAAATGGATGACGAGTTAATTCTGCCAAAAATGCTTCCACAGATGCTCAAATATTTCATTTCTGTATCAATAAAGAGTCTGTTGTCCCTTTGATAGGCAACTATAAAAACACTTGAGTACTTATTTTTAAAAGGACTCAAGTTTGAAGGTTTATTTTCCTACACGAAGAGATAACATCTGTAATTGCAGGAAATATTTATTAAAATGGATTGAAACAAATTACTAGATATGCCCATTAAGATGAGATTTAATTAAGTCTGACAATAACCTCCAGTATCAATACTGCAAGGAAAAATCTGTGTCCAATTACCGCAGTCACTTCACTTGTCAAAAGATTTTACTCAACTGATGTTAGGAAACAAGGATGACATTCAAATCAAATCTTTGTTTTCAGGATTGAAAATAAACTTAGTTTGTGAAGTACGGTAATTCATTAGAAAAAATGATTATTAAATTCAGATTTGCGAGACGTGAAACGAAGTAGCAATGATCCCGGGCCAACAGTCCCTTATAGGCAGTTTCACGTATTATTGTAAATCAGTATTAAGAGTCTTATTACGCGACAGCTTCATTTTAAGTCAGTCCAAATGATCAGAATTGCTATTTATGTTTTAAGTAGATAGATTAACCATACTGTGAAATTCTCCTCCTGTTTTTATTTCTAAAACAACCAAGTTTCAAACACTCCTTCCGACTGACTTACCTACTAAGTTTCTTGGGACCTGGATGACATCCTCAGCAAATTCAAGGTAACTTCTGGCCTTCTTCACTGCATCTTGATCCTACGGAAAAGGTACGTGTGTTTTGAAACACTGCAGTGACTCAGAGCTGGGAATATTTCAATGAAAGTAGCTTCGGAAATGCAACTCACCTCCCCATAAATATGGAATGTACAAGTGTCTTCATCAAGATCGATTGCTGTCACTCCTGGTACCTTCCGGGCTTGCTGGATGTTAGCTCCGTGAGTGCCAATAGCGAGACCCATCAGGTCTTCACGTACAACAAACTGCTCATGAAATCTTGAAGCAAGCTGCCTTGAGCTCTGGAAGGAAAAGGTTACACATAAACCTTCAATATGAAGGCACAAGGAGTCCCTTTTTTAAAGAGAAGACAGGTCATAGGGTGTTCTCTCTTGCAGATTATTTGGGAATTTCTTAGCAACTACCAAACAATTACATCAAATGACAGACATTAGTTACTTTCACTAGCACACTGAATTTATTTCAAATATTCACCCCGGGGATGAAATTACATGGATTCTTGGAAGGCAACACCTTCCCTAACATAGGTGCCCACCAGATATGTGAATTTAATCCCCAAAATTGCCTAGCCAATGTGATTATTGTTCACAAATTTAGGAATGCTGATTCTTTAGAAAACAGAATGCTGATTCTTAAGGAAAACGTATAAATTCATCTGAAAAGTTTGGGTAACACTGAAGATGATCATGGAATTAGATCCATGCTATCCAAGGTAGAACTAGTTTTCAAAAAAACCTCACAGTCTTCCTGATAAACAAAATATCATACTGCAGGTTAAAACAGTATTTATTTTTATTTATTTATTTATTGTTATTCATATTTATATCCCGCCCTTCTCCGGAGACTCAGGGCGGCTTAGTTTTTGGGATACAACCCAATGCGCTCAGCAATAGCCTTCATTCCATTGTATATGCCTGCTTGTATATTGGCATGAAAAACTCTAACTTCCCCAAATGTATTGGAAAGCACACCCCGTCATCCACAATTGTGGGATAGTCCAGAACAACTCTGGGAAGGTTGCCTCACAGCATGATTTACAGATGTTTCTTATATTACTGTGGAACTTCAGTTTAGCAAAGTGGCTACATATATAAAAAATGGTTACAACTTTTACCTCTAGTTGTTTGCTTGCTTCTTCGTTTCTCATTATCAAGGATAACTTGGTCCGAAGACTTCGAAAGTGCATATCAATTAACATATTTGCACGTTTTGTTGTTACTTCATTAATAGACTAAAGAATTAGAAAAAAAATCTTGTTTAATATTATTGCAAAGCAGAACATTTGAATTCAACCCCATCTAACCAAAAGGAACTTACCAAAATGATAAGTTGATGGGCCTCAGGATCGTATGTTACAGAAAATGCTCCGACTGCCTTTTTGAAATCTTTGTGTGCAGATTCTTTAGCACACCTAAAACAACAATTTAGATCCATGATTAGAAAATGTGCTGTTACTTTGTTCACAGAACCTCAACAAATACAATCCCATATAGTTTAGAGGGTCACGCTGGCCCTTCACTACTGTGACACATTTCAAACTGAAACACACTGAACTGATTCATAAACTGCTTCTGAGAATTTATATGTATATATTTTCATTTGGTTTCATCCAGGTAACTACATAGCAATTAAATTGCAGCTTAATTCTACTAAACTGTTCACACTGAAAAACACCATCTTTAAAATCTTTTAATTAAATGCTAAGTAGCTATGCACAGTTGTAATGCACTGAAAAGAACTAAATAGTTTGTAAGTATCTTACTGAGGGGAGAAATTCAATATTCATCTTAAGAATACTGATTATGACTTTATACACAGAATAACGTTGCACTTACATCTGCCTTAAATCTTCAGGTACATCAAGCTTAATCTTATGAAAAGTATCCTTGGTTGCAGGTTTGTTAGGATTGACAGATCTCAAACGCTCAATTGTGACAATTTCATTGTAGGTAGCATCACAAGCAGCATATTCTATTACATAAAACTAATGGAAAAGAACAAATTGTCCAAGACACTGTATAAGTAGGTAGTGATGTTTTAAAGATAACATTTCATATTTGAAGGCCCCACTGTTTACTTTTCGTTTCAATATTTGTTACAGTAAAACCCTGATTTAATTGACTAATGAAAGAAAGAGGGATTTATGAAAGCAGTTATTCCATTAAATACAAACTGGATTTTACCCATATATGAAATGGGAATATAGGGACATATATTTCCTGCGTTTTACATATATAAAAAATTGAAACAGATTTTACAGATGCAGATGCACAGAGCATATGGAAAGATTTCCCCATTGCATCCAAAATCTACTAAATTAAAGGTTTCTTAAACTGAAGGTTTAACTATACATTTAGAATCTAGTAAAACTAAGAGAAAGACCCATAGCAATTTAAAACAGAGATGCTATGAAGAAGAGCAAAGTATTAAATATATATATATATATATATATTCCTACCTCACCCTTTATCATTCTCACTTTAGCCAGCCACCAGCAACATGGTTCCTTTTCGTTAGCCCTGGAATAAACCTAAATGAAATCACAGTATAGAACATTGCATTGTTATGCAATAAAATGTTGTCACCTTGTGGAGAAATAGCACAGTGCAATCCTAGATGCCATCATTGCATTATAAAGTTGCTTTTAAAATGAAACATCCAGCAATGATCTTGTTTTGTTACATTTCAAAGGCTGAGATCTCAATATACTGCTAGTGCGGTCAAGTGTTGGGTCAGATCACATGACCATGGAGTTCACTTAGTTTTGGGCTATTCAATTTTCCTTAGGCCAAAGTATATCACCTCAAATACTTCAGAAAGCAGGAAATAAATGAAAAATTAATAAACAGAAAAGGGGTGCCTAGAATGGCAATTGGTTTTAACCTTCTTTAAATTGCTACTTGAATCCATACCACTTGCAGTTCATTTCAACAGGAAATATGCTTCAGCTAACCTAGAACAATCTGGCAAGTCATTTTTCTATTGGTCAATGGTACATGGCAGAAATGGAAAGTGACACTTTCCTATTACTATCCCAGCCTTATAAAGCCTTTCATGTGTTTGTATGTTTACCCTGATTTGTAACACTGGGCCATTTCAAAACCATGTCAGTAGGTATATTCAACCTCTTGTACTTATGCTCAATGAAAGCACATAGAGAAAGCGAAATTAAGATAGGCCCATTCTAACCTCCAAATATTCAGTTAAAAAAAAGGATGGTAATATACACCGAATACTTGTATTGCAATTTTCCACATCAAATGTTACAAGTTCAAATGATTTTGTCCACTAGAAGCTTGAAGGATTTACAAGTTTCAGTTTTGTTTAATGTACACAAATGGGTTTGCTAAACTGGGTACAAAATGTAGCAACAAAGACATTCCAGTTCAATATCCATCCTTCCCATCTTCTCCATGCTCAGCATAATGGCTGCTCTCTGATTAAAACCAGTGCAAGAAAGAATATTTAAGAAGCAATTTTGTGAGGCTCCTCATAAGATCAAGGAGAACTTCACTCACTAAGAAGTGCCTGGACAACTCAGAATGTGGGTGGTATAGTAATTGCCAACGGCAATAGTTAGTACAAGTATTAAGTCCATGTATGCTGAAAAAGAGAACCTGGCTGGACCTCAGAGAAATTGAGGGGAGAAGGGGAAGAATCTCCAATCCACTTTGATTTTCATGCAATCATGTCTGTTTACAAAAATATACAGACAATTAACAAATAAAGAACTTCAACTGAAATTTCTGTCTAAGAGGTACTCAGCAAAGCCAGCCCTAAGTGATTGAAGAAATGAATCCTTTGGAGTACCTTTACATTTACTCTACAGAATTACATTCTTAAGAATTTCAACCGTACTTGTTAAAATGCTAGCCCATCGCATCCATTGCCATTAGAGGAAATTAAAGTATAATTAAATTAAGGGACCTTAATACTGGCACCACACCTATTTAGGTTGCATGATTCAGGTGCAACTTTTTGTGTAGCCGGTGCCACACTCTGCTACACATATTCATTCTGTAAGTTGTGATGATGTGTCTGAGTCCAAAGCAATATCCAGTATATTTGTCCCCTGTGATTGAACAAGAGTATCCAAGAAAATGTTTGAGGAAAAAGAAACAGAAAGCATCTGAAGACTGCTGCAAATATTTTCTCCTGAAAAGCAAATCTTATTGTTGTTTCACCCTCGTCCAAAATGTTAAGATTAAAATGGGTCTTACCTCAACCTCATCACTTTCATTTATATCTTTATTGTACCCTGTAGGTGGAGGGAACCTGACATCGTGGAATGGAATCTGTCTCTCTGGCTGCCAGCTAAAATACACAATAAAAAAACTTAAGCTATTAAAAAGGTGTAAGACAAAAAAAAAAAAGCACACCAATTCAGGAAAGATGGACAATCTAAAATTATTTCCCAGGGACTAAGCATAGATAACTGGTTGAAACAGAATCAACACGCAGCTAAATCAGCCGTGGATTTAAAGCACTTCCTCGGTAATCACAGATGATAAACAATGGCCTAAAAGCAAGTGTGTGGAACTCCATATAGTTAAGTGAGTCAAAAGGTGGAGAAAGAATGGAGAACCCCATCCGTCCTTTGTGCTCAGCACAAATAAAAATGGGAGTTGCAAAGGGGAAGATTATATTTTCCTCAGTGCCCAGCAGAGAAACGATGCAATGAATTGTTACAAAAATAAAAATAAACAAAGAAGAAACATGTTGCAACCTGAGTTTATTATTAAGATTTGGACAGTGTTTTAACAGTGTAAGGATTTACAGCATTAAGTACTGAAGTCAACTCTCTTGAAAAAAGAACCGCTGTTCATTGCACTTTCACCCCATGTGAAACTTTCTGGTTATTCTTTGGGATATAAATATAACATGAAGGTAGGTTGCTCATCCCACGAATAGCAAAGATACAAAAGCTTAGGCAAGTTTTGGTAGGCACAACATTAATGGATGACAGCTGCAAAGAGAGGATATTTTCTATGTATGCAGCTCATCAAGATGACTCCACAAGGATGGAGAGGGTAGAAATAATTTGCATTCATTCTTAACATTGCGCTGACCAGACTGCTTCCAAGAATCAAAGAAAGGATTTATTTATCAAGCAACCGGTTCCGGGGGGCGGGGGAATGAAAATATGTAAGATTGGCATTATATTTAAAATCTAAATTTGTTCAGCATCGCACTTTTAGATGGCTAAATCTTTGTAAGGTGAATCCCAGGATAATACTTACTTATTCTCAAATGCAACAGTTATTGAATCTTCATGGACATCTTTCACAAATGCCTGAAACAAAGAAGTAAGATTTAATAGCAAATTATATTAATCTATTATTGATATTTCTCTTATCACAAAAGGGCCATTTTGAATATTCATTCTATTGGCAAAGCATGATGGGGGAGGAGTGATCCGTCCATATAAACCAACTGGTTACATGGGACAGGGTGAAGGTGTCAAAAATATGTATGTCATGGATGTTCCAGCTGTTACTCTAGGACACCAGTTGCTGGCTGAAAATCTAGGCCTGCTGTTGGTCACAGAACTATGCATTCAATGTACTTCTTCAAGGTACAAAGTCACACTAAGTTTAATGGTAGTTACTACAAATTACAATGCTGAATGTACACTCATGTCTTTTTGAGGTAGGGATAATATACTTGGCTATAAGTCATCAGTGGTTTAGACTGATAGGATTCACTCTCTTACTAACAAAACACAACTGTCTTGATACATGTGAACAGAGTTACATGCAAACATCAACAGAACTGATTTCTCTTTATTTCATTCTTTTATTCAGGGATTCTCAAACTGTGGATTAGGACCCCCAGAGAGATTTCAAGCAGCTCAGTGTTGGCAGATCATACTTATAAACCTTGCAAGGACAGTTGGGAATGCTGTCAAAACTTGTTCCGGACTTTCTCGCTTTGCCTGCATAATCCTCTGGTGGCTGTTGTGGTATCACAAAGTTTGAGAATCCCCGTTTTAATGGGAAATTCAATAAGTTATGCAATTTTAATCTGAACTGCTTGTTAGGTCAGATGTTAAACTCTGAAACCTAAAAATAAAATAAACCAGTTAAAAAAGTTGGTGTTGCAAATTTAGAGCGAAGTCTGAAAACAAGATTACCAAGATACTATAAGGATAGAAATACCATGCAATGCCAAAGTAACACACTACAGAAGTTGTTGTTCTTTATCTAAGGTTGGAAAATTATTTTCAACACTGCAACTTGATGTTCTGAAATATGCACAAATCTAGGTTAAAAATTAAAATCCATCATATCTCTGAAAGATCAAGATTCTTGATCTTTGAACTTCAATGCATGAATCTGAATTGCAAATGATGCTTTATTCCCTTTGTTCGTGCATTCATTTCTTTGTTAACATAATTGTTTGCTTATTAGATGAACTGATAAAACATGCTTATAATAGTTTCCCTTACTGATTTAGACTGCAAATTATACTTGGACTGGTCAAATTTATTTCCTTTTTTCTTATATCTTAACCCTATGTTTTATCGCGTTAGACCTTTTCCCTGATTAATGAGCAACAAAAGATACTTTGAGCTTTACAACTTTACATATCTTAAGGTATGGGAGAGTAAGTGAAAAAAATGATCAAAATTTGTGAAAAATCACCACAAAAGTATGCACACTAGAATCCAACGTCAGAGCATTTTTAGAAACTTGACGAGGCTTAGCTGCCTCAGCAGAAAATAAGCTAGGCCTAATATAAGCCATGTGGTTGCTAAGAGTCAACACAGACTTGAGGGCACATAACTAAAGGTAAGTTTCTAATTTGAACCACAGATAACAAAATACTGCGTTCCTGGCTCAGTGCTCCTTTTTAAAAACTTACATAGTTTCGGCTAACTGAAAGCAATTCAGGTGGACCATCACACAAAATGTTTCCCCTATTCTTGGTAGAATGCAATTTATTTATTTACACGGCTGCCCCTCTCAAAGGCACGGATCTGGCTGGCTAACCACTAATAGAGTATTTTATTCATCATTATCACTATTCCTTCAATTTAGATTCTTCAGATGGCTCCCTCCCCCCAAGTTTTTTTCTCAACCTGCAACCTCCTGTTACTCCCTCCCAGACTGCCCCACCCCCCTCTTTTCATCTCCCATCAAGATGCTGTATGCTTGTTTTTCAAGGCAAGGTCCCATGAACTCAGAAAGGGGAAAAGAGAGGTCCCCAACAACCTCCCCAGATATCTGCAAAAGGCAAAGTGATTTACCATCCTATCTTGAAAAAGAACACAACTTAAAAATCCCAGCCCACCAACCTGAGAATAGCGTCAGCAAATGCATCCTCTTTCACTACGGACATAGTAAATATATATTTTATTTATGCATGCATGTATGTGTGCATATATGTATGTATGTATTTGTGCATGTGTATACATACTTGTATAAAATGCATGTGGGCATATATATATATATATATATATATATAGGGATGGGGATTTTTAGTTGTTAGTTTTGTTTTGAGCTTATGAGATATCTTACTTAATTTAATTCAGTTTTAATTTTTGTAATTTCTGTATTCTTCTTTTTTAAGCCCTGAGTCCTTCGGGAGATAGGGCGGCATAGAAGTCTCATAATAAATAAAAATAAATATGCACACGTTCTCACACATACAAATACATACATATATGTTTGCATATATTTATAGGCATATATGTGTGGGTGTGGGTGTATAATGCACGTGTATATGCATATGTACACACACACGCATATAGGGTATATGTACATTGGTGTGCGTGTGTGTGCATGTGTATCTATAGATATATACATATATAATGCCTGTGTGCACATGCATATATACATACACGCTCTCACACACACACACTCTATACACACACAAATAAAAATGCATGCTTATATGCATATATATGCATATGCATGCATACATTATGTACACACACACACACACACACATCCGTATAAGCCCTATTCTTGGAAGCCAAAGCTCCATCCTTTTCAAAAGAGGATCAAGAAACACCCCGTGTAGCACTTCTCCAAAGTGGGGGAGGGCCCTCTGTGTGTGTGTGTGTGTGTGTGTGTGTGTGTGTGTCCCTGTCCAGGGGAGCCTCCCAGGGCTTCTCCCCAAGCCCCCAACCGACCCACAAACAAAACAAATAAAATAAAAGGTCCAACGCGATCAGGAGGATGGAGAAACCCAAACTCAGGGGGTGGGGTGGGGGGCGGAGGAAGGAATTCCTCCTTACCTCTTTTGAGAGGCTTTCCTGAGAGACCAAACCTGGGCCTCTTTTTCTCTCCCCCCCCCTCCAGATCCCCCCCTCAAAATCAAACTCCCCCAGGCCTCCCCTGCCAGGATCATTCCTTCCCTTTCAAAAAAAAAGAGGGGAAAAAAAAGGAAGGGCCGGCTCGAAAGGCGCAACTTTCGACTTCGGGAAGGCCGCTTTTTCGTGCTCTGTGTGTGTGTGTGTGTGTCGGGGGGGGGAGAAACGAGGGGAGCAGGTGCCCGGTGGGGGTGAGGGGTGGGAAGGGGATCGGATGGGTGACCTCTTCCCTCCCCCTTCCCTCCCCCCATTCAGCGCCCTCTGGGGCCTAGCCAACCCACCCCTCAGGCAGGCGGGCGGCCTCACCTTATAGAAGGCCCCGTTGGAGCCGCGCACCTCCACCACCAGCTCCTCCATGGCCAGGGCGGCGGCGGCGGCGGCCCCTCCGCGGGCCAAGCGTCCCGTCGCGTTGCCGCCGGCGGCCTTGGGGGGCAGGAGGAGGAGGGCGGCGGCGGCGGCTTCGGCTCCTCGTCCGGGCGGTGCGGGCCGGCGTCGTCGCGTTGGGCGCTCTAGGCCGAGAGGCGGCGGAGGCGGCGCCGGCGGCGGCGGCTGCGGCTCCTTCTGAGCCCTCTCCTCACGGCTCGTCGTGATGGCGGCGGAGGGGACAGCGGGGGCGAAGGCGGCGGCGGGCGTCGTGACCCCGAAGGCGCGAGGAGGGCAGGCGAAACGGTCGCCGGGAAGGAGGAGACGCCGAGGGGACGGCTGAGGCGACGAAGCGCGGGGCCCGGAGCGGGGGAGGGGCGGCGCCGAGGGCCGCCCGCCTCAAATGTAAACATTAAAAGCCTGGCGGCGTCACGTGACGCGGCGGGGGCTCCGCTCCTCCTCCTCCTCCCCCCCGCCCTTCTTCTTCGCTTCCCTCAGGCGGCGAACGCGGCGGCGACGGCGGGAGAAACGACCGGGTGTGGGAGGGGCCGCGGAGGGGAGGGGGGAGGAGCGAGCGAGTGAAAGAGAGAGAGAGAGAGAGAGCGCGCGCGCACGGTGGGCGCACGCGGGCTCGCACTGCGCCTGCGCGCGCGCTGCGCGGCCGACCCGATCGCTTTTTTTTTGAGCGCCCTTTTTCTCGTCGCTTCCCTTCCCTTCTCTCTGTCTTTCTCTCGTTTCCCTCCCTCCCACCTTTTTTTTGTTCGCGCGAGAACTCCCGTCGACCGAGGGAGGAGGGGCGGGGGTTTGGTGCAAGATCTCGCGCGGTTTTGGATGGATCAGGCTCCTCCTCTTCTTTTTTTCCCCTCTTTCTGTCTCACGCACGCGCGTTCGGGACGGATCAGGCTCCGCCTCCTTGTCGTCGTCGTTCTCTCGACGTTTCTTCTTAAACGGCGACTACCGGTAGGCCTCGTTTCGTTCTGGAGTGACGGCTGCTCTCTTCCAATGAAAACCGGTGAACGAGCGGACAACCAATGGCGAGCCGGGGAAACAGCGAAAGGAGGCGGGTCCCTGGGTCCTATAAAAAGGAGAAGGCGCCGGAAATGGCCGGCAGTTTTAAAGCGTGGATATGATTCTGCAAGGAAGTTAAACGGACGGTTTAAAATGGATCTGGCGGTCGGATATATGTGGCCTTTTGCAGCCTCCGAGACCATTTGCAACCTAACAAAGCCCAAGTATTTCTACCAAATATAAATTTACCAAATATATCAAATATAAAAAAACACACACTTCTGCAAGAAAAGGCATTGTTTTGGTCTAATGCAACTACAAGTGACGTTTTTTCGTCCCCTTTTCTGTGGCTTAAAGCTGACATCAATAAAATTTATACCAAACTCTGAACAAATGTATTGAGCATTCTGTGCTAATCCGCAACTTGAAAAGTTTTTTTTTAAATTTAATAATCTTAACTGCTTCCTCACCATCCAACTTTTTACTTCCACACAATACCCATGTGATGCCCTGGATTATACAAGCAGTCCTCAATTTACGAGCCGCAATTAAAGCCCACATTTCCATTGCTAAGCAAGACAGCCAAGTTTTGCCCTGTTTTACAACCTTTCTTGCCACTGTTGTTAAGTGAACCACTGTAATTCTTGAATTAGTAACGCGGTTAAGTGAATACCCGGAGACGCTGAGTCCGTCATAAATTAGTCAGCTGCCAAGCGTTGAAATGTAAATCCTTTGACCTTTGGGAATGCTGCAATGGGCGTAAGTGTGAAAAATGGTCATAACTCACTTTGAAAGGTCACTGTCATGCCTTTGGTAGAGTCGGACTCTGAGGGAGAGGAGGAACATCTGACAGGGAGTGGAAATGTGGCTCTGGAGATTGTGGAAAAGGCTGGGGAAGGGCAGAGGCTGGCTGGGCAGTCAGGGGAAGAACCAGGCCCATCCCCTCTTTATCCTAGGACACTCAGGGAGGAAGGGAGAAGGAAGCAACTTGGCTTATGAGAGAGGAAGCGGCCATGATCCCCCCTCATTGGTTGCAGCTGGGGAGAATAGTATATAAGACGTTAAAACACATCGTTGCCAGAAGCAAAGCTTGTGTTATTTTGGGCTGAAGTTATCTTGGTTGGCGTCCTTCCAACAGACTGTGTTATCTCCTTGAATTTGGTAATTACTTATCCTGGTCCGTTGTGGAAATTCCTTCACTGTAGTTTGTTTTGGTTTTTTATTTCACCTCTATCTGCTCATTAAGTTCGGACTGTATTGCTTTCTTTTGAAGACTATTTTTGAATATGTTTTATCTCCAACTGAGAATTATTGAACAGTGGGGCCAAGTTGGAGGCATTAAAGGACATTTATATACGTTTTGGATTTTGTTGTGTTTGTGTTACACTCCGGGTCATCGCAGTCACTAAATGAACTATTGTAAGTCAAAGACAACCTGTACATTGTGATTGACAGCTCTAGAAGCATCATAATACTTGAAATATCTTTTCCAAAGTCTTCATTGCTACTCCTCAGCATCTACCCACACCAAATAAATTATTAATTCCATTGATAATCATCAAATGATGTGGTAGCCACTGAGTTTCCCTGGATGACGCTAGAAGCTGGCAGCACACTGCAGCCTGGTGGAGGGGGCCTCTTTTGCTATCCCATGAGCTCATCCTCTATTCATCCTGTATCTGTTGGGTTGGAAAGTCCCTGATTTTCCAGGTATATAGGTGATCTCATTTACTAACATCACCACTAGTCTTATGGATTGGTTGGGAGGTTGCACCAATGTGGTTGAGGGGTTTCATCCATGTGGGATCTATTCTCCAATCCAAATGCTGTATCTATGCTACTCTTCCTTGCTTGTAAAAATGGTATAAAAAGAATAAACACTGCCCAGGCAGTCAGACACCTTTGGACACTGAAATGACTGGTTATTGAATCCCTACAAAATGATAATTAAACATCCACACCTGCCTAACTCAGATCCTTGGGAAGGATTTGATAGGTGGACAAAAAGACCAGATCAGTCTCAGCACCTCGCTGTCTATGTGAAGAATAGAGTAGAATAGAAATAGAAATAGAAATAGAAAGGGATGGGATGGGATGGAATAGGAATAGGAGTGGAGTGGGATAGGACAGGAATGGAATGGAATGTAATTTAGAATAGAATAGAATAGAATAGAATAGAATAGAATAGAATAGAACTTTGTTGGCCAAGTGTGATTGGACACACAAGGAATTTGTCTTGGTGCAAATGATCTCAGAACTACATTAAAGATAACATTAAGAACAATAACACTGTGGTGATTTTGTTATCTTTTAATTTGGGGGGAGATGGGTGTTCCTTGGTCCTTTTCTTCATGTTTCAATTCTTTTTTTTTAATGCTTCAATTATAAGTCACCCAGAATCACTTTTAGAAGTTGGACAACCTTATAAGTCCAATGATAATCGACCCACCGATTGCTTTCACCCACATCGACCTCGTGGCTTGAACGGCTGGGCTTATGGAAACCCCCATTTGGGTTTTAACGGTTGTATGCTATAGGAGGATGGCAACAGGCCTTACACACACACACACACACACACACACTGAATGGAATTTTGCTTTCCGTTAGGAGTTAAAAACGTGGGGCGGTCTGGTGTGCAAAAGCATGCAAGCCACGGAATGTAATGCTATATTGGACCACAAGATGACTCTGCCAGACAAGTTGCAGCTCAAGAAAACACAAAAAACTGGAAAGATAGGAAGTTAGAAGGCTCCTTGTTTGAAAGGACAAAAAACAAAAGTCTCGTTTCCACCCGAGATGCATCACTGGTTGCTTACCAACCTGGTAAATATGCACTCACACAAACTCCAAAGCAGAATTAGTATTAATTTTGGAGGAGGGAAATTGTGTTAGTTCCCGTATTAGGTGCAAACCAGAAGAAATTCTTGCAGTGTCTTTCATTTGCAAACAAATTAAAAATCCTCTGAGTGTACAAAGCCATTGCTCTGTATTTCCTTCCTTCCTTCCTTCCTTCCTTCCTTCCTTCCTTCCTTCCTTCCTTCCTTCCTTTCTTCATTCATTTTTTCTTCCTTCCTTTCTTTCTCCTTCCTTTGTTTTTCCTTCTTCCCTTCATTTTTTTCCTCCCTTCTTCCCTCCCTCTCTCCCTTACTTAAGTGACCAGTTGTAGCTTACCCCTCCCCTTTTCTCTCTGAGGGTACGAAGCCATTGCTCTGTATTTCCTTCCTTCATTTTTTCCTTCCCTCCTTTATCCACCCTCCATTTTTCCTCCCTCCCTTTTTCTTCCCTCCCTTCCTTCCCCAGTCATAGCTTATCCCCCCCAATCCTCCCTCTCTCTCTCTCTTTCCTAGTTAATCTTTGTATATACAGTATATATGAATATATTGTGTAGCCCTTCATTCTTATCTGTGTCTTGTTGAAACCATGGTTTTTTTGTTATCATGTTCTGTTAGGAATGAGGTTGGATTTTTACATATCTATCTTTATGACATTACTTTAATTGCATCCGGCTGAAATATTTCAGTCAAACCCCATTTCAAATATCCATTCAAAGGAAACAGTCAGGTTTTCTTGGTAGCTTGACTTTGCTCGCAGTAATGTTATCACATCACTTGAATTTACTCTTCAAAGGAGTGATAATGATGTCTTCTCCTGGATCCAGGGAGAGGGGAGAAAGAAAGTGTCCCATTTCAAAATACATATTTTGGCTGAGATTTGTCCAACTTTATTTATTCATTGGTATGGCTGCCCATCTCAAGAAATGACTTTGGATGGTGAAGCATCTTAAAATAAATTTGATTGTCTCCAGTGGGTTCCTTACCGGCTATTCTTTGCCAAAGGAATTCTGTCTTTTTCTTCCTTCCGCTGAAGCTCAATGGAAGCACTCTGCATTTTGGAGAAACGGGCTATGAGAACAAACTGGAAGGACAGGAAGAGCCACCACCAAGACAGCAACGTCAAAAGAGAAATCGGAGTCCAAAATAGGAGTAGCAGAAGAAAACATCTCAGATAAAGTCACGTTCAAAGTTGCAGCCCTAGCATTAGCATTCCTAACTCATCTCCCGATCTGGAGTACCTCAGGATTGGCAAAAAATGAACTATTTCTGCTCATTTCTTACAAAATCTGGAGCGTGCATTGGAGCTGCCAGAAAAATCAATGGCAGGACACCACTTGATTAAGAACCCGAGTGCCTGGAAGATGAAAGACAGGAAGCAAGGTCAGGAAGTCTTGTGACACTGAGAACAAAACCAGTAGAAGATTATTGATGAAAGGCTGATGAGAAACTCAAGCCGGTCAGCCAGAAGTCCTTAAGAAGAGCAAAATGATTTACAATGAAGAGATGGGATTGTACAGTTGTAATCCTTCTGGAAAATGTGTCCATTTAACCACCCTGAATAGCAATCTGTTCCCAGTGACAGCATTAAAAACCATACTGCCTCTATCCTTTGAGTTAGCGGGAAGACCACATGCCTTCTAGCCATGAAGAATCCAGTCTGGATTGGTTTAATCCCCTTTCCTGCGTGTGTTGTGACCCGCCAAGGGCCAGCGAAGTGCACAGCAGACTCAGAGAGTAAGGAGGCTGGGGAGGAATATGGGCCAGTCCTAGAGTCTGGGGAAGGCTCTGATGAGGGCTCTGCATCGGAGGCAGAGATGGGGCCAGGGCCATCCAACAGTTATCAGCTCCCTTCGGAGTCGGAGATCATTGGGGCAGAAGAACAGCTGGAGCCTGTTCCCGATGTGCGCATGCACAGAGGTGCCAGGAGAAGGGAACAGCTAAGGAACAAGGGTCAGCTCGGGAGTAAAGGCTGAGGTGGACGGTGAATGGCCCCTCCCATAGGGAATAAAGAGGAATGAAAGGGGAGTGGTTAGGAGACAATTAGTTCACTTCATTAGGGTGAAGATCTGTTCCTGACTTCTTGCCAAATATTGTCTGCTGCAGAGTGGTGTTTGGAAGATATCGGCCTGGCAGCGCTCCAAGCCTGATAAAGGTCTGCAATTGTGAAATCACTTTAAAGACTGTTGGCCGGGACTTTGCTGGAGAGGAATTCACTTCAAACAAAATAAAAGGGGTTTTATCGGAACGAAGTGTCGGCTTCCTATTTCCTATTATTTGCAATTCTTTTATCTTGGCCCTTTGCCAAGCTCAGGACAGCGTACTAGAAAGCATCAAGACAAATAAGGAAAGCTCATCAACTCTTTATCATTGTTTGGGGAAAGGAAGGGGGGGGGTTGAGTGAACACTCATTGACCTCTATGTGATTTCTCGTTTTCAGGAACTTCTCTTCAGTTAAGGGGGGAATATATATATAATACACACACACACACACATATAATACACACACACACATATCTATCTATCTATTATTATTATTATTATTATTATTATTATTATTATTATTAATTAATTTATTTATTTATTTAGACTTGTATGCCGCCCTTCTCCCCAAGGACTCAGGGCGTCGAACATATAAAAAGAGAAATATTTACAATAAAACAATATTAAACAAAAACAAGTCTAAAATTACTAAAAAACATTAAAAACAATTAAAATTACGATAAAAACAGTACAATTAAAACAACCCACCCCTGGGTCAATCTAGGCCGGCCTGCTGAAACAGCCAAGTCTTCAGGTCTTGACGAAAGGAGCGGAGATCAGGGGCCAAACGAAGATCTGCAGGGAGCTGATTCCATAGGGTGGGCGCTCCCACAGAAAAGGCCCTAGCCCTGGGGACCGCCAGCCGACAATGCCTGACCGACAGTATTCCCAGGAGGCCCCTCCTGTGGGAGCGCATGGGGCGATCGGAGTGTGATGCTGGCAGGAGGCATTCCCGCAAGTACCCTGGACCCAAGCTATTTAGGGCTTTATAAGTTGTTACTAACACCTTGAAGGAGACCCGGAAGGCAACCGGCAACCAATGCAAGTCGCGCAGGAGGGGTGTAACATGGGAGTATTGGGATACCCCCATCACTGCCCGCGCAGCCGCATTCTGCACCAGCTGCAACCTATATATATATTCCTTAAGTTTTCACGGGTATTTGTACGGTATTCAGCTTTGTTCGGGTATTTTCCCACGTCCTTATAGTTGTGCTTTTAAAGTTGTAGCGACGTTTCGGCAGAATCTCATCTGCCATCATCAGGCTTGTGTATTGGGTTCGTCCGTGTGTCAGGCTTTCACAGCCGTTTCTGTTTTAAATTTGGTGCTAGCCTCGTGCTTTGTTAGAATGGTTTTTTTCTTCATCCTGATTGGTTGGGAGTCTTGGTCTGTGTTTATTGGTCTTGGAGTTTGCTGTGTTCTGCTTGATTGGTGTTTCTAATATCTTCTGTCTGTTTTGTAGGGGTTTTTTTTGTCTTGATTAGCTGGCAACATTGTGTTTCGTGTATTGGGGGCTTTTAGCGCAGCTTGACTTCGGGTGAATGGCGGCCTATCGTTTATTAAGAAGCTAGGTTTCATCTGAGTGGCTGGCTGGGGTGTGTTTGGGCTGGAGGTAGGACTGAAGTTTTGTAAGATTTCACAACACAGTGAGTTTTTTTTTTCAAGCTACGCCTAGTAGCCAAAATAATTCCATGAAGTTATTCTACTAATTAATTGTAACATTCCTCCTTTTAAGGGCTTAAACAAATTATTCACGGTGCACCTGTGAACTGTGGTAGTAAGGCTATGGTTGTGAATGTCTTTTAAACTCTGTCGAAGATAATATGAGTCATAAAATCAGCTTATTCCAGTAAGTGTGGTTTTGGCTTCTAGAGAAGAGCCCGGAGTAGCAATAGCAAGTAAGATAATTGAGTATTGCATCATGTGCTACAGATGTAATAAAATAGCTACCAGCGGGGACGTGTTTGGAATGATCCTATTAAACCTCATATTTGAGATTAGAACGAATAACATCATGCCTCCCATGGTAAAAATATACTAATAAAGATGGCAATAATATTAATGGATTTATGGTAGACAATTGTCTTTATTGCCCATGTACAAATTTGTAAAGGAGACAAAAATCGGTATGAATTTCTCTTTCAGGCCTAAACTTCTGTTAATTTTTCTCCATAAGAGATTCAAGGTGCTCTGCCGTTTACACACACACACACACACACCACAAAAATATTTATTGGATTATTGACTTGGCTTGAAGTACTGTATGCCAAAAAGGCTTATCTTTCTCTGTTACAAGAGCTTTGCAAAGAAAGATACAGTTCCCATACTTTATTGTGACTTTTAGGAGAAGTCACAGAAAGCCACGATGCTTATTTTCACAAATGCTCTTAGCTTAAATGAAGACATACACAACCTCCCTGAAGAACTTCGCGTGGACTTTTATTGCTTTCTTCAATGGCCGTGAATTTCCTGAGATAATTGCGTTTAGTACTGGTGGAAGTTATGGTAGTCCTTTTGCATGACATTCTGTTCTCGATAGCTTTGAAGCTCTTTTCCGTTGGGTTAAAATGAGGTGCTGTCATTTATCTTTTTTCACACAATGACAAAATAAGCGAGGAATGAGCCACGGCGGTGCAGTGGTTAGAGTGCAGTGCTGCAGGCTATTTCTGCTGCCTGCTGGCTGCCTGCAGTTTGGCAGTTCAAATCTTACCAGGGTCAAGGGTGATTCAGCCTTCCATCCTTCCGAGGTGGGTAAAATGAGGACCCAAAATTGTTGGGGGCAATATGCTGACTCTGTAAACTGCTTAGAGGGGGCTGTAAAAGCAATGTGAAGTGGTATGTAAGTTTCAGTGCTGTTTATTGCTTAAGGAGATCTCACGAAAAACCCAAGAAGTTTTATCCAAAAAGGGAATTAAAGCTGGGTGAAAGTTGTAAAGCATGCCATTGATGGTGGAAATTGGACTTCCCGATTTCCTCTGTCCAACTAAACTGAAGTCCAAGAATTCTGGAACAAGATGACAAGAAGTCCATCTGTTTGCAGTCCAGTCTAAGGTTTTCAGCTATGATTCTTCTCTAGCCTTTTTTCTTGGTGGATGAGCTGGACAAAATACGCCAACGTTAACTGGGTTTTGATGTTCCCATGACATGATTGCATCTCAGGGAGTGAGGGAGCTCATGGTTCTTTGGGTACCCAAAGATGGTGTTGCTTAATTGAAGGGCTCTGCAACATGCCAATTCCACTAGTTCTTGTTAGACAAGTAGAAATTGTGAAAGGTAGTCACTATCTCAAATCCATTGATGTAGCAAGACCCTGGATGTCACCTTCAGGATATTCTGACCAAGACTTCCTGAGATACCAACAAACACATGTTAAATCAAAAACCCTTTTATTTTAGTTCAACGGCTGTGAATTATTGTCATTCATAGCTCGTAATGAGTCTCAACCAGTTATAAATAGTCCCATGGAAGTCTGCCAAAGTTCTTCGGGAGAAGTCTGATAAGCACGCACCTTTATCTGACTTGAAGTGCTGCCAACGACTAAAGTACCAATTAGTCTTTCAAAACCAAACGGAGCACAAATTCACCACAGAACTTTCAGGTTCCAAACTGACCAGAGCGAACAACATTGCTTCCTACAAAGGTTCCTATCCCTTTGCACTTCCTTTATATCTTAAGGGAGGGGAAATCACCTCCAAGCCTTACTCCTGAGTCGCCCCTTTTATTTATTTTATTTTATTTGACTTGTATGCCACCCCCTCTCCAAAGGGACTTGGGGCGGCTAACAACTAAAAACCAACAATAAATTAATTACCTAAACATAACATTAAACATTACAAGCCAAATTGAACTAAAACCCACCTTTTGTCTTAACTGTTCTTGCCTTCTGGCAGTTCTGTGCATGCGCGCACTGGGAACAGGGTCCCCTTGTTCCTCTGCCTTGCTGCTGTCAGATTTTGGAGGTTCTGGAGTCAGCACATAACTCCCAGATTGCCCTGGCCCCATCTCTGTGTCAGACGCAGGACCATCATCCTAGCCCTCCCCAGACTCCCAGATTGCCCGTGTTCTTCCCCACCCTCCAATTCTGCTGCCATCTCCGCAGGCTGCCGGTGGACCACAACACACCAGAAGTTCCTTCAAGCACACCAAGCATGGACTTATGACAACCAAAAGAGAGAAGGTCGCCGTTCATTTTGAAGGACATAAGACTTCCTTCCGCTCACCCATCTTTCCACCTGTTTTGGAGACCAAGGACAGTGGTGACTTATTCTTTTTTAAAGAAAGATTTATATGGAGTATGGAAGCAACGTGATTAGTTAATTTCATGCTTAATTTCTTCGAGAAGGTGCAAATCAAAAAGGACAACACAGAAAGGATGAGACCTCATTTTCCTATTTAGCTTCCTGGTAGACTTGATGGGAAAACACTGGGAGATTTTTTCTTTAACCAGCCATTTGTTCCATTGATAGGACTTCCATTTGCCTCTGAAAATAGTGATGGATGAGCTAATTATTTCCCCCTCAGGTTAATATTTGAGGTCTTTGCATGAGATTTTGTGCCCAAAATTTCAAGTTTGCTGCGTGTTTATTCAGAAGCCGGTCACACCCTGAATCTTGATTCTGCAGAAACAGCAGAATGAAAACCATAAATCCTTCAATAACTGAAAGAGCTCAGACCGTATAACCTTAATCTATAGAGGCAGAAGCTCACACTTTAAAAATGTTCCCTTAAGTAAAATATTTGAGCAGATAGGAAATTAACACACCAGGAAACAGTCCGATTTATAAAGCAGGAGGTCTTCTGTTGAAGTATTTTTTTTCCTATAATTAAAATATACCAGAAGCTGTCAGATCTGGCTACTTCCTACTACTTAAAAATGATGTTTTACATAGTTAATTAATACAAGGTAAATTTTCTTATGGTTGCTGAGGGGGTTTCCACAGATGCAGCATTGCAATTGGATGCAATTGTGCCAAATCCTTCAGCTCTTGCGATTAAAAACCACAGAATTGCTGCTTCCCCCCCCTATTTTCCAGCCCTTTTAAGTTGTGTTGTGAAAAAGAGTCAAGGAAGGGATTCGCAAAGGGCTAAACTTAAATCATTTATCCAATTTATTGCTGACACATCTTTCCTGCAGGTTTTTATTTTGAGCTTATTGGTTCATTAGTGAGCCGCATGGAGGTGCTATTCCATTGTAAATGAACCCTTAGACTTTCTTCATCCCAGTTTAGAACCACCAGAAATTCAGAAAATCCAAGGTAGAAAACAGCTCATTCTTTTTCTTTAATAACATTTCCTTTACATCGTCTTGCTTAATTTCCTACTGCATCTGGTTTTTTTTTAAATTTTGCATTTAAGCCAGTGACCTACACCCATAGCATTTTCTTTGAAATAATTCTTTTCGCAAAGTCGGTAACTTCAAATAACTTAATTGTTTTGGTCCAGGTGAGTTAACAAAACATCTTGTGACTTTTTTGACGTTGGATTCTTTTTTCTCTCTCTGTCTCTCTTGTAAAAATTTTCAAAATACTGCTTGCTTCCATTAATCTTTCTCTTTCACCTCAGTCATTTCTCTTCTGCAGTTTTGTTACATCGATGAGAAATATGGATTTGATGAAGAAGACCAAATGTCTTGAGATATCTTGGTCAAATTTGAACCAGTCCTACCTGGTGCAATTTATCTCAAGTTGGAAGGATAAGATAAATAAGGTGAGGACCAAGTATGAAGAGATGAAGTTTCTTAGATAGATAGATAGATAGATAGATAGATAGATAGATAGATAGATAGATAGAAACTAGGACTGTTTTGGGATCTAAAGATTCAGCATGTGTCTATCATATTAGTACATTAGAATTATATTTCTAATAATATTACATTAATACATCTATAACAGGGATTCAGAAAGATTTCATAGTTGAAGAAATTAATGAGAAAAAAAGAACCTAAGACAGAGTTCTTTATAAGCAAAACTGAAATTAATTCAAGTGAGAAGAAAATGATGACAGCAGGGCCCAATGTGGTTTCACGGCTAGATTAATGATCTGAATATATTTTTTTGAAAGACATCTAGAATAAAAGGTTTTTAAAAAAGGGAACAGTTGATCCAGGAAGAATTCAGAGTTAATAGACATGGTGGCAGAAAAAGAAAAGCCCACGAATGACTTAAGGTTGGCAAATGTTTTGCAGAATTTATTTAATTATAAATTAACTCAGCACAATTCGTATTTTTTTTTCCTCATCCCTATCAGTTCCCTAAGAGAACCTTTCTAATGCCAGCTGACATTCAGATGTTTGGCAAGATGTAATCCTGGATAAATATCTAGCTACCATGTTTCCCCGAAAATAAGATCTACCCCGAAAGTAAGACCTAGCACTATTTTCTAAACCTGCCCTAATATAAGACCTACCCCGAAAATAAGACCTAGTGTAAATCTCCAGTTCCAGGAAGACTTTTCAGGGAGCAACCGTGCACCCAAACACCCCCACACACTCACACCCACTATTTGGCACCATAAATATATAAGACCTACCCCGAAAATAAGACCTAGTGTGTTTTTGGGAGCCAAAAAAAATATAAGACAGTGTCTTATTTTCGGGGAAACACGGTAGGATCTGTAGCTTGCTTGTGATAAAATGCATTCCTTTCTGATGATCACCTGTTCATGTTCACCTATACATGTTCAGAAATAGACCAACAGAGTTGGAAGGGACCTTGGAGGCCTTCTAGTCCAGCCCCCTGCTCAGGCAGAAAACCCTACACCACTTCAGACAAATGTCTGTCCAGTCTCTTCTTAAAAACCTCCAGTGATGGAGCACCCATGACTTCTGGTGGCAAGTCATTCCACCGGTTAATTGTCCTCACTGTCAGGAAGTTTCTCCTTTGTTCACGGTTGCTTCTCTCCTTGATCAGTTTGCATATGTTGCTTCTTGTCCTGCCTTCAGGGGCTTGGGAGAATAAAAAGGAACCTGTGTGAATACAGATAATTTTGGAGATCCGGTGAGATATTCAGATGGTCCGTTTTCTTGCTTTCCACTTTCCTCTGCTCCAGAATAAACTTTCCAAGAGACCTCCACTACTGGCCTTCTGTTTTATAGTGTTAAATGGGGGGAAATAATTGTATTTATTTGCAAGACAAATCCTTTGTGTCTCCAATCACACTTGGCCAATAAAGAATTCTATTCTATTCTTCTATGCTATGCTGTGCTATACTCTACATTCTATTCTATTCTATTCTATTCTATTCTATTCTATTCTATTCTATACTCTACATTCTATTCTGTTCTATTCTCTACATTCTATTCTATTTTATTCTATTCTCTATTCTCTATTCCGTTCTATCCTATTCTATATTCTATTCTATCCTCTATCCTCTATCTCTATCCTCTATTCTATTTTCTTTATTTTATTTTCTATTCTATTTTGTTTTCTATTTTCTTTTTTCATTTTGTCTTTGTCTTATTCATTCTATCTTATTTTATTTACTTACATTCTATTCTATTTTATTCTTATTTTATTTTCTTGTTATTTTATTTTATTTTATTTTATTTCTTTATTCTTTGTTTTGTTCTTGTCTTATCTTGTCTTTATTGTATTTCATTTATTATTCGCTTATTCTATTTTATTTATTTCTATATTTTATTCTATTTTATTCATTTCTTTATGCTTTTGTCTTATCTTATTTTATATTCTATTTTATTTTATTCTTTTCTTTATTCTTTCATTTCTATTTTCTATTCTTCTATTCTTTATTCTTTCATTTTCTATTCTGTTCTTGTCTTATCTTTATATTCTATTCTATTCTGTTATTTTCTATTTTATTCCATTTCTATCTTATTTATATTTTATTCTATTTTATTCTCTTTCTATTCTTTCATTCTGTTCTGTCTTATCTTATCTTATTCTACTTCTATTCTATACATTTATTCTATTCTATTCTATTCTATTCTATTTTCTACATTCTATTTTCTATTTATTCTATTCCTATTCTTTATTCTGTTTTCTATTCTATTCTATTCTATTTATTCTATTCTATTCTATTCTTTATTCTCTATTCTCTATTCTGTATTCTGTATTCTGTTCTGTCCTATCCTATCCTATCCTATTCTACTCTCTACTCTACTCTACATTCTATTCTATTCTATTCTATTCTATTCTATTCTATTCTATTCTATTGCAGCCATTATGCATTATTTGCATCCAGAGGTTTTGCCAGCTTTTCAACCTCATTCCAAAAATCGGAGGGTTTTATAGTTCAGTCCCAAAGGTGCTTTTTTATTTTCCAGGAGGCAGCTGGACTTCCTTGGTTTTTTTTTTCCTTTTCTTTTGAAGACGTTTCACTTCTCCTCCAAAAAGCTTCTTCAGCTCTGACAGGATAGTGGGGAATGGAAGGATTATCCTATCAGAGTTGAAGAAGCTTCTTGGATGAGAAGCGAAATGCCTTCCAAAGGAAAAAAAAAAACCAAGAAAGTCCAGATACACTTTTGGGACAACTATGACCTGGATGACTAAGAAAATCTACAGACTTTTTACAGTTCAGGTTTCTGTTTAAAGTACCTGGGTGTCACGAAGGACTGGGAGGTGTCGACATTTTATCTTTCCACAACCCCAGAGAGAAAGAGAGAGAGAGAGAGAGAGAGAGAGAGAGAGAGAGAGAGAGAGAGAGAGAGAAAGAAAGAAAGAAAGAAAGAAAGAAAGAAAGAAAGAAAGAAAGAGAAACTACACATCTGGGAGGGCACCAGAAGTTGCTTGGGTCTGCAGGTTTTGTGTGTGTTTGTGTGTGGGCGGAATATATATACTTTAAGAGTCTGATCTCATGTTCCTCTGGGTTATTTGGGATTCAGTTTTTTTTCTTCTGCTGATCGTACAGGTCCCTCGCCAGCGTTTTATCCAGGAAGAAGCAACGCCAGCAAAAAAAAAAAAGAAACTTTAAATAAAACCCAGGGTTCAATGGGAGAGACTTAATTTTTCGTAGCCATTTTTCATTTTTCTTTTGCAAATTAACGAACTCCGTTAATTTTGGTTCTCCAATAATGGACAGGCTGGCCACTTGGAGAAGGGTAACAGAGGTTTCTAAAAAGCTGCAAGGAATTGCAGAAAGTTCCAGTGGTTTCGTTGTGCAGTTCGATTTCTCTCTCGTGTTCTTTTTAAAAAAAATGTGGAGTGACCATTCAAATTTACAATGGCGCTGAAAAAAGTGACTTATGACCATTGTTCACACTTACGACTGCTGCAGCATCCCCACAGTCACGAGAGGCCAGGCGAGGAGATGCGTGCCTCGATGTGAGTGATGTTGAGTTGGCCATGCCCAGCCAGTCACATGACCACCAAGCCACGCCCACAGAACCGGTTGTTAAAAATTTGAATCCCACCCCTGCTCTTAAGGTCTGTCATTTTAGCCATTTATAGAATAGCCCCCATGCTGTGAAATAGTCCGAATCTTCTTTTCCTTTTTAATTCCAAGGCTGGGTGCTTCGTTTTGGGGAGGGCTGCCCAAAACGGTTTGGAGAGGAATTGAAATAATTTTCATTGCTGGCGGCTTCCTATCCTTTTTGCTCATTAAGTCATGTAAACATTGGCTGTCTTTTCCATCCTGATGTCAGATGTCTAGGCCTGTCAAGGAACGTTTGATGGGCCCGGATGATAAGTGTGGCCAGAAGTGCCATCCTGCATATCAGAACGAAGAAGGACGTGTCAAACCTCGTTCCCTTTATCTTGACAGAGAGAAAACGCTATTCTTTCCCTGCCATCTGGCCCCCCTCTGGTTAACACGCATATCAAAGGCAGACTGTTTCCCATTTCATTCAGGCTGTCTGCTGCTCGTAGGTTACACATCGGATGAGCCGGCCGAATGTAACCACAGCACCTGGAAACAGCTGGGAGGAGAAATGAGAAATGACTAGAACTCACCGTCTCCTGGTGATTGGCCCAAAGTCACCCAGCCAGTTTCTGTGCCTTAAGGCGGGACTAGAACTCACCGTCTCCTGGTGATTGGCCCAAAGTCACCCAGCCAGTTTCTGTGCCTTAAGGCAGGACTAGAACTCACCGTCTCCTGGTGATTGGCCCAAAGTCACCCAGCCAGTTTCTGTGCCTTGAGGCAGGACTAGAACTCACCGTCTCCTGGTGATTGGCCCAAAGTCACCCAGCCAGCTTTCATGCTTAAGGTGGAACTAGAAGTCACCATCTCCTGGTGATTGGCCCCCAAGTCCACCCAGCTGGGTTTCCATCTGCTACGGACCAAGGTATGAGGTCAGAAGGACCACGAGACTCCGTGAAGCGAACTTCTAGGTGAGTCTGGTAGCGTCCTGTTCATGGGTGGGAGAAAACAGGGTGGTAGAACCTGGGGGAATTACTGATTGATGTGCTTACTCAGTGAATTTATATCTGGCCACCCAGCTCACCCATAGGAGACTCTGGGTGGTGTATAACATTAAACGTCACAACATTAATCCGAACTCTTGGTCCTTTCTGAGCTGAGTTGTTTTTTTGCAGATGTTTCTTTACCCAACAAGGTAACATCATCAGTGCTACACTGAGAATGGTACCTAGTTTGGGTAATGAATGGTCTGCAAGAAAACAACCAGGCTCAGAAAGCACCACGGACTGACAGTCCTCAGCTCCTCTTCCTCCTCTCCCCCCTCTTCTTCCTCCTCCCTCCACCTCCCTCCTCCTCTTCCTCCCCCACCTCTTCCTCCTCCCTCCTCCTCTTCCTCCCTCCTCCTCCCTTCTCCTCTTCCTCCTCTTCTTCCCTCCTCTTCCTCCTCCCTCCTCCTCTTCCTCCCTTCTCCTCCCTCCACATCTTCCTCCTCCTCTTCCTCTTCCCTCCACCTCCTCCCTTCACCTCTTCCTCCTCCTCTTCCTCCTCCCCCTCCTCTTCCTCCTCCTCCCCCTCCTCCTCCCCTTTTACCGTGCAAAGTTCCAGAGAGAGTTGATGCAAATGGTTAAGGTTCATACTTCATATAGTGCTTTTTAAAGAAAGGATTGAAAATTAAAGGAGACAAAGGGTTGAATCCATCTGGCATAATTGGCTTGAAAAATCATTTGTTTCCTTTTAAATTGTCTTCTCTCTTTTTTTTCCAGGATCACGGTGGCAAGTAGAAATTCTAAGAAATAAAGGACCTTTTAATATTGCATTCCTTGAAGATGGCGCCGCCAACGCTTTGATGTTTCTTTTCATTCTGGTTTCTAATTTATTTTCTTTTGAGTGTGTCTGTGTGGTGTCTCTAATAACCTTTTACAAAGCGTAATAAATGGCCCCTCCCCTCCCACCGTCTCTTCAGAGAAAGGCAGTTTTAGTGCGGGACAAGAAGCATATTCTTAACTTACCTGCCATGTTATGAGAGGATTTCCATATATGGTACCTCAGTCCTTGTAAATATTGATCGTGTTTTGTTCAGCTGTCAATTTTATGCTCCCCTCCCCATAGGCCTTACGGGGAGCTCATTTAGGGACTGTTCAAACTGACAATGGCAGTGGGAAAAGGGACTCCGACCATTTTTTATCCTTACAAACCTCCCCTCCCCTCTTCTCCTCCCATCCCCTCCCTTCTGCTCTCATCTCATCCCATCCATCCTCTCTTCCCCTTCCCTCTGCTCCCCTCCCCTAAATTTGCATCCCTTCTATCTCATCTCCTCCCCTCCATTCCGCTCCCCTCCCCTCCCATCTCATCCCATCCTGTCTCCTCTCCTCCCCTCAGTTTCCCTCCTCTCCCCTCCTCTCTCATCCCATCTTCTTCCCTCTCCATTCCCTCAGTTTTCTCTCCCTTCCTTTCCTCTCTAACCTCTGTCCATCTCATCCCATCCTGTCTCCTCCATCCATCACTTCCCCCCTCCCCTCTATTCCCATCTCATCCCATCCTGTCTCCTCCATTCCCCTCACTTTCCCTCCCCTCCCCTCTGCTAACCTCCCCTCCCATCTCACCCCCTCCCATTCCCTCTGCTCCTTTCTGTTCCCATCTCATCCCATCCTGTCTCCTCTCCGCCCCTCCCTTCAACCGGAAACGTTTGGGAACTCTTTCCCAGAGGGCAAGGCTACGTACCACGAAGGTGGCACTATTCAAATAACTAACTCTCTCTTACCCTGCCCCCTGGGACCCAGTATGACTTGCTGGTCTGGTCAGAAATATCTCCGCCATCAATATGGCCTGGCATTGGTCTAGCACTATATCAGTGTATATTTTTTATTAACGGTTTTTATTTAAAAAAAAAAAGACTAAATGAATACATCTCCCCCTTTTCTAGTTCCTGCATTTCTGACATGAGATGAGGCCACCAGACCCCAAGGTCTGTTTTATAGCCCCAGAATAACCCAGATCTTCCATCTCCTGTATCAAAATAGGTCATTAGAAGAAAGAAAGAAAGAAAGAAAGAAAGAAAGAAAGAAAGAAAGAAGGAAGGAAGGAAGGAAGGAAGGAAGGAAGGAAGGAAGGAAGGAAGGAAAGAAAGAAAGAAAGAAAGAGAAAGAAAGAAAATTAAACTCTGTCTCCACCACAGCATCTTTGTGGTTTCTGTACATTAATGTGACCTGCCCATAACTTTTTCTACAAGTCAGCCGTCATATCTCTATTTCACCTTAGAGGAGCAGTTTTAAATGGAAGCTTCTGGGAACTCTAAAAAGTTTTTTTTAAAAAAAAAAAATAAGACAATTGATCCATCTTCCTGGACCTGCTTTTTGAGTGGCAGGGTTTATTCTCTTAGCACTTGGTGAAGTGCAGTTATTGGGAACTGCTGGCTGTGCTCCAAGAGACATTCTCAAAGTCTTGGCCCTTAGCTACTGCCAATAAAATAAAATAAAATAAAATACACAACCTTCCCTGTTTGCAACCAGTACGTGGGATTTCCCCATGAACAGGCGGGTGTGAATTTCTGAAAGGCAACGAGCTGCGTTTCCTCAATTCAGCCATGTCTGAAATAACTTTGCTTTTATTACTATTTTTTTTTACAACATCCAAATGTCCTAAGTGGTTATAATGAAAGATATAAAAATGAAAAGAAAGCGCTTTAAATACCACAGCTAATTAAAATAAATTCCTATCGTATGAATGACAGCGCCTTAGAAGAGCATAGAAACGGCATTAAGTAACACAGAGATAAAAAGCAATTTAAGTATTAAGTATAAATACCCCCTTCAGATCACTGCTCAGTGAAAGCAAGCAAGGAAGAATGAAGAAGGAAAATTCTCGTTTAGCACATAACGCGTGCCTGGCTTCAGATAAAGGTATTTTATCTGTTTTAAATACCACATAAGTGCTTTTGGTGGTAGGAGCATGAGGACCTGTGATCCCTAAAGCTGGGAAAATAACTCCCATCAGGTCCCAGGAACGAAGTTGCAAAAGAAATCTTGGGATTCTTTCAGCTGATTGTCAAATTTTCTACATCTGAATTTCTCTTTCTTTCTTTCTTTCTTTCTTTCTTTCTTTCTTTCTTTCCTTCTTTCCTTCCTTCCTCCTTTCTTTCTTTCCTTCTTTCTTTCCTTCTTCCTTTTCCCTTCCTTCCTCCTCCCTTTCCCTCTTTCCCTTCCTTCCTCCCTTTTTCTCCCTCCTTCCCTCTCCTCCCTTCTTTCCTTCCCTCTTTTCCTCCTTCCTTCCTTCCTTCCTTCCTTCCTTCCTTCCTTCCTTCCTTCTTTCCTTCCCTCCCTCCCCGCTCCTTCCTTCCTTCTCCATCTCTCTTCCCTCTCCTTCCTGTCCAGAGGAACTAGGGACACCTAAAAGTTTATGATTCTGAATTTTTCTTTCCTTTGTACCGCTAGGTCTCTCTTTCAAGTCTCTGAAGGGTTATGATCCAATATCTGCTTGGTGTCCATGCAAAAAGTCCCCCCTTCCTGTGGATCTTTTGAAGATTACCAAGAAAGAGAATCACACCATTTTGTTCCAAGGGAAGGAAGCATCGTTGCCTGGTCTTCTTGAGATGCCTGTTTTTTGGGAAGCAGAAGCAGAATAAAGTGTCAAACGAACGGAAGGGATCTGTGCCACTTTTAATTAAAGACAAAGGCTGCAAGTTTAATCTACAAAAGAAATAACAGTCATTAACTGAAGGCAGAAAGGGTGAACGAGCTGATCTTCATAAAGCCCATCCTTCCAATCATAAATTCCCCTAATGTTCACAGAGCCAAAACTGCAGTCAGAAAAAAAAAAAAGCTGGAACAAGTTCATGGATTTATTTATTTATTTTCCTTCCCAAGCCAGACAATTACTGGAGCAACAGGCGATTTGTAAAATGGCATTTAGAGAGCCTCTTATAGATTTCTGATCATTTTCTAAGTGCAAGTTTTCCTCTGCGCTATTTAAAATATCATTTTGCATGGAACTGTGGGCCAATTTGAATTCTCCAATGTAGTTAGTCCAGAGTTGCTATGTGAGCCTTATCATTCTTCCAAGAGAGATTTCTTTCTTACTTGAGCTTTGGTGGCTCAGGCTGTTAAATGCCTGCTCTTAAGATCCAGCTGCCTACAACTGCTGTAGGCTCGAATCCCACCAGGCTCAAGGTTGACTCAGCCTTCCATCCTCTCGGGGTAGGTAAATTGAGGACCCAAGATTGTTGGGGGCAATTAGCTGACCTTGTAAAAATGCCGCTTAGTAATAAGCAGGCATCTACAATGGAATGAAGGCTATTGCTGAGCGCATTGGGTTGTGCTCCAAAATTGTAAGCGCCCTGAGTCTTCGGAGAAGGGCGGCATATAAATGTAATTAAAAAAAAAAAGTATATCTGCTGAGTTAGATGTTTTTATCCATGCATGAAAAAAAACCCAACAGCTGAGATATGACTAAGCATCTTGAGTATGCCATGGAGTAAAAAATAAAAAAAAACACACCCTATCTTACAGTAATAGGAAGGAATATTCTCTACCCTTAGAGAACAGTCAGTGAACATCTGTGTTCACTTATTCCAGGGAATCCAACAGACCTCCTGAAGCAACTCGTAGCTCCCAAAAACACTTCTGGATTCACTGAACAGAATGATCCCATCAACTTTCTAAGAACACCAAGAAAACTAGCATTTTCCCTTGCTTTCCAAGGGTTATTGATTGATTCACTGGAAGTTTTTAAGAAGGGACTGGACAGCCACTTGTTCTTAAATTCTGTTGGGTCTCCTCCCTGAGCAAGGGGTTGAACTAGAAGACCTCCAAAGTCCCTTCCAGCTCAATTCTGATTCATCGATGGGTTTTCCTAACAATGTGGTGAAATAGGTTGAGTTGAGAGAGTCAAAGTCTACCGGCAAACTTTACATGAGGCCCGAGACCTGTTTGAGGGGTGCTTGGTGCTCTCTGGGCTTGCTTGTTTCCTTTCAGACATTTCATGACCTTAACTAGGCAACATCATCAGTGCTAGACTAGCATTGATGACGTTATGTAGTTTGGGTCATGAAATGTCTGCAAGAAGACAAGCAAGCTCAGAGCGCACCAAGGACTCCTTATTTCAACCCGGAGCTGCAAATATTCTCGTCTATTAGAGACCTAGTGTCTTTAAGCAGTTCTGAACATTCACCTCATGTCTTTGGTTATTTTGCACGCTGGAGTATGCCTCTACTCAATCTGTTTCACTTATACAGATTACATTTCTGGTGCCAAAGTGCTTGGTTGAGGACAAGTAGACCTCCCAGATCTTCTGTCCCCAAGGACTACTAGAATAAAGAGGAGCCAAGGAAAATCACGCAGGTTTTCTGTTGGCTTGGAAACTCTTGCACTCACAAGTACATTGAGCATCTGCTATAAAGCAAAGAAGCCCAGAACGATGCTTCATGGCTCCACGCATTTCCCTCTTAGCTTTATGATTCCCGAGACAGCTTTGTGCCCAAGCGAGAACGAGAGGAGGAATCAATGGAGCCTTTGAAAATATAGAAAAGGATTATTTGTTGCCATAGTAATGCTTATTTCAATGTAATTATTTTGCTTCGCATTGATATGGAACATTAATTTCAAGAGGGCCTCTTTAAGAAAGGATTGTATGACATGTCAACCGTGCTCCATTGCTGTACCCCAGGGTCATGTCTAAATTATGGAAGGGTGACATGATAGCAGTCTCCCAATGTTTGCAGGGCTGCCACAAAGAAGAGGGGGTCAACCTATTCTCCGAAGCAGGACAAGAAGCCATGGATGGAAACCAATGAAGGAGAGAAGCAATCTAGAACTAAGGAGGAATTTCGTGATGGTGAGAACAATCAACCAGTGGAATGACTTGCCTTCAGAAGCTGTGGAGGCTCCATGACTGGAGATTTTTAAGAAGAGATTGGATAGCCAAGGTTAACTTCAGATCAACAATCAAATAAACAATACCCCAATCAAGAAACTGCCAAAGAGCCATCAGTAAACAGCCCAAACAAAGCATCTCTAAAATGGGAAAATGGGAAGTAAAACTCACTTAACAAATGTCTCAACTTTGCAGCAGAATTTTTGGGCACACTGGTGTTCAGAAGTCGAGGACTATCCATAGAGACACAGAAGTTCCTTTCACACGGGAAGAAAATGTTCGGAAATGTGGAACGCAAATCTTGGCCAAACTTAATGAGCAATTGTCACTGAAATTCTGTTCTGTAATGGAGATCTTAGCACTTCAAGGGCACAGCAACATTTTTGAAAGACTTTTCAGTCCGTGAAAGTACATAATGTTGCAACTAAGTATGGGTGTATCTGACGAAACTCTGGGAAAAGAATGTTCCATGATAGAAACAGGTAAACTGCTGCCAACGGATTCAGAATAACAGAGTTGGAAGGGACCTTGGAGGTCTTCTAGTCCAACCCCCTGCTCAAGAAGGAAACCCGATACCATTCCAGATGAATTGTTCTGACCCAGGCTTCCCAAACTCTAATTATGCACACACTTCTTTTAAAAACAAGACTTAGTTTATTGCAACGCTGGGAATTGTTTTCATCCCCAGCCAGAATTAATCTCAAACAGTCCCCCGAGATAAGCACACACCTTTCAGTTCTGTGAAGTGCTGCCAATAACAGAAGTGTCAAATGAACCAGAAAAGAAACCAACCAAAATAAAATAAAAATAAAATAAAAACCAACCAAAGTACAAAGAGCTTCAAGAGTGAATCTGAACCAATCGAACTACTTTGCTTCCTGCAAAGATTTCATCACCTTGGCCTGACCTTTACACCTTATGGAAGGGGTAATCACCTCCCAGCCTTACGTCCGAGTCACCCCTTTTGTCTCAGCTGCTCTTGCCTTCTAGCAGCTCTGTGTACACACGCACTGGGAACAGGCTTCCCTTGTTCCTCTTCCTTGCTGCTGCCAGTCTCCGAAGGCTCCAGAGGCAGCACCCCACTCCCAGATGGTCCTGGCCCCATCTCTGCATCGGATGCAGACCTTCATCCGAGTCCTCTCCAGACTCCCTGACTGGTGCCTGTTCTTACCCACTGTCCAATTCCACTGCCAGCTGCACCTGCTGCCGGCAAACCACAACACAAATGGCTGTTCAGTCTCTTCAGGAAGACCTCCAGTGATGGAGCACCTACAACTTCTGGGGGAAAGCTCCACTGGTTCTCATTGTCAGGAAATTTCTCCTTCATTCTAGTTTGTTTCTCTCATATCTTATATAAAATATAAGCCAGTTGCAGATGAAGGAAGATCATGATTCTGCTTCTGGCAAAGAAGAACAAACATGCTGGTTGAATGAATAGAAGTGATCTCTGAAAGACACAGAAGTTGAGTATACATGGCAAGGCCCCTGACTGTCTGTCAAGCAGCATCAAGCCCCTGGTGGAAATGGTGTGCCAGGTTGACAGGGGCACTTCAGATGGAGACACATTCATCTGGGCAAAACCTACAGGGATGTTGACTTTGTCAGCTGTGGTCCATTAACTCCTACAATAGAGCAGCCCAGCCAAGGATGCCCGGATAATATATGAAAAAAATTTCCCAGGCACAGCTGAGAAAGAACCAGTGTAACATTCTGGTTTAAAATGGACCATTGTGTAGCATGACCGTAATTAGGTAGACACAAAATGTCCCAGTTTCAATCCTCAACTTTTCTAGATAGAACTGGGAAAAAAAACCCAAAGAACTACTAAATAATTTGCCCTTATATGAAGGAAATTCTCTTATTCCTAGAGGTAGATTTCCTTCTCTTTTGAGAGATTCAACTTCAGCTTTGTGGAGGTTGAGACTGGAGTCTCCCCGGTTGTTCAGAGCATCCCCTGCATAAACAGTCGATAAACCTAATGTATTTGTAATGTTTTATCCCTCCTTCAATGAGAACAGACAGTACTTACAATTCTCTCCATGTATACTGTGACAATATTCCTGTGAAGGAGTTCAAGGTTACACAGAAGGTTATAGAGGTACAGATGCCTTCAATAAATCAGATCTTTTTTTTTGCTTTCTGACTGATCTACTTACATGTTCTCAATTAATTGGCCTGGCTGTTACGGTCCAGCATACCTCTTTCTCACCTAATGAATGGAAATATAAACAGTCAAAATCTCTCTCTCTCTCTCCCTCTCCCTCTCTCCTTCCCTCCCTCCCTCCCTCTCCCTCCCTCCCTCTGTGTGTGTGTGTGTCTCTCTCTTTGTCTGTCTGTCTGTCTGTCTCTCTGTCTCTCTCTTTCTCTCTGTCTCTCTCTCTCTGTCTCTCTCTCTGTGTCTCTGTGTTTCTCTGTCTCTCTCTCTGTCTCTGTGTCTGTCTGTCTGTCTTGTCTCTCTGTCTGTCTCTCTGTCTCTCTCTGTGTCTGTCTGTCTGTCTGTCTGTCTCTCTCTCACACACACACACCCCTAAAATGCATAAACAATATCTGCCATCTAGCATTCCATCCGAGTTGGCTGAAAGATGGGTGACTATATAAATGTTTAAGACAAATTTCTCTGTGCCGATATACTCTTAAGGTGACCCATTATCTACCAGTGGTGCTCAATCTAATGATGAGAGCCAGCTTGGTGTAGTGGTTAAGGCACCATATTAGAAACAGGAAGCTGTGAGTTCTAGTCTCACCTTATGCCCAAAGCCACTTGGGTAACCTTGGGCCAGTCGCACCTCTTAGCAGGCAAACCACTTCCGAACTCTTTACCAAGAAAATGACGGGAAGTCTCCAGGAGTCTACACTGCCTTGAAGGCACAACAACAACAACAAAACATCCCAAGCAAAGAAAATCAAAGCTGCCTTTTGGAAAAAGCACCATTGGGGAACTTCCAGGAGAAGGAAATGGGAGAGTGCTTTCTGCACTGTTGCCAAAGGAAAATCAACACCGACTGGTTCCTATCATGACCAGGAGTTGAGCATTCCTTTAGTCAGGAATGACCATGAGAAAGTCATTCCTTTTTTTTTTAAAGCAAGCCATTGACATGGCAGTTCCTCTTTTTAAGAGGAGTCATCCTTTTTTGTGCTGAAATGATTGCCAGAAGATAGAAGCACCTAACCTTTGGGAGCTGCGGTGCTGTTGAATACAAGAGAATTATGATGAGGAAGATATACATCTCGCATGACTGAAAACAAATGCCAACTTCTTTGCCTTGTGGGCATATCGATTCTGCCCTTGCGCGTTATTTACTGCAATCACCTTGCTGGAAGTGGGCTATAAAATTAGACAGCTGGGGAGGGAGTGGGGAGGTTGCACGCTCGATGGAAAAGATGCAAAGGAGATCGTGAAAGGTGCCCGCATTTTAGCACAGGGGAAATAGGAATGGCAAGGTTGTCTTTTGTCCTTGCCAATGCAATGATAAAATCTGTTCCTTGATGAAATGCGCCCTCTTTGGAAAGTATTTTGATTCAGAAAGAAAAAAAGAAAAAAGAAAAGGAAGGAAGAAGAAAGAAAGGAAGGAAGGAAGGAAAGAAAGAAAAGAAAGAAAGAAAGAAAGAAAGAAAGAAAGAAAGAAAGAAAGAGAAACAGAAGGAAGTCAGAGAGGGAGAGGAAGGAAGGAAGGAAAAAAGGGAAGGAAGAAAGAAATGGAAAGGAGGGAGGGAGAGAAAGGAAGAAAGGAAATGGAGGGTGGCAGGGATAGAAGGAGAGTGGAAGGAAGGAAAGAAGGAAGGAAGGAAGAAATGGAGGATGGGAGGGATAGAGGGAGAATGGAAGGAAGGAATTATTCAAGTTGTTTTAATCAGTAAGGGAAAAGTACTGGGTTAACATATTCCACTAAGCCATGATTTGTTTTAACTCCAGTTTGGTAAACAAGACTACAGAGATTTGGCTTAGAGAATACTCTATAATAAATCTCAGCTTACAGACCCCAAAATATGCTTAAGTGTGCTATTACCACAAAACCCTTAGTCAGTAAATTATCCATTGGATAGAGCTGTGAGAAAGCTGAGAAACATTCATTCTCCCTACTAAAGATTCAACATTTCCACCAATGATGGTTTGGAACAGAACTCTTCATAACCTGCTAACATTTCACCGAAGGCAACATGCCTTTGGACTTTTGGAATATGGGTGTATTGATTAAAGCAGGCATATGAAGCCATCCTTTGAAACTCCGCTATCATTCTGCCTCTGAACATCTTTTTTTACACCGCTGTTAAGTCTTCCTTGGTATTCTCTGCACACCTGACTTGATTCTTTCCCCATAAAAATTTATATCTAGGAACTTTGGGAATTAAAAGACTTTTCAAAACCATGACCTTTAGACCAATCTATTGGCTTATGAATAATACACTTAGCCTGGAAATAATAGTTTCAAACTATGATTGATTTTGCCATGAATTTTCAAGCAAGTGGAAAATTCACTCGAAACACAATGGCACCTGGTGTTTTCATGCAATGTTGTTTTTTTTCTGCCTGCCACGGTAGTTTCATTAAAGAAAGTTTTATTTTCGCATTGCCTTTGGGATGCATTTTTTATTTTGCTGCTTCATTTTAGGAGCTTATCCTGCTCAACAGTAAAAATGGGATAGCTTTGCTACATGGCCATTGCTAATTGAGATTGCTTGATTCGATATTTCTGTTTTCCCACTGGTTTGCATCCTCTCATAAGATGGTGGGAGGGTGCTTGGTCATGGAATATCTTTTAATTTTTTCTTCTCTCTCTAGAGAAGAAGAATTGTATAGCAGTAAGTCCCAGACAGCTAAAAAAGGTTGACTTTTAGGTAAGTGCAGGAAACGTTCATTCTTTGCTCCCAATTTATGATCACCCAGACTAATGCAGCCTTAATTAAGTAGGTCAAAAATGAGGTGATAAGCCACCTGGGAAAGCCAAGGAAAATCATCAAAATCATCAAAAAGCAAAAGTTAGAATATTTTGGACATGTGATGCAACACCTGTAAAAATACGCCATACTTCACTTAATCCTCCAGGGAAAAATTGAAAGCAAACAAGGTCCAGGCAGAAGAACATAATGGATTCAAAATCTAAGGGACCAGTTTGGACAAAACTTAACTGCACTTTTTCGTGTGGCTGTTGATAAAAATAGGATTGCCAACATTCGATGATGGATGACATTCGAGGAGGAGGAGGAGAGAAGGAGAAGAGGAAGAGGAAGAGAAGAAGAAGAAGAAGAAGAAGAAGAAGAAGAAGAAGAAGAAGAAGAGGAGGAGGAGGAAGAAGAAGAAGAAGAAGAAGAAGAAGAAGAAGAAGAAGAAGAAGAAGAAGAAGAAGAAGAAGAAGAAGAAGAAGAAGAAGGAGAAATAATAAAGTAGTTGTAGACAGTTTGCAATCCAAAGATGCTGGAATTTGTTATCCTACATTCTGGACTGATCGCTCATTTCATCACAAATGATTGAATATAAATTTGGGTAGCTGACGAACATCTCACTTTGTATCTGTCTGAAGGCTTCTATAAACATTCAGAGGAGAAAGGTTTGTAATGCATATGCCTTATTGGCATGTTGTGAAGTTTTAATAAATAAGATTGCTTGGGCATATGGACCTCAGTTTGAAGTAGATGTGGACTGCACATCAGAAACATTGGCCAAATCAATCTGGCTAATGCTGAGTATCACGATGTTAAGTTGTTAATTTCACGTCCATTTGAAGGGGAAAATATGGCTTGTCCTAAGCATGTAAATCGTTATAAACATGCAAATAGGGCATGTTTATTTTTGTGCTTTAGGATTGCCTGTTTATAACATACCACTGGGTTGCTGTGTAATTTAGAGATCGCTAAAGGCAGATCTGAAATGAGGTTACAATTATCTGAACCTTTGCTACAAAGGATAATCGGGAATTTGGTGTCTACGTTGCAAATCTAAGGCTATTTGATCAAAATACAGAAAGTTGCCTTACTTCAAAGCCTTGTCTAGCCCTGTTTATGTATGTTTCCAGTTAGTGGCTGTCTAGACAGGGCCGTCTTTACATATTCCTTCAGATTTCTTAATAATTTTAGCATCACCCTGACACTAATGGCTTCACCGATAGCAGAACAACTCTTACATAATTTAAAAACAACTCGCGGACAGTGGTGCCGAAAGAAGTATATAAAAACAATAATTTGCCGTTCGAAAGATGACTTCAAGGAGACCAGAACATTTTGATATTCCAAAAGGAACATAAGGAAGCTGTACATTATTTATGCGGAGTAGATGAATCGCCAGCAATGGGATTCAAAGTCCTTGGTTTGATTCGACAAAACACAAAAATGCAGACGGGCAACAAATCAAACCTTTGAGGAGAAATTCATCCAGACTGTTGATCTGGTTGGGTAAAAAGTATCAATGTGAGGTTGAGAAAACCTATGTTGAAAGGCTGGATTGGAGATCAGCTAAGTCCTATCTCAAACTAATTTGGGGATTCCATGATTCATTTCAAAGGGATAATTGGAAACAAAGCCTTATTGGGGACTTTTGTCATTACTACAATGTCATGGTTGCCACCCGCTGGTTGATCATCCTTTTTGACTCTTTCCGCCTAGAGAATCTTCATATAATGGATCTGAAGTAGGATACTGTCAGATCCATGTATCTGCCATGCTTCAATGGAAGAAGAAGAAGGGGGAGGGGTTTGGTACAAGTAATTCTTTTTGATGTAACCTGAATATCCTAACTCTTGTACTGAATCTGTATGACCTGTTACATGCTTTACAATCATTGCCTGGTGCCCCAGATGCCTGGAAACTTCTCACCTCTCGGAGAGATGGCAAGAGGAGGGGGCCATGTAAATTCCCATTTCGAAAGAAACTTCCTGGGAATCTCTTCTTAGCTACGTTCTCAGAGGCGAGGGGATAATAACATGTTTGCTTCTGCATATTGACAAAATCCACATCGGACTAAGGGGAGGGGTTCTAACTCCCTTTATCTGAGCTGCGTGCCCAGAAGGATATCAGATCCTGCTTTGAATGTTACTTGCTTTCTTCCTCTTCAATAAAGAATTCCTTTTGAAATACCCAGTTTTCAAAAGTTCATTCTTATCGTCTGAAGCGGGGAGAGTTTGGTTCTTACAGATACTTTGGTCCTGGTCATTTGTGCCTCAAGTGAGAAGTCTGGGTGGAATGAAGCTGCTCTATTTCCATAATAATTTTCATTCCGCTTCCTCCCTACTTCTTCAATTCCTTTTCATTCCTTTTCCCTCTTCCTTTTCCCTTTCATTTCTTCCTCCTTTCCTTCCTTCCTTCCTTCCCCAATTTTTCCAGCAATCCCCCTCTCCCAAAAGTCCTTACTGGTGCTCCAAAGTCTTCTTAGAAGCTCAGCTTTCCCTGGTTCTCCTGCCCTTTTCCCTCTTTCAGAATGTTATCCTTTCCATGCTGTGTCCATCCTGGATGAACTGTGCCGTTTAATAAAATATTTACACCCAGTGGTAAACGCACACTATATTATTTATTTTGTATCGCCAAAATTCCCCTCCGTCATTCCCCCCCCTGCCCCCAAGTGCACAAACTGCATGGTGGCATAAATACTCTCAATGACAAATTTATAAATATTTCAAGGGCTAATATAAATGTTTAAAGTGTGGAGCAGAACAGGCCCATGAATTATCATCATTTACACCCTTGGAACTTCAAAGGGCATAAGAACCGACTCAATGCCTCCCTGGGTTCCATTTAAAACGACAAAAAATGGCGTCAACCATGATACAAAAGCAATCGGAGTTATGTGGGATCGTTTCCAGAGATTCATAGAGATCGTAGGCAGTCCATAATCCTGGATTAATTTTTAGGGGTATTTTAATTTTCAGGGTCAATGTTTCCCACAATGAATACTACTTTAATTTTATTGATTTCTCAAATGTCAAGGTTTCTTTACCTAAACTTTCACCTGAGGGTTAGAGGCTAAGCCTTATCCCAGAAGAACTGCCTTAAAGCTGGCTTGCTGATAGTTTAAAAACACACAATGCTACATGCACTTCACTGCACAATGCAAAATATGCTTACAATGGGTGTTATTTAATCTGGGTCACGAAATGTTTGCAAGAAAACCACCAAGCTCAGAGAGCACCATGTCAACCCTGAGCTACAAATATTCTCCCTTATTGGTAGAAAAGAAAGAGAAACATGTCTTTGGAGATTCTCAGTCATCCAGGTCATGGCTGTTCGAAAGTTGCTTTTTCGAAAGGCAACTGACCCTCCTTGGTTTTTCATTGAAGATGTTTCGCTTCTCATCCAAGAAGCTTCTTCAGTTCTGATTGAATGGTGAAAAATGGAAGGATTTATCTGAAAGGAATACAAATCCTTCCATTCTCCACATTTCAGTCAGAACTGAAGAAGCTTCTTGGATGAGAAACGAACCATCTTCAAGGAAAAACAAAGGAAGTCTCTTGAAAAAGCACCTTTTGGATAAAGAGAAAGGTGATGGCCAGACTCCATATATAAACAGAGAGCAAACCTCTCTCTCTTCTAGCACTGATGATGTTACCCAGGTGGGTCATGAAACGCCTGCAAGAAACAACCAAGCTCAGAGAGCACCAAAGACCCCACAGTTCAACCCCATTGAACTATTGATTCTAGGTTTTGTTGACTAGATAAGAATCCCTGGAATGTCTAAGAACTCTTTATATCCAGAAATAGTGATGAGTAGAAATAGCAGTTGTTTTCTTTATGATTGTGTGAGCTCTTTCTTGACAATCATATTTGCTTTCTAGAAGTGTAACGTAAGAAATACCCTTGTGGTCACCCAATTCAAACCCTCTGCTCATTGGTTGGAGGAATAACCAACGTCACCCTATCTGGTCTTGAAAATGTATGTTTTCTCCTTCTTCCAAACTTCATGGCCATTTCAGTTGAAACCTTCAGTCTTCATAGCTCTGTCATGAGCCAGGTTTCTGGGAAAAGAGAACTTCTCCAGTCATTCTTGAGACACAGCTTTGGATGAATGTTGAAGATTGGCTTGATTTATAAAGCGTGGCACCTCTTAATAAACTTGTCAACTCATCAGGAAACAAAAACGATATATTTCAGGTGAACAATCTGCACAGCTTGAGCAGTCAATAGTTAGATAGGCTTATAATGAACCACCAGTTGAGTAATGTTCACTGTGGATTTTGAGAATCGTTTTGAGTAATGATCAAACTCAAAATAAGTTCCATTTTGATTAATGCCAGTGGACAGTGGGTAATTTGTTAAGTCTTGGTCTATAAATCCCATCTTATTTGTAGGAGAAGAGAGAGAAACGTGTTCTTTTAGTCAGAATGACTGCCTTGAAAACAAATCAGAGCTTTTCATTTTGTAGGTAGAGATATCAGTACTAGAAGACAAGTTCAAACCACTATTATTTCTTTTATATTATCATTATGTGTTGGGAGCGCGCCCCCGCTGTTTACGAGCGGTGGAGCGCTCCAACCCTCAGGTCTTTGCCCGCTCCCCTGGGATCCTGGGAGGTGTGGTCCCTGGGCTCAGGCTGGTGTATGTAAACGCCAGATCCATGGCTAATAAGGCCCCCCTCCTCCATGAACTTATTGAGGAGGAGGCTGCGGATCTGGCATGTATTACTGAAACCTGGTTGGGACCGGAGGGGGGTGTCCCTCTGTGTGATTTGTGTCCCCCAGGTTTCCGGGTGCTGCACCAGTCACGAGCCCAGGGAAAGGGCAGAGGAGTTGCCATTGTTATCAGGGAGACCTTGTTTCCAAGGGAGGCCACTGTCCCACAGATAGGCGGGTGTGAGTCCCTCCTCCTGAGGTTGGGCCCAGGTGGTCGGTTGGGCCTGTTGTTGACGTACCTGTCCCCCAGCTGCATTGCAACGGCCCTTCCCGAGCTGCTGGATGCCCTCTCGGGGGTGGCGGTGGAGTTTCCCAGGCTTATTGTCCTGGGGGACTTCAACCTGCCCTCTCTGGGAGTGGCGTCTGGTTTGGCTCGGGAGTTCTTGGCATCCATGATAGCCATGGACCTGACCCAGGTGATTCAGGGACCCACCCATGAGGGGGGGAACACGCTCAACCTGGTTTTTATCTTGGGGCAGTGGTGTAATGATCTGGGGGGTGGATCTCTGGTTACTCTACCCCTATCATGGACAGATCACTATCTCCTGAGGCTGGTCTTCCAATCAGCTGCTCCTCACTGCTGGGATGAGGAGCCGATACGATGGTTCCGCCCCAGGCACCTGATGGACCCGGAGAGGTTTCAGACGGCCCTGGGGTTCTTGCCCACTTCCCTTGACCACAGCCTGGCCAAGACCCTGGCAGCCACCTGGCAACAGGCGGCCTCGGCAGCGCTTGACCGGGTTGTCCCTTGCGGCCTCTCCCTCGCCGCAGACCTCGTTTGGCTCCTTGGTTTTCAGAGGAGCTTCGGGGGATGAAGCGGCGGAGGAGATGCCTGGAGAGCAGGTGGAGGACTAGTCGTTCCGAGTCTGACCATGTCCAGCTAAGAGCCTATATTAGGACTTACCTGGAAGCGATTAGAGCAGCGAGATGTGCTTACTTCTCCGCTCTGATCGCGTCCGCAGATGATCACCCTGCGGCCCTGTTTAGGGTCACTCGCTCCCTCCTGCATTTGGAGGAGAGGGGGGACCCTCTGTGGGGCAGAGCAGAGGAATTTAGTTTACATCTGGCAGATAAGATCGCTCAGATTTGGGCCGGCTTGGACTCCGACTGGCAGGGTTTGGATGATGGAGAGGAGATGAGTCTTGTGGATCCTATCTGGGTTGAGTTTGACCCTGTCTCCCTGGATGAAGTGGACAGGATCATCTAGTCCTGCCAAGAATGTAATAAGGGTTAACGGAGAGGCAGTTTCTGTAAGCAACACCAGAATGTTTCCTTCCTGCCTTCCTTACAGGATTAGCCCATTAATTTCTTCTAACAACCGGTTCTCCAAACTGCTTAGAATGTTAACAACGGTTCTAGAGAATAGGTGCAAACTGGTAGAATCCCAGCCCTGACAAGTTCTACATTAAGGACAACTGCCCATTATCTCCCGTTCCCATGAACCTCACAACAATTTGGAACCTAGACTGGCTAACAATTCTGCTACAGGCTCTGATTTTGGGGGTTCCACCTCACTGCTCTCCAAATCTCAGCTTTGATTTGGGTCTCTTGTAAGCCAAATTTGCTGAACTTCCTCTGTCCTGCAAGCAAGTGTGTGCATTTACAAGTGTGAAACCGAACACCACCTCTTTGTGTGTTGGTGTCTGTGCTTGAGCTGAGAGAGGACGCAGAGTGGACTAAGGATGCTGGAGGTGATGGTGGATTTCAAAGCAACTTGACGGCTGAACATTTTTTATTTCTTTCTCAGCCTAGTCTCTTGAAAAAAGCATTAAGTGAAGTCTGCATAATGCCCAGCGCGCTCCATCAATTAATCATGAGTAGTGCCAAATCAGTTATTTGCAGCCACTAATTTGGTTAACAAATTGAATCTGTCTTTTTTCCCCCTCCCTTTCTAATGGAGCCATTTCTTTTCATATAATGCATTCAACAAATTAACTTTTCCTGCAAGGTTCTGACTTGATTAATATTTGTTATCTGCGGCTGGTCACAAATTTGGAAACATCCTTTGCCTTCTCCCTCCCTGGTTCATTTGTTTGTTTCTTGAAAATTCAAAACGTTCACTTTCTTAGGAACAAGCAGTTTGAACTGTACTAGGAAACAAGGCAGAATCCACAATACAGATGTTGTGTCATCAGCCCTCTGGCTGTTGTATTTTACCATTTGTCTGAAGTGGTGTAGGGTTTCCTGCCTAAGCAGGGGCTGGACTAGAAGACCTCCAAGGTCCCTTCCAACTCTGCTATTCTATTCTATTCTATTCTATTCTATTCTATTCTTCATTCCAATATTCTATTCTATTCTATTCTTTATTCCAATAGTTATTCTATTCTATTCTATTCTGTTCTGTTCTGTTCTGTTCCGTTCCGTTCCATATTTTCTATTCTATTCTATTCTATTCTATTCTATTCTATTCTATTCTATTCTATTCTCTATTCTATTCTATTCTGTATTCTGTTCTGTTCTATTCTATCTATTCTGTTCTATTCTTTATTCTATTCTATTCTATTCTATATTCTATTCTGTATTCTATATTCTATTCTATTCTCTATTCTATTCTCTATTCTATTCTAATTTCTTTTCTATATAGAATTTCTATATAGAATTTTCTAATAGAATTTCTATTCTATTCTATTCTATTCTATTCTATTCTATTCTATTCTATTCTATTCTATTCCTGGACTGCTGTTTTAGACAGCTTTTCAAAGAGAGCCTTATGCTTGGAGTAGAAAATTTCAATCAATCAGAACAGAGCTGGAAGTGACCTGGAAGGGACCATTTCAAACAAGTGACTTGAAACAGTCATTTCAAAATGTGATGGGTGGTAAAGGGGGGCCTTTGCCCAGGTCCGGCTGGTTCGCCAGCTCCGCCCGTTTCTGGACCGAGATGCCCTGCATACAGTCACTCATGCCCTTGTTACTTCGCGACTCGACTACTGCAACGCTCTCTATTTAGGACTGCCCTTGCATACCATCCAGAGATTGCAGCTGGTGCAGAATGTGGCGGCGCGGGTGGTGATGGAGTCTCCGATTCTCCCATGTTGCCCCTCTCCTGCGCGACCTGCATTGGCTGCCGGTTGCACGCCGGGTGAGATTCAAGGTTCTAACTCTAACATACAAAGTCCTACATGACATGGGTCCTTATTATTTAAGGGAGTGACTTCTGCCGACATACCAACCGCCCTGTGCGAGCACATAGACAGGGACTCCTTGGGTCCCGTCAGCCGGCAATGCCGGCTGGCGGTCCCCCGACGACGTGCCTATTTTGTCGCGGTCCCTGACCTCTGGAATCAACTTCCCCTGGAGCTCCACCTGGCCCCTGACCTCCGCACCTTCCGCCATGACCTGAAGACCTGGTTGTTTAACCAATCTGGGCTGTGACCCTCGGGTGGGGTGGTTTTTATCTTTGTATTTTGTAATTATGTCTTGGGGCTTGTTTAGTTTAATTTTTAAGTATTTATTGTTGTTGTTGTTTTAATTGTGAGCCGCCCCGAGTCTTCGGAGATGGGGCGGCATATAAGTCCCATTAATAAATAAATAAATAAATTTAATCAATCAATCAGTCAATCCATGGTTCATTTCAAGGTTGAAACCCTTAAAATGTTGGACGACGTTCGGTTGGAGAAAGCAGTGAATTTTGTTTGAGACTCGAAACAAAATTCTCAAAACTCAGGAGTTTTATTTCCCCCCCCCACTGGGAAAAAAGTCCATCTTATACAGGTAGTTCTCACCTTACAACAGTCTGTTTAGTGACCATTCAAAGTTATAACATTGAAAAAAGGGGACTTATGATCATTTTTTACACAACCTTTGCAGAATCCCAAGGAATATGGGATCAAAATTCATTTGCTTAGCAACCAACTCATATTTATGATGCTTGCAGTGTCTCAGGGTCATGTGACACCATTTTGTGACCTTCTGGGAAGCAAAGTCAAGGGGAAAGCCACTTAAACAAGGTTACTAACTTATCAACTGCAGTGATTCACTTAACAACAGGGGCAAGAAAGGTCATAAAATGGGGCAAAACTCACTTAACAACAGAGATTTTGGGCTCAATTGTGATCATAAGTTGAGGACTAACTAGATTTTGCACATCCTTAACTAAGAATCCCAGCCATTACTATAATTTAGCGTGGTCTGTCTTTTTCCGAATGAATGGCCAGCTGCGGACGGCTCTTGGCAGAGAGAATTCAGCCCAATAAGTTATGTTGCAGCAACCTCCTTGTTGAATGCTCTAGATTGACGGCGCTTCCCTTCAGATTTCCCTCCAGAACCAAAGGTACCAGTGCCAAAAAATATCTACAACATGCTTCCAAGAGCTATGGCAACATTTCCACCTGCTGGGCGCAGAGAATAATTAGTCAACTAGACTAAGAGAAAGATCCAATGAAGGGAATACGGCATCCTTCTAAGGAAAATAATGGCCAAACAAACATTGTCTTTAGGATGGAATTTACTTTGCAGAGGAAAGCAAGCAATAGATGAAGGGGTTGCACCAATCCTTTTGAGAAAATGGGGACGTGATGGCTCAGCGGTTAAAGACGATGAGCTGGTCAACTGGTCAACTCCCCATCATCTGCGGACACAATCAGAGTGGAGAAGTAAGCACATCTCGCTGCTCTAATTGCTTCCAAGTAAGTCCTAATATAGGCTCTTAGCTGGACACGGTCAGACTCGGAATGACTAGTCCTCCACCTGCTCTCCAGGCATCTCCTCCGCCACTTCATCCCCCAAGCTCCTCGAGCCAAACGAGGTCTGTGGTCAAGGGAGGTGGGCAAGAACCCCAGGGCCATCGCCTCTCGGTCATCAGGTGGGCAAGAACCCCAGGGCCGTCTGAAACCTCTCTGGGTCCATCATATTGGCTTCTCATCCCAGCAGCGAGGAGCAGCCAATTGGAAGACCAGCCTCAGGAGATAGTGATCTGTCCATGATAGGGGTAGAGTAACTGGGGATCCACCCCCCAGATCACTACACCATTGCCCCGAGATAAAACCAGGTCGAGCGTGTTCCCCCTCATGGGTGGGTCCTGAATCACCTGGGTCAGGTCCATGGCTATCATGGATGCCAAGAACTCCTGAGCCAATCCAGATGCCACTCCCAGAGTGGGCAGGTTGAAGTCCCCCAGGACAATAAGCCTGGGAAACTCCACCGCCACCCCCAAGAGGGCATCCAGCAGCTCAGGAAGGGCCGTTGCAATGCAGCTGGGGGACAGGTACATCAACAATAGGCCCAACCGACCACCTGGGCCCTACCTCAGGAGGAGGGACTCACACCCGCCTATCTGTGGGACAGTGGCCTCCCTTGGAAACAAGGTCTCCCTAATAACAATGGCAACTCCTTCGCCCCTTCCCTGGGTTCATGGCCGGTGCAGCACCTGGAAACCTGGGGGACATAGATCACACAGAGGGACACCCCCCTCCGGTCCCAACCAGGTCCCCGTAATACATGCCAGATCTGCAGCTCCTCCTCAATAAGTTCACGGAGGAGGGGGGCCTTATTAGCTATGGATCTGGCATTTACATACACCAATCTGAGCCCAGGGACCACACCTCCAAAGACCCCAGGGGAGCGGGCAGAGCCCTGAGGAATACCACCTCTGATCTATGCATCTGGGTATGTCTAGTCCAAGCATCTTCAAACTTGGCAAGTTTAAGACTTGTTGACTTCAACTCCCAAAATTCCTGAGCTACCATGACTGGAGGAGGAATTCTGGGAGTTGAAGTCCACAGGTCTTAAAGCTGTCAAGTTTGAAGACCCCTGGTCTAGTCTAATGAAAAGAAGGACCAGGGGGTGACATGATAGCAGTCTTCCAATATCTCAGAGGCTGCCACAAAGAAGAAGGAGTCAAGATATTCTCCAAAGCACACGAGGGCAGGACAAGAAGCAATGGGTGGAAATTAATCAAGGAGAGAAGCAACTTAGAACTAAGGAGAAATTTCCTGACAATGAGGACAATTAATCAATGGAACAACTTGCCTGCAAAAGTTGTAAACGCTCCAACACTGGAACTTTTAAAGAAGAGATTGGATAACCATTTGTCTGAAGTGCTATAGGGGTCCCTGCCTAATCAGGGGGTTGGACTAGAAGACCACCAAGGTCCCTTTCCCACTCTGTTATTTTATTCTAATTCTATTCTATCTTCAGAGAGTGATGGCGTCTATATCTGTTGACTACTGGCCTCCCTGTCCTCCTCTGCTTGCTCAGATGACAGTCCATCTGGTGATGTTGGAGCTGACTGCTTCTTATCTGTCCCCTCCTCTGATTCCAAATCAGAGGCCACCACACTTGAGAATCAGAACATTGGACTTCAAAGAAGAAAACCTTAACTCAGCCTGGTAGTTCCCTAGTTGACTTGGGTTAGGCCTCTTCTTTTTCCCTTATCTATCCTTCCTTTTCTGTAGGTTTCTCATGCTAACTATGAGAAAGTGAGAAGATAAATTAGGTAGACTTCCATATTTGCAGCATAGAAACATCTGGCCACACCTGTTTCTTATAGCAATAACTCTCAGACTTTTATACTGCTTCACAGTGCTTTTACAGCCCTCCGTAAGCGGTTTACAGAGTCAACATAATTGCCCCCAACAATCTGGCTCTTCATTTTAGTGAACTCGGAAGGATGGAAGGCTGAGTCAACCTTGAACTGGTCAGGATCGAACTGCCAAATTTTAGGCAGCCGGCAGTCAGCAGAAGTAGCCTGCGTTACTGCATTCTAACCACTGCACCACCCTGGTGGGGTTATGGTGGGTTTAGCCACCAAGAACATTGACTCTGGGCTCTTACTCTATTCTGTTACTTTGACTTGTTAACTAGGAAGACAGAATGTTACACGCCGCACCAATTGCAATTGTTTATAAATATCCCACAGTCTCTTTGTGTTAGTTGTGTTCCCCTTTTAATACATTGAAGGCAAGCTATTCGGTTGCAAACGGTGTATATTCACCCTTCTCTCTGTGTGAGTGTGATTGTTTGTGTCACAAAAAGCTGTTCTATCCATAAAGTGTTTTCTTCAAAACCGAAGTGAAAGTTAAATGATGGGCCAACATCCTCTTTGTCATCACTATCATGCCCATCTCTTGGGAGGACCGTAACCCAACCCAACCTGACTTCTTCATGAGGCACATCTCCAGAACACAATGCAGATTTTAGCCTGGCTTCCTAAGTGAGCGAAGAAAGAGAGGAATACCTCTGTTGAAAAATAAATGTTTCCCTGTTTGTTTTAACAGTTACCAAGAGGCATCAAAAACAAGGTGAGATTTGTCATTTTTCTGGTGTACAACCAAGAAGAACTAATTAGTAAGGGGAGTTTCACCCAAGGGCTACAAAATTTGTCTTCAGGTTAGCAGAAATGCTAATGGGAAAATGCGATTATTAAGTTTGACGCTTTTTTTTATTTTCAGAAAGAAAAGGCTTTTTTAACAAGAAAAAAGAAAAAGCAAAGGATCATTAAAAAGAACATTATTATGCAGTTGTTCCCAAGCTTTTTTTTCCTTGTTTTCTTTCCCTCATTGAGATTCATGGTTGAATAAATAATGAGCTTGCTTTGCTCATTCTTCATAAACTTAACAGATTCATTAAAGTGGGAGGAAGGGTAAGCCCTTGAGAAGAATGAAGGCTGTACTATATATAAGGAGTGGAAATCTCTCTTCTCTACTCCCCCCATCCCAGTTACGTGAAGATCTAATCTGGTCTTCAGACACTGTGGAAGTTCCTGAATTCCTCTATTCAATTGCAATTTCTAGCTACTAAACCTGAAACAGTGAAAGTTAGAATATTTTGGACATGGGATGCGACACCCAGAAAAATATGCCATCCTTTACTTAATCCTCCAGGGAACGATTGAAGGCAAATGAGGTCCAGGCAGAAGAAGAACATCATGGCTTCAAAATCTAAGGGACTGGGGTTTGGACAAAACTCAGCAGCCCTTATTCATGCAGCTGTTGATAAAAATAGGATCGCCAACTTGATCACCAACGTCTGATGATGGATATGGAAGAAGGAGAAGAAGAAGAAGAAGAAGAAGAAGAAGAAGAAGAAGAAGAAGAAGAAGAAGAAGAAGAAGAAGAAGAAGAAGAAGAAGAAGAAGAAACAACAACTTGATGGGAAGCTCATGGTTTCTCAGGAGAAGAAGGGTCTGTCATCTTGTCTAAATATATATATATATATGTTCTTTATGTCTCCTCTGGAAAGAACATCACACCTTGTTGATGGAAAGCCATGAGATATAGAGAAATGTTTTGTGAGGTCCTTGGTGCTCTCTGAGCTTGGTGGTTTTCCTGCAGATGTTTCTGCACAGTGGTAACATCATCAGTAGATTGAAGAGTTTACCTGGTTGGGTCATGAAACATCTGCAAGAAAAACCACCCAAGCTCAGAGAGCACCAAGAAGCCCACCATTCAACCCTTTTCCATTGTTCTTTTTGAGTTGGTGTCCTAGGGAAAGATCAAGTAGAAGGAAGAAGCTCACACATCTACCTTCCAGCGATTCCTTGTTAAACATGGAAGCTTGGTGGCTCAGGCTGTTAAATGCCTGCTCTTAAGATCCAGCTGTCTACAATTACTGTAGGCTCGAATCCCACCAGGCTCAAGGTTGACTCAGCCTTCCATCCTCTCAGGGTAGGTAAATTGAGGACCCAAGATTGTTGGGGCAATAGCTGACTTTGTAAAAATGCCGCTTAGTAATAAGCAGGCATATACAATGGAAGGAAGGCTATTGCTGAGCACACTGGGTTGTATCCCAAAAATTGTAAGCCTGAGTCTCGGAGAAGGGCGGCATATAAATGTAATTTTAAAAAACAACAACAAAGGCTGCTCTCCTTAGAAATATGCCTGCCAGTAGCTGCAACACAATGTTGTTGCCGTCTGAAGCTCCATTAAAAAGCACCCCACATCTCAGCGACTGCCTGCCATGTCTTTGGTGAATTAGTCTTTTTGCACAAATGCTCAAACACTACCACTCCAACCCTTTCACACCCACGCACACACCCACCCTGCCTTTTCTTTACCAAAATACCAGCGTGCATACACATTATCTTTCGTGAGATGTGAATTTCTTGGGGAGGTTCATTGGTGCTTACTTTGCTCACCGTAGATCCAGGCCTTTATCTGAAAAGACATTTCACCTCTATCGGGTTTGTTAGATTTCCTTTCATCCTCCCTGCATTTATTTAAAAGAAAGGGTGGGTTATTTACAGCGGCGTGAAACGAAAACGGGGAGCTGGAGGGAAGCATGGTTGCATTGTAATATATGTCTGCAATGCTGAAGTGTACTTTCCCGATGAAAATACAACTCCGCATTCCAAAATTCGCCTGAGTTCTGCATGAATTCTGCATGAATGTGCCTGCATCTTCATACCGGGCAATATTTCTCTCTTTTAAATTATTATAAAGGAGGCCTATTAAAATGCAAGAGGGGATAAAGAAAAGACAAGAGTGTGAAATACTTTAAAAAGACGGTGTATGGAAAACAATAACAAAACAACAGAGTTGGAAAGGACCTCAAAGGTCATCTAGTCTAACCCTCTATTCAAGCAGGAAACCCTAGACCATTTCAGACAAACGTCTATCTGGCCTCTTCTTAAAAACCTCCAGTGTTGGAGCATCCACAACTTCTGGAGGCAAGTTGAAGCTGATAAAAGAGAATATTTATAGCTCAGGGTTGAAATGAGGGGTTCTTGGTGCTCTCTGAGCCTGGCTATCTTTCTGCAGAAGTTTCATTACTAACTACCGTGTTTCCCCGAAAGTAAGACCTAGCACTATTTTCTAAACCTGCCCTAATATAAGACCTACCCCAAAAATAAGACCTAGTGTAAATCTCCTGTTCCAGGAAGACTTTTCAGGGAGCAACTGCACCCCAAACACCCCCTACACTCACACCCACTATTTGGCACCATAAATATATAAGACCTACCCTGAAAATAAGACCTAGTGTGTTTTTGGGAGCCAAAAAAAATATAAGACAGTGTCTTATTTTCGGGGAAACATGGTAGTGGTAGAAGGGAGTGTATATAAACAGGAAGTAACACCCCCCCTTCTGGCTTGCACTGATAATGTTACCCAGTTGGGTCATGAAATGTCTACCAGAAAACCACCAAGCTCAGAGAACACCAAGGACCCCACAGTTCTCCTCCTCCCTCCCTCCCTGCCTCCCCCTTCCCTCCTCTTCCTTCTATGCCTCCTCCTCCTCCTCCTGTCCACAAACACCTCTCTCTTCTAACATTGATGATGCTACCTAGTTGGGTCATGAAATGTCTGCAAGCAAACCACCAAGCTCAGAGAATACCAAGGAGACCACAGTCCTCTCCTCCTCCTCCTCCTCCTCCTCCTCCTCCTCCTCCTCCTCCTCCTCCTCCTCCTCCTCCTCCCGCCCCTTGAAAACTGTTGCAAAACCATGATATTAGCGACCTCAGATGACATCTTTTTGCAACAAGGCCATGTGCAACGTTAAAACACATCCTTACTCTGAAAAACATCTACATTTTTCCCTCCTCCATTTCTATTCATTGTAGACAGGACATCTATACATTAGTGCCAGGTGACATACAGACATTTTTCTCCATTTGCAGAATGCGCCGTATTATAGCTTTTGCACCAAAACATTGGGTGTCTCTCCTTTCCATCTCTTCCTCAGCAATGATTTCCTAGCTGTCAAATGTCAAATATTGCCAAGGGAATAATGAATGTTGTTGCCTCTAGATGCTTCATCTGGAGAATCGTGTTTGGGATGCGGGTTCCCAAGGGGGCAGCAGAATTGGCATAATAATTGCTGTTTAATTTTTTCCCCCTTCTGAATACTATACCAACAAACATCACTCCCGAGAGAATTAGGCTACAAAAGGCCTGTTTTTTCTCATAAAACATCTAAGGGCTTTCAAGGAAGGTCTCCAAAATTAGCTGCTGGTTGATCTTTAGTCATGCCACGAGTTCTGCACTACTGTGATGAAGAACTAATCCCATCTTTAATTCATAAAGAGGATAAAAAGGCAGAATCAATACAATGTGTATAAATTCTGCAGGTCTGATGAAGAAACCCAAGGAACAAACAAAGACTCCAGTCGACAACACAGCTCCTTTCAGCAGTTCCAAGAAGGCTCCACTTCCATTTGCACCACTCAGGTGACCCTGAAGACACAGATAAACCTCCAGGTGGCCTCCACAACTGTCTAAAAAGAATGCAAATGACCAACTATCCTCAAGGAGTATAAATCCTTCCATTCCCCACCATCCAATCAGAGCTGAAGAAGCTTCTTGGATGAGAAGCGAAACATCTTCAAAGAAAAACCAGAAGGTCAAGTTGTCTCCTGATAAAAAGCACCTTTGGGACAACCCTGACATGGATGATGAAGAATCTCCTCTTATGTCCCCAGCAAGTATAATCAACATGAACAACATTCAAGTAAGTTACAGAAAAACCAAACAAATAGACACCCCATACCTTATCCCATTCTCTATAAAGCTTTGGCTCTCCATATTCCTCATCAGAAGTTTGAATCAATTCTCGGGAGAGGAGATGGATTCTGGTTTAGTCAAGGACTATCTGTGGTCAGGTACCTTCTGGAGATCTTTCAATATGGATTCAAGATGATAAGGCCTAAGAGTTTCTGTGCTCCTTCCATGTCTACAATGCTTCTTGTTCTTTTTTCTTTTCTTCTTCCAGAAAAAGATTTTATGGTTTTCTTAAGTTCGCTTTCTAAAGATTGTATGCAAAAGCCTGCATACATTTTAAGAAAAGGAGAAAACAGTAGATTTGGCCATTCTTTTATTGGGAGAACTTCAAAATGGTTGAATGGATGACTTGGGAAAAATTGTTGGGACTTGAAAGAAAGTACAAATTCCACTGAAGGTGCACAAAGCTTTTTGGGCATGAATTCATGTTAGTTTAATTAGAATTGAAGGCCACATATTCCCAGATTTTTTTTTTTTTGGAAGGAAAACACCTGTTAGACCTTCCTTGGAATCAGGAATTGGTTCTCTTCATGTATGTCAATCTTTTCCTAGTTATGTCACATTTCAAGATTGAAACTAAACTCATTGGAGCAATCTCTTGGTTTACCCTCTTGGCAGAGATGATTAAAAGTCTCCTTTGTTTATTGAGACAAAATAAAATATTAGCTTATGACTTTCAAATGTGTGTTGGGCTGAATGACAGAAACCCAAGAAAACAAACGGTTTTCTTTTTTACTTATTCCTTTTCTTTCTTTCTACTCCTTTTCAGTTTCCCATACCTATTCATCCATTAATTGCTCTGTGCTTTGAGCCTGTTGCAACAAATTGTTCCTTAGAATTTATAACACTGTAGAGTTCTCTCCTCCCAGCCCCCTTTTATTTTATTTCTTTATTTCTTTTTTTTTTTGAGTACTTGGAGAAAGCAATGAAACATGTCACGTCTCCAGAAAATAACAGAACTGAAATGTTGAAGGTTGCTCAACTGGGTATTAACGTGAGAAAGGTGGTAGTTCTCACACAAAAACACACAATAGCAAATTTCCAATAAAAGCGAATATTTGTAGCTTACGGTTGAACTGTTGGGCACTTGATGCTCTCAGAGCTTGATGGTTTTCTTGCAGTGTTTCATGACCCAACTAGGTAATGTCATCAATGGTAGAAAAGAGGGAGGAGGAGGAAGTGGAGGAGGAAGACTGTGAGATCCTTGGTGCTCTCTGAGTTTGGTGGTTTTCTTGCAGATGTTTCATGACCCAACTAAGTAACATCATCAGTGCAGAAAGGAGGTAGGAATTACTCTCATTTTATATCAAGTGTCTTGTTCTGGTGGTTCCTTGATTAAGCTGTTATTTAATGAGTTCGTAGTTCCTTGGTTGGGGTGTTGCTTGCTGCTTGTGTTCATCTCTGTTTATCTGGGTGTTGATTGCTGGCCAGGAGATGTTGTGGTCATTGTGGTCATTAGAAAAACAAAGTGCAGATGTACACAAAACACCTCTCCAAAAAGAAGAGGCCAAGCATCTAAATAATCTCTGAGGGACACATCGGATCTGACCTAATAAGAAGGTGGATTTATTTATTTATTTTTTGAGGGAAAGTGTTCCCAATGCGCGTGTGCACAGAGCTGCTAGAAGGCAAGAGCAGCTGAGACAAAAGGGGTGACTTGGAAATAAAGCTGGGAGGTAATTGCCCCTCCCATAAGGTATAAAGGACAGGCAAAGGTGAAGAAACCTTTGCAGGAAGCAAAGCTGTTCTCTCAGTTCAGATTAATCCTTGAAGCTTTGTGTGGACTTTGTACTTAGATTGGGTTTTTTTATAGTTAATTTGGCACTCTAGTTGTTGGCAGCAATTCAAAGGAGAGGAAGGTGGGTGCTTATCTCGAGGAACTGTTTGGGATTCATTACCGGCTGGGAATGAACATAATTCCCAGGGTTGAAATAAAACAAGAGTTGTTTTAACTAAGTGTGCTTAATTATGGTCTTGGGAGGCCTTGGTCAGAACATAAGTCAATGACTACCTGTATTATGTAGGATAACACCGCTTATGAAAACCAAAGTTTGCACTGAAACTCCAGGATCAAAACATCTACCTGAACTCAGGTAGGACCTAGGAATCTGGAAGATTTTATTTTTCATCAAAGAGATCATATTCTCCTCTTCCTTCTTCTCTAAATACCATCTTTAAATGCTACCAAAACCTGAAAGCACTTTGATTTCTCCTCCAAAAGATACCTTACTATTATCCCTGCTCCACACGTAGCTATTTTACCTTCCTCCCATATTTTTCCAGCAACATTTCTCTCTGCAGAGTAATCGCTCCATGATATTCCTCTAATAAAAAAGCTATTCTTGCTCAGCTCTTTGCTGTAGACAAGCAATATTATCCATCATGTTTATATCACTGCATCAGTATCTGGGCCTGTTTCCTTATGCAGACACTCGTTTTTCAAACAACCCTTGGATGTCACATTGATGAAGGTGGTGTCCTGTCCAATGATGTCCACCGACTGTTAGAACACCTTTTAATTATTCAGATGTATGTATGTATGTATGTATGTATCAAGTGCACTTGTGGCTCTTATTTGGTTAAGGGAAGGGAAGGAGAGGAGAAGAGAAGGAAGGAGAAGGAAAAGAAAAGGAGAAGAGGAAGGAGAAGAAGGAGAAGGAGGAGGAGAAGGAGGAGGAAGAGGAGGAGGAGAAGGAGGAGGGGAAGGAGAACAAAAAGAAGGAGGAGGGGAAGGAGGAGGAGGAGGAGGAGTAAGGGAAAAGGAAGGAGGAGGAGGGGAAGAGGAAGAGGAAGGGGAAGGAGGAGGGGAAGGAGAACAAAAAGAGGGGAAGGAGAAGGAAGAGGAGGAGTAAGGGAAAAGGAAGGAGGAGGAGGGGAAGAGGAAGAGGAAAGGAGGAGGGGAAGGAAAAGAAGGGGAAGGTGAAGGAGGAGGAGAAGGAGAGGAGGGAGAGAGGAAGGAGAATGAGAATGAGAAGAGGAAGGAAAGGGGAAAACATTTCTAATACTTCTTGCCAGATTCCCACAAGCACAGTCAATGGGGAAGCCACCAGGAAGTCAGAAGTTGCTCCTACTCCAACTCCTTTTTGGCTCACCCATGGTCATTCCGTTTCTCTGCTTAGGTAAGGAAATGTCTCTGAAACAATGGGGCACAGGTTGTCTAGTATCCAATAAAAACCATTGATACCTCTAGCACAGCTTCTTCTACAGTAACTCAGAGCAAATATCTACAGGTTTTTGGCAGAAGGAAGGCAAACATTGAGGTGAGGTGAGATTTACAAGCTAGGGAGAATCTTTAGACGAACAGACCAGAGTTATCCAAAGCCACCGAGGAAACTGTCAAATATTTCTTCGCCTGGAAAGCAGGAAGAAAAAGCGAAGAATTTATATGCAGGACTACAGACCAAATAACACCTCTGACTCCTGTGCTCGGCAGTAGTCAGTACAATTTTTCTGTTTAAGCTCCCATTCTTATTTGTGATAAAGAAAATTATTTAGGGAAGTTGAACTGTTCCTAGGCTTTCCAAGATTGAAGTTTGGAATTCTTGCACCAAAACAGAAGTCCTGTTCTAATTATTTTGCTAAGATCCTCTCTCCATTTTGATATTTATTTATTTATTTATTTTGTCAAGCATGTATGAGAAAACAAGTATAAATATGAACATAACATAAACATATAAGTGTAAACGGGTATAAGTATATACGTAATAAATGAGTACGAACAAATGGGAACACTAGGACAGGGACGGTGGGCACGCTGATGCATTTATGCACGCCCCCTTACAGGCCTCTTAGGAATGGGGTGAGGTCCATGGTGGACAGTTTAAGGTTTTGGGGGTTTGAGGATGTCACCACAAAGTCAGGTAGTGAGTTCCAGGCATTGACCACTCTGTTGCTGAAGTAGTATTTTTTGCAATCTTCTCACCCAAGAGCCTTGTTCCTCCAATATATTTTATTCAGCCAGCCAGGAACTCAGTCAGATCTCTTCCCAAGAGGTTCTGCCAACAACGGTCACACCAGCTGAGTCAAAAATCACAATTCAGGGGAAAACCTCACCCACTTCCCCAAGGAAGTATCCAGCATTCCATAAAGATTAAGAATCATTGGAAAGGTTCATAATACCGTTAGCATTTATGTTTCAGGCCAAGATGGCAGCAGTAGGCAAGGTTTATCCAACCAAAAATGGGAGTTGTGAGTTATCAGACCTTAGCAGGGAGTTATATAGAGTAGTAGAGTAGTAAAAAGGCTTGTTTTTTTCTAGCTTCTCTTTCTTCTGAGCATTTTTTCTTGGAGGATTATATAGCCATGACCGAGTGGATAGAGTTAATTTCACCCTGTTATGGTTGATGATATTTAACCCCCAGGGATAGGTGTCTAGGTATTGTAGAAGCCTGGCAAGATGATGGTGAATTGTTTGCTGTAGACATTCAGTAACTGTCTTTAAAATATCCTCTGGGTGCTTCCCTTGAAAAGACATAAAAGGTATAAATTTCTAGACTGAACTGCTGAGGACAAAAATCTTGGAATTTGTGCCTGACATGGCTATTATGAAAAGAAAGATGGCCTGTTGAGGATCATGATTTAGCACTGCAAACCCATCCAGCTTTATTTATCGCTGATGCGACACTGCTGTGACTAAACAAGGTAGATCAAAGGAGCCCATTTTTTAAAAAAACCTCAACATTGAACAGTAAAGCTTAGAAGAATTGAGTCCTAGGTTGCTGAAAGCCATCAGGATAAGAATCAGAAATCTCCAGCACAATGAAGAATTCTTTTGAGGGATGATCTACTAGAAGGATATTTTGAAGGGTTTTCCCATCAGGGATGAAGAAAGAACGAACCTTGTTTACATTTCAGGGTGATTTTTGCCCTCTGAAGCCAAGTTGTCAGTCATACTCTCCTTTGAAATTCTCATTTCTGAATTCTACTGGAAAATTGGGCTTGTTTTAGATATCCCAGGTAGAAGTTGAAAAATCAACTGGATGACTTCAGCTACTTGCTCTTTTTCAGTATTTTTCCCATGTGAACTTAGAGAAGGAATCGGAAGAAGTTAGCAGATGGAATATTCCAATATTTTTGCCATTTTCTGAAATGGCATATAAATGAAGCATTGAAAATGTGAAGTCTATGAGTCCTTGGATGAGACCAAGTTATGAATGGACACTACAGGAAATACCAATATTGAACTTTGTTGAATTAAAATATTTTGCTGGTTTGCATGTACACTGCACCAGAGTTCCTGTACCAGAGACAAATTCCTTGTGGGTCTAATCACACTTGGCCAACAAAGTATACTCTACTCTACTCTACTCTACTCTACTCTCTACTCTACTCTCTCTTCTCTTCTCTTCTCTTCTCTTCTCTTCTCTTCTCTTCTCTTCTCTTCTCTTCTTCCTGTCCCATCCCATCCCATTCTTTATAGAGAGAAGATTCAAAAGAACTGACAGTGTATTTTCCTCCTTCCATTTTATATAAAAGAAAGTCAAGGTGGGGCAGCCTTGAGTTTCTTTCTCATCCCTTCCTGTGCTTCGCACTAACTTCATATTTTCCTAATAGCTACTCCACATTTTTTTCAAGGCCAGCTCCCTACTGCTCTACAGAAACAATCAATAACAGAAGCTCTTTCTTTCAGCTGTATTCCAACGCCGTCTTGTCTTGTTCAGAGAAAATATAATTATGCTGGGAAATTATCTTTTGTCCTGCAAAATAACTCTCAATTCCTGAAAGAAAATTCTAGCTCTCAAAGATGACAGGTAACTTTTCTAAGAAGTCTTTTGTGGTGATATTTCCAGAGACATATTTTTTGTTTTTATCGATTCTTTATTTTCCAGCGGGCTTAGAAATGCATGAAGAGGTTTCGACAATCAATCTGCTTCTAAAAGAAACCATTTCGGATTTCTGCAGTATATCTTTATTTTTCCACCCTTTTTTTCCATTTAAGAATAAATGTACCTGCAGGAAAGGTAAAACATGTAGACACAATCAAGAAACAATCTTTTGCTTTGAATTGCAAATTCGTTGAACTCTGTTTTGCTGATAAAAGCCATCTCGGTGTGTATATAATGATAAGGGATTATTCAACATAAAGAATATAAAACTACTTTGGAGGAAAATATGTATGGCAGCTAAGTAGTAACCAATTATGGCTGTGCCAAGCCTGTAGTTTGGAAATAATGGAGTTCAGAAAAGGCAGAAATAATGAATGGCTGTAAGTTGAATTTACGCCAGTACAAGAATGCACCAAATGAATTATTTGTTTATTCATAATTAGTCAATTAATGGAAGGGACAATTAATTAAAAAACCTTTTAAAATTAAATGCATAAAGATAGCCCTGGTCATCCCACTCTTGCAGAGAAGAGGGTGGAGACTAGTGGGAAATTTAGAAGAGAGGAAAACAACAGAATGACAGTCTTTATTCAGAGGATAGTCAATATTTTGCCCTAGAATAATTCTACTTAGGTTTTACATCATCACAAGGAATTCTGGGAACAATAGCAACAGTTGTCAGTCAAGTGCAGCCTGGGATATTACTGTTGAGTTTTGATTTGCATCCTTGATGTTTTCATTTTCACCTGCTGAAGCTACAAGGCTGATGATGACGATGATGATGACGATGATGATGATGATGATGATGATGATGATGTTATTCACTCAGTTGTGTCCTAATCTTGGTGATTCTCTGGGACAGATTTCCTCCACATCTACTGATCTTGCACTATTTCCTTAAGTTGTTCTATGCTGTGGCTGGTGTCCACTTTGATGGCCTCCAGCCATTGTGTTCTTTGATGGCCTGCTTTCCTTTTAACTGCTAACTCTTCCCAACACAATTGCTTTCTCCAGTGAATTCTCCTGCATGACATGGCCAAAATAAGTAAGACGCAGTTTTGTGATTTTGCCTTCCAGTGACATGTTTGGTTTTATGAACTCCAGTATTTGTTTGTTAGTCATCTTTGCGACACTCCTGACAGTTAAACCCTTATCTAGGAGCATACTTCATTCAGGTCTAAGATGAGTAGATTAGACATTTTTACTTCATACAGGAATGAACTCTGAACCACAAGAACTGAATTCACAGCCATCGTAATAAAGAAAAAGGGGTTTTGGGACCAGCATGTGTTTGTTAGTGTCTCAATAAGCCTGGTCAGAACAACATACATCCAAAGTCCTAAATCTATTTTTGTTTTGTTTTACCCTCAACTTTCTGAGTTATCATATTCTTATATGCTCATTTGGGTGGCCTTGAGCAGTTCAGACATTTTTACGTAATGTCCTTCTCTAGTCACCAAGTCAATGGCTGCAGCCCTCACCAGATTCAGCCCTAAAATTCATAGTCCTGAACACATTTAGGATGCTAAACCACCTGAAAACCAAAAAATACAGGAAAACTTGAAAACTCTCAGAGTTATTTTGTTCCAGAGATCTAAAGCCAGCTCAGTCATGTTTCATGATTTATGGGAGTAGAGTTATCATCTCAACTCAAAGTGATAAAAGCATATTCATTCAACAGAATTGTAAAACCCAGGAAGTTTGCTCTTGTTTGCGGATATATATATATATATATATATATATATATATATATATATATATATATATATATATATCTTCGTTTCTTTTGCTGCATGCACATTGCCTTTAAATCTTATTTATACACTGTGGTATTTATTAGTCTTTCTTGATCAATGTTCAAAGGCCTTATGAAGTCCCTTGGGCTTGTAGTTAAAATACGCTGAAGAACAGAGAATACATATATTAATGTGACTACATGACAGTCCATGTTTATAAAAATCTATGAATTGCATCGTGTTGAGTGAGTTTATGGGAAAAAGTTTGGGTGGTTGTGCTCTCTTTGACGAGATCAGAGATCTTTGATGGATCAAAGCTCAAAAGGTATCACAGGCATCAACCAACATTTGAGCATAGATGAATCACAGGTGTCATATTGTCATTGAAAGGACAGGGTCAAGTTTTGATGCCTCTGTTTGATTTCATGCCCTGCCCCCAAATGCTGTGGGATTTTGACAGTGCAAGTATGGGAAATTTCACACATCCCAAAAAATAAAGGATATGGACAAGTGCACGCTAAGGAGTCCATTAGGGAATGAGATGGACTGAGACAATTATGCCTAGGGAAAGTAATGAAGTTAGCTAACAGGTTTCCTGATTCTGTAAAATTTGCATCACCCGTCAGTATAAACACGATTAAGCTGAAAGGAATAATGATTTGACTCATTATACAGAAGCCTCCTGAGAGGATATCCAGAAACTTTTGCACTGCGTAGGTTCCCATTCTCTCTTTGTAAAATGCCACTGTCTGTATTTATAACTCTAACCAGCTGTCCTTGAATTAAACACTTCCAATAAAGTTAAAAAAGCTAATTTAAAGAATAGCTTAACACATGCCTTGCCACCAACATAAAACAGATTAAAGAGACAACTGTTATTTTGCGTACCCTGTTCCCCTCCCTCTGAAATTCTTGGCCTTGGAATTTGATTCCAATAGCTGTTAAATCAGTTCTGAATCCATTCGATGACGTCTTGTCTCTTCCTTCCTAATTAGCGGAGCACAATTAATGAGTTACTTCTTCCATTCAGAAATTGTTCACTGGAAAACATCATGTCAGGCAAAGAGCAGTGGTTAGAGTGCAGTACTGCAAGCTATTTCTGCTGACAGCCAGCTGACTGCAATTTGGCAGTTGAAATCCCACCAGGCTCAAGGTTGACTGAGCCTTCCATCCTTCTGGGGTCAGTAAAATGAGGACCCAGATTGTTGGGGGCAATATGCTGACTCTGTAAACCACTTAGAGAGGGCTGTAAAGCACTATAAAGCAGTATATAAGTCTAAGTGCTATTGTTATTTCTCAAAGTAACTCATGAATTTGTCATGCATGTCAAAAAGAGAAGGGTTGACGCACACACACACACAAGTTGTAGAGAGAGACTGTGTTGCATGGATCAAGGGTGGTGATGAAGGGGCTGACCGTGGAAAGGTCCTTGACCTGGAAGGGACCAGAAGAGACATATAGGAGACTTCTATAGTCTCTTCTGAGGATATGAGGACTGGGTTGCTTTAATGAGTTGGGATGGAAGTTCTGCTCCCCGTGTTCCTCTGCATTCCCAAATACCTCTTCCAAATGAATCCTGGAGCCTTGCACAGCCCTACTAATCATTGCAATCATCATCCTTATCTTCATCATTAGCACTACTACTAGTAGTGCAGGGGTCCCCAAACTCCAGTCTGTGGACCGGTCACTGGGCTGCAGCATTTCAGAAACCGAGCCACACAAACAAGGGAAGCCCCATCTGCAGGATGCAGACAGGAGGCAAAACCACACTCCCTTCCATTCCATGGAAAAACCTCTCTCTACAGAACAGATCCCTGGTACCCCAAAGGTTGGGGGCCACTGTACTAGTGGAGTAAAACAAAGACTATTAGAAGGAGCTCTAAGTTTAAAATAAGGAGATTTATTTATTTATATACTTTTCCTATTTCTCCATCTCCTTCTCAGATTGGCTGTCTCAGGCTCTGTTTAGGACAAGTACTCTGAATAAGGTCCAAGATTGGGCTTGGAGGATGCATTTGTTTAAATTAAACTTTTCCAGGTAGTATACAACAGATTTGTCCAGTCAAAGGCCTGATGATCTCATGGTATTCCTAAAGGCTTGGGTATGATGCCAACCGTCCTCAAAAGTTGCCAGAATTGTTTTTTTTTAATTACATTTATATGCTGCCCTTCTCCGGAGACTCAGGGCGGCTTACAATTTTTGGGATACAACCCAGTGTGCTCAGCAATAGCCTTCATTCCACTGTATATGCCTGCTTATTAACTAAGCGGCATTATTACAAGGTCAGCTAATTGCCCCCAACAATCTTGGGTCCTCACTTTACCTACCCCGAGAGGATGGAAGGCTGAGTCAACCTTGAGCCTGGTGGGATTCGAGCCTACAGCAGTTGTAGGCAGCTGGAACTTAAGTGCAGGCAATGAACAGCCTGAGCCACCAAGGCCCTTTTGTTCACGTTTAAGATGACAGAAAATTACAAAATTGGTTGAGAGTAATTTCACGAGCAGCCCTTCGTTAAGTTCTAGGTTACTCCACCTGCCATTCTTGGAATTCAGTCCTGGTCAAAAATGCTGGACCTAATAAATCCATGTTGCATCCCAACTCATCCCTCTTTCTAAGAAATAAGGGAAACAAATTATATTTTGGATAATTGTTCTCCTCTTGACTATGACTAATGCCTAACATCCAGTTGGAATCTGTCTTCTAGCAATCTATTAGGATTTTTCTCTTCCTTCAAACTATGAGTCTTCCTGTTGTTTCTTATGCCAAGAATGAAATACTTATTTTGGAAGTGACATCAAAGAAACAGCCCGTGCCCATCATAAACCCATGTAAGCACCCACAATGAGGAAGGAGAAAAGATGAAGTAAGCCTTAGGGACCATAACTGAGATTTAATCTTGGTACTTAGGGGAGTTGCTTGCATCTGTGGTTTCTAAGCCATAATGAAAGAAACTCAAACTTAGCATGATGGAAGAATCTAGCTAAAGGAATCCCAATGGAGGAGAATTCAAACGTAGTTTTCTTTTTTATATTCCATGTTCAGTGGTCTATAGAGAACACAGTCCCCATACTGCAGTTCATTTGCTTCACCTAAAGGAAGGAAAGTCATAAAATATCCAGATGTTTCTTGCACTTCTGGAGGGCATCAATTACCTACCAGTCGAAAGGACTCAGAGGGGAAAATTTTATCTTAATTTCTTTTTTAAAAAAATCACAACTGTAGTCAGGACATATTATCTTCTGCTATTTAATTAAATGGATCCCAATATTGCTTTCGGTCTACTAATAAGAAATAAATTTAAATTAAAAGTCCTGAAGAATGTGTGTGTGTGTGTGTGTGGCAAACTCTAATATGTATTTTAGTTTTTACTTGTTGTTTTTCACAAATAAATAAATAAATGAAGCCATTTCTCTTTTTCTCATGAATCAAACTTATGTTGACAAGAGGTAATCGCTCCCGATTTGTTCCACCCTTGTGGAAACTCAAAGAACAAAACTAAATTTGTAGAAATTTTGAGGCATCGATCACTCCTAATATACGAATGGCATAAAATATTATAAAGGAAGAAAACCTCCTAATTCCTCATCAGCGCGTGCTGTTTGGTAGCGCCGGAGGATTGAATATAAGCAAACACATCCATGTATCTCTCCACTTGAGACCTAACCTGACATATTTATTGCACAGCATAAATCCATTTAGAAAGTTGTGACTTAAATTAAAGTCTGTGAAAAGAAAAAGAGAGACAGAGACAGGCAGGCAGAGGATAATCATGACGGAGAACATTTCCAGGCAGCTTCTGGAAATATGTTGCTTCCGGGCGTACGTTATGGGTCATTTTGTAAACTGAATTTTTACCCCTTCGTAAAATTGAGAGCCAGTTTGGTCTGGCGGTGAAGGCACCAGCTACAAACCAGGAGAAGGTGAGTTCTAGTTGAACCTTAGGCATGAAAGCTGGGTGGGTGACTTTGATCTATGACCAGGAGATTGGGAGTTCTAGTCCAGCCTTAAGCATGACAACTGCTGAGTGACTTTGAGCCAATCTCAGGAGACTGGGAGTTCCAATCTGACCTTAGGCATGAAAGCCAGCCTAAGGGTTGGGTGACGTTGGGGCAATCACCAGGAGACTGGGAGTTCTAGTCTCGCCTCAGGCAGGAAAGTTGGCTGAGTGACTTTGAGCCAATCACCAGGCGATGGTGAGTTCTTGTCCCACCTTGGCCATGAAAGTCAGCTGGATGACTTTGGACCAATCACCTGGAGATGGTGAGTTCTAGTCCCCCTTAGGCATGAAAGACGGATGGGTGACTTCAGGCCAATCACCTTCTTTAAGAGTCTCATTAACTTTGGAAGATTTACTCTTTCAGTGCACTTTTTATTGGGTTCCAAAATACATTGAGACCCACTACCCTTATTTTAGAAAGCCAGAGGACATTTCAGCTCATTGGATTCCCCTACAGAGTCACTGTCCAAACACAGATCCCATTTTAAGCCCTGGGTAATTGAACCGTGGTTTAGTCTGACAAGCTTCCTTTTTTTAGCCTGGCTACCAAATCATAAACAAACCAGATGGCTAGATTCATACTCAGGATCCATAGCTGAAAGATAGACACTTGCAAATAAAGCAAAATACTCATGAAATTCAGATTCATTAAAAGCGCCGTGGCATCAAGATCCCTTGAAAAGAAACACTGCAGCACAATTGTCTATATAAGATCAAGGTACGCAGTTTGCAGAAAGCCCAGATCACTGATGAGCCGCTTCCTCTGATATTCTTTCACTAAGATAACGATTCTTGAATTAATAGGGGTTTTCTAAACTGTCAGATAATCTTTGAAAAAAAAAAGAATGTTCCCCTCATTATATGCACATCAAAAAAAGATGGAAGAGAGGAAAAACACCATTGCATTTTGTTCTGAGCAAGTGAATAGTGAACGACTAATAATGCTGAGAATTTTTTTTTAATCCCCTAAAAAAGTACCCACACATTGATAGAAGAGAGTCTTTGTTGGCTCAGAGATTGAAATGAGGGGCCCTGGATGCTCTGAGCTGGGTGGTTTTCTTGCAGATATTTCATTGCCCAAGTGGGTAACAATATCAGCGCTAGGAGGAAATAGGGTTTGTGGAGAGGAGAGGAGGAGGAGGAGGAGGAGGAGGAAGAGGAAGAGGAAGAGGAAGAGGAAGAGGAAGAGGAAGAGGAAGAGGAGGGCTGTGGGGTCCTTGGTACCCTCTGAGCTTGCAGGCACTTCATGACCAACTAAGTAACATAATCAGTGCTAAAAGTGATCAGTTTGCTCTCATTTTATATTCCAGTGACTTATATTCTAGGATATAAAATAAGTGCAAATCCCACTCCTACTAACGCTGATGAGAGTACCTAGTTGGGTTGTGAAATGGCTGCAAGAAAACTGCCAAGCTCAGAGAGCACCAAGGACCCCACATTATACATATATTTTTATGAAAAAGTGCAAATCATTATCAACCTGAGCATTGGATAAGTCCATCGAACAGGCCCTGCTCTGATCTCTTTAGATGAGGAAAGCCCTGGATGAAATACAAGAGATGCTTCAACCCAAAGGATATGATGACTCCATAGTGAGTCTGGAACTTCAGCCCTGGACGCAGAAGCTCAGTTGGTGAAACAATGGCTCTGGGAAGATTTTGGTTTTTTGCTTCCTCTCCAATGGGAATGAGAAAGCATTTATATCCAGAGGAAAGTCAGAGTTTGCAATTGCAGTCATTCTCAAGCTAGTGATTAGTGGGTGTCTCATTTCCAAGCTATGGAAGCTGCACATGGAAAACAAATGCTGGTGAGAGAAAACAGGCCAGAGCAGATTTGATTAATCAGTGCAATTAATTGCAGATTAAGGCGATTGTACAAAGCAGCTTTGTGATTCGGGAAGGGTTTTCAGCAAGTTTTCCCTAGTACACTGGTTGTTCTCGCTGCTGGTTGCTGGAAAGTGATGTGTCTGGATCACGTACAGACTCAGCCGTACAGAGACACTGTTTGCATTACAGCAATTAACTCACGCCCCAGGCTGCCCAGCATCTTGGTTTTTAATGTTAATCTTTAACTTTTTATTCCACTTTAATTGGTTTTTGCATTTTTTTACCTTTATTATACTGTGAGCTTCCCAGAGTTGCTGTGTTAGTGAGAAAGGCAGCATAGAAATAGCAATAGCATTTGGATTTGTATACCGCTTCATAATGCTTTACAGCCCTCGCTAAGCGGTGTACAGAGTATCTTGCCCTCCCCCCAACAATCTGGGTCCTCATTTTATCAACCTCAGAAGGATGGAAAGCTGAGTCAACCTTGAGCTGGTCAGGATCCAACTCCTACCAGTGGGCAGAGTTAGCCTGCAATACTGCATTCTAACCAGAGGTGGTATTCAGCAGATTCTGACCGGTCCTGGAGAACTGGTAGCGGAAATTTTAAGTAGTTTGGAGAACCGGCAAATACCACCTCTGACTGGAGATTTTACAGTATCCTTCCCCTGCCACACCCACCAAGCCATGCCCACATAATGGGTAGTAAAAAAATTTGAATCCCACCACTGATTCTAACCACTGCATCCCCATGGCTCTTCCAATATGGGAAGGATTGGGATGGGATGGAGTAGAGTAGAGTAGAGTAGAGTAGGACAGAATATAGAAAAGAACAGAATATAGAATACAATAGAATAGAACAGAATATAGAATAGGGTAGGGTAGGGTAGGGTAGGGTAGAGTAGAGTAGAGTAGAGTAGAATAGAATAGAATAGAATAGAACAGAACAGAACAGAACAGAACAGAACAGAACAGAATAGAATAGAATAGAATAATTACTCTTGGTAGTAAGGACTCTCTGAATCTGGCCTAAAGACTACTAGCTCATCGCCTAATTCCCTGCTCTGGAAAAGTCTGCTCAAAGCCATGTTTATCACTGATATTGCATGGATGATATTGTCCTTTTGTCATCACTTCCTGCTACAATCTGAAACCTAAGTTTTCAGAAAAGATCTACCTCCATCTGCAACTTATTAAACTGGGGATGCCATATCCAAGTTGGTGGTCGCCTGGTTCTTCGAAGACCAGATCATGTTCTATGTGGGGTCCTTGGTGGTCTCTGAGCATTGTCATTTTCTTGCAGATGTTTCATGACCCAACCAGGTTGATGTTATCCAACTGATGATATTAGTTCATTCGGTAATGAAACATCTGCAAGAAAGCCACCAAGCTCAGAGACCCCCAAAGACCCCACAATTCAGGCCCCCAGCTACAAATATTCTCTTCTTATTTCTTCTTCTGTTGCTAAGACTCTTCCAACCAAGATAGATTAAAATCAGGAACTTCCATGGAACTAACCACTTCTCCAGGAAGTTGGCGAAGGCTGTAGCAGTGCAAATGATAATTAACATTCTTCCAAACTATCACTTAAGCCTTTGGTGTTATGCAAATCTATTTAAATGTAATCAGCATATCAACCAAAAGGTAGAGGAATACTCAACTGGGAATGCTTTAATCATTTGCTAGTCCTCTTTACAAGGCACGTATATATTTCATATCCCCATGGCTCCATGAATGGCTTTGATTTCTAAGCAAATCATAAAGAGCTAATCTCTGAGGCAATTAGATCAGATGAAACTCTTCTTTTTCAAAAATTTTCCTGGCCTGAAAATGAGGATTTGCATAAAACAAGCCAAATACAGACAATTGTGTCTTTTGCTTGGAGATGACTTTGCGTTTGAAACATTGGCGTCCCTCAAGCCTAGCAAGAATCCACGAATGGCCCTTAGAATATGGAATAATAGGCTTGGAAGGGACCTTGGAGGTCTTCTAGTCCAACCCCCTGCACAAGCTGAAGGCCCTATGCCATTTCAGTCTCTTTCTAAAAGCTTCCAGTGATGGAGCACCTGCAACTTCTTGAAGCAAGCTGTTCCATTGATTGTTCTCATTGTCAGGACATTTCTCCTTAGTCCTAGGTCCCTTAGTCTTTTGAGAAGCTCCCTTAACCCTTTTAGAAGGATCCAGATGATTTATTACTCTCTTGATTGTGCCCAACAGCAATTGCTTTTGAAAGAAAACAACCAAGCTCAGAGAGCACCAAGGACCCCACAGGTCAACCCCGCTCTGCCAATATTAACTTCTATCTTTGCCATTCCTAGCTATATTAAATATTTTCAAAAGCAGCAAAGAGGCATGGAATTTAGCAGTTGGTTGTAATATTAGATGAAAACGCTCCCAACAGCAGTAGCTTTGTTGCAACCAAGGACGTGCTGAAAACAGAGTTAGACATAGACATAAAATAACAGAGCTGGAAGGGACCTTGGAGGTCATCTGGTCCAGCCCCCTGCTCAAATAGGAAACCCTCTACCATTTCAGAGAAGTAACTGTCCAGTCTCTTCTTAAAAGCCTCCAGTGATAGAGCACCCACAACTTCTGTAGGCAAGATGTTCCACTGATTAATTGTTCTCACTAATTTCCCCTTACTTCTAGGTTGCGTCTCTCCTTGATTAGTTTCCATGCATTGCTTCTTCTCCTGCTCTCAGGGGCTTTGGAGAATAGCTTGACTCCCTCTTCTTTGGGGCAGCCCCTGAGATATCAGAACACTGCTATCATGTCATCCCCAGTCCTTGTGTCAGGGTTCCAAGTAATAGACCCATAACAAGCAAAACTGTGAGGCAGGTAAAGTGCTGAAAGAAAAGCTTTATTGGAAATATCATATTGGCACAGATCTGTTGAAAACCGACTCTGAAGATTCCCGTGGCTTTCAGCTAATCAAAAGTAAAAGTTTATCACTTTCCCAAAACAATCAGTCACGTGGTCCAATCATGGTGCTGTCTGGTTGCCTGGTGGCCATCACTCCACCTTCCTCCGACCATGTGTGAACATGTCCTTGGTTCCCAAGAGAAAGTATTTTGTTTTGGCTACAAAACCCCAGCTATCTCAAATCCCTCCCCTTCCTATTCCTCAGCTCCAGTGTGGCAACACAGAAGCTTCAAGATGGCTTCAGGTAGGTCAGCTTCAGGGTTGACACCTTCTTTTCATTACACTAGACATACCCAAATCCAGCAACCGTTCTTTATATGTTTTAGCCCCCAGTCCCCTAATCTTCTTTGTTGCTCTTCTCTGCATTCTTTCTAGAGTCTCAGCAACTTTTTTTTTATATTGGCGGTGACCAAAATTGGTTGCCGTATTCCCGGGGTTAGAAAGTGTCATTGACAAATGACACCTTTTCGGAGCATACAATATGGAATGGAAAGTCTGACGGTGTTTGACTTAATGTGTCTCTTTCAAATGATATGAAATATACCAGGGCCAGGAGTGGGGCTACTGGGGGTTCACAGGGGTTTGGGAGAGCCCCTAGCTAAGATTCTATGCAGTTTAGAGAAACCCCAAATCCCACTCCTGGCTGGCCCCACCCACCTCTCCCCACCCTTCCTAGGAATCCCCACGCGGCCCATTTTGGATGCAGGTAAGGGCAGGGCTCATGCGGAGGCTTGGGGAGGGTGAAAAACGGGCCTCCCGGAAGTTTGGTAAGGCCACAAACGGGCCTATTTCCAGTGTCCAGAGAGTCTCCAGAGCCCAGGGAGGGCAAAACACCCCCCCCTCGTGGTGCAGGAGGCTGATTAGGCCACGCCCACCCAGCAACCGGGCAGAGAATCCCTTGTTAAAATTTTTGAAGCCCACCGACTCTCAGGGCTAAATCTCATTGGATCCCTGATGAAAGGTTGACTTGGAAGGTTCAAAAGTTTAATCAGACACTTTTCTCTCCGTGATCCAAACAGCATCAAAGGCGGAAGCTGTAAAGCTGCAGACAAGGGCTTGCTGCTCGACGTTTATGCAGACAGGAGCATTTCTGTCCCTTGCAGAGAGAAAGGCCACAAGCCACCAACAAGTGTATCCTACACAGTAACGGAAGAGTGATTAATTATTTGTAGGAAGACTCCACAGGCTCTCCCTGTTTTTCAGGTGACTGCCCCCCACCGCGATAAAAGGAGTGATCTCATTAGCTTAAACCAGCAGGGCTTCTGTTAAATTCAGACTTCAATCCCTCATGTTGTGCCACCTGTTAAGCCACGGTGTGTTATTCCGAGGTCAAAAACCCCAAACCCTCCTTCTCACTTGGAGTGCAGTGATCTTTGAGAACAAATAGGCCCAGCAGGAATGCGGGGCCAGCTTAGGACGTGAAGGAGAATACATTACCTATAAAAAGCAGAATATTTGGGGGAAGAGGGAACAGCTCTCATCAGCAATGGCTTCCCTGTACTTTGCCTGTTCAACAGATTGCTACCTGAAAATAGGGAAAGAAATGACATGTGGAATAGGATAGAAAGAAAAACAGAATAGAATAGAACAGAACGGGATGGAATGGAATGGAATAGAGTAGAGTAGAGTAGAGTAGAGTAGAGTAGAGTAGAGTAGAATAGAATAGAATGTTGGATTTCTCCTTTATCCATCCATTGCTTCTTATCCTGCCCTCAGGTTTGTTTTGAGAATAGGTTGACCTCACTTCTGTGACAACCCCTCAAATATTGGAAGACTGCTATCATGTCATGGTTAGATTAGGCATACCCAGTTCCTGCAACCCTTCAACGTATGTTTTAGCTTCAGGCCTCTAAATAATTTTTGCTGCTCTTCTCTGCACTTTTTCTAGAGTCTCAGTATCTGTTTTTATATTGTGGTGACCAAAATTGAATGCAGTATTCAAAGTGAGGTCTTTAAATTTAAATTGAATTAAATTTAAAGGAGCATCCTTGACAGCCCCAACAGGTACATCAAGTTCAAGATTCAACTCTATGGGAAAGCTAGACCTATCTTTTTATTCCCTTTTTAAAAAAGTTGACCTGGTTGGCAATCTTATTGGAAGCAATTGCATCCCATCAGAGTGGCCACTGAAGTTTCTGGCCAACTGTGGAACTTGTAATTTTGACATATTCTTATTTGGTTCCTGGTTTTGTTCTTAAGAGTAGACTCTTGATTCTTAATTCTCACCTCTTATCTTCTTTTAAGACCTCCATTCAACTAGACTTTGTTTTCTTGATGGGTTTTCATTGCATCGTAATTCGATTTTAAGTGCATTCGTCTACATTTTATTTGTCATTCTAATAGCGTTCGGTTCCATTTTTCCCCCATTGATTTTGGCAGAGGCTGTTCTTGAAATTTTGCATCCTATATTCATCAAAACAGCATGAAATTTACAGGGTTCTATTATGTCCTCAGGATACAGATTCTCCCAGAGGTAAATGGAAGAAAACAAAAGCTAGAGAGAAAAATGAAAATGAGAGTGCTTTATGTTTTGGCTTCTGGTTTCTTTTTTTTTTTTCTTTTTGCCTTTCATTTTAATGAGAAAGAAATGAAAAGTAATGGAAAACAATTGCATTGTTCTCCTTTGTTATTTTTTTTTGAAAATGAGTGTGTATCCTTCCTTTCTGTAGTTCCTCCTACACTTTCTTTCATCAAACTATCGTTGTGTTCATTCATCCATAGTTGAACAATTTTCCTCACTCTTCTACTCTTAATTGCAGGAACTGGGTATGTCTAGTCTAATGAAAAGAAGGCCTAGGGGGTGACATAAGAGCAGTGTCCCGATATTTGAGGGGCTGCCCCAAAGAAGAGGTAGTCAAGATATTCTCCAAAGCACCTGAAGGCAAAACAAGAAGCAATGGATGGAAATTAATCAAGGAGAAAGGCAACCTAGAACTAAGGAGTAATTTCCTGAAATTAAGAACAATGAACCAATGGAACAACTTGCCTCCAGAAGTTGTGAATGCTCCAACGCTGGAAGTTTTAAAGAAGAGATTGGACCATTTGTCTGAAGTAGTGTAGGGTTTTCTGCCTAAACAGGGGGTTGGACTAGAGGGCCTCCAAGGTCCCTTTCAATTCTGCTATGCTATGCTACTCTACTCTACTCTACTCTACTCTACTCTACTCTACTCCATTCCATTCCATTCCAATCTTTTATGCTTTATACCTAAAAGTACCCAAAGTAGCATATCATTTTCCCCCAAGTTGAGTATCATAAAATTTAGCAAAGGGAGAAATTTGTGCCCTGTGATACTCCACGGGAGTGAAGTTGAACTTTAAAGAAGCAGGACAAGAAAAATGTTGAGGTATTTGAACTTAGGTGTAGGAGAGGACTCCTGTCCATACTGTGGACAGCCAAGAAAACAAACTGAGTTCTCACTCAAGGTGCTTATGATCAATCAACAATATTGTGCCAAGACCCAGCTCTCTCAAAAAGGCTCTGGTGCGAGGAATGGTGGAAGGAAAGAGAAGAAGAGGTCAATTAGCAGCAAGGTGGATGAACTCAGGTGGAGTGACTATAGGTGCACCATCAGAAGATCTAAAAGACCAAGGTGGGGGCTGATTATCCTGAAGAAAATGTACTATGTGGTTGCTCTGAGTTGAAAATAACTTGATGGCACATAATCAACCAACCAACCATTTGTTAAAATAAACATGACAAAATTTGCAGATTTCTTCATCAAAGGATGAGAAGGTATCATGTTTTTTTTTAAATGTGAAAAAAAGAAAAATAGCAGATTCATTTACTCCTAGGTGGAGATTAGGAAAAGAATCTATTTTTTATCCCTGCCCACTTTCAAGTAAAGTATTTTTGATTTATTCTTTTGTTTGTGGTCAGTGCAATGATCTTTTTAAAAAAAATGAGGATGGGACAATTATTCTACTGGTAAAGTAGCTGTGTAGTGATAACACTGGGTGTTTTTTTTATTTTAGAAAGAGCATTCAGATTATAAATCCCTTTTTTTGGTTTGTTTTTGGTATTCAGGAAGAGAAAAAAAATGGTTCCATTAGTTAATGTAATTAATTGTCAGTGTCACAAAGCTTAGACAAAAATGTATGCAGCCAGGGGCATACTTAAAAGTTCAGATTGAGTCTAGACCTAGATGTATAAATAGATTTTTTGGTTGTTTTTTTTAAAACACATACAAAAGTAATTATAAAAGCAAACTAATTTGGCCAGTGTTGTTGGAAATTCATTGGGTGGGTTTTTAAATCATTAAGCTGGCCTTTTAAATGAAAGGTTTTTAACCTGTGAAGCTGTTGGTACAAATATTTGCCCAAGATTTAGAAGGTGAAGGAAGGATCACTTATGATTTGGGATACACGTGGCTTTGTTATTTAGAATGGTTTCTGCCATCATAAAGAAAGGAGAACAACATTTTGCACATGTACAAACCAGATATTGGTGTATTTTTCCAATCTAGCGTTTGTATTTTGTAGCAAAGGGGTTACATTAGACAGAATACACATCATTGATGGACACTAGGACAACAGAAATTATCCAATATTACTGGGAAAAAATTTGTCTTTATTTTACGTTACATTGCTCAACTATAGACTTAATTTTGTGGAAGAATTAAGAGACTTCTTAATTAAGAATTAAGCATTAAAATTAATTTTAAAGATTGGCTGATTTTTTTTTTTAAATTACCTTTATATGCCGCCCTTCTCCGGAGACTCAGGGCGGCTTACTATTTTTGGGATGCAACCCAGTGTGCTCAGCAATAGCCTTCATTCCATTGTATATGCCTGCTTATTGCTAAACGGCATTTTTACAAGGTCAGCTAATTGCCCCCAACAATGATTGAGTAAGGGTGGAATTTGAAATCATGTTAATCCCTACAAATTTATTTGTGGTGTTTCCTCAGCTGTTAAATGTCAATGGCATTGATAATTTAGACTTTGAGATACTAAGAGAAGTATGGTGTGTTTGTTTTAAATCATTATCATGTGGTGACTGCAAGATTAGCACCCAGAGATGCATCATTAATTGCCCATTAATGGAAAGATTAACGCCGTTGTCCATTAACGGAAAGGTTAACACTAATAAGCAGGGGGGTTTTGAATTTTTTTTCCATGTAAAAAGATTAAACAAAATGTTTACTACGATTTTATGGTTGTTGTTATATGAACTTGGGTTTCAGGATTTACAGGATGGAAATATATTTAAAACATTAATTTAGATGGGCAGTCCCCATGCCAGTAAACAACCAACTCACACAATTAATTGGGGATTGGGTATATTTAGGTTAATGAAAAGAAGGATTTTAGGCGGGCATCAGGATAGCAGTCTTTCAATATTTGAGGGGATGCCACAAAGAAGAAGGAGTCAGCCTATTTTCCAAAAAACCTGAAGGCAGGATGAGAAGCAAGGGATGAATACTAATCAAGAAGAGCAGCAGCCTAGAACTAATGTGACGTTTCCTGAAAGGTAGAATATTTAATCAATAGAAGGGCCTGCCTCCAGAGTTGTTGGTGCGCCATCACCAGCGGTTTTTGAAAAGAGATTGGACAACCATTTATCTGAAATGGCTCAGGGTTTCCTGCTGGAACAAGGGGTTGGACTAGAAGACCTTCAAGGTCCCTTCCAATTTTCTTAATTCTGTTAGGGCAATACAAAAGCAAATAGTACAAGGGGGGAAACAATGAAAATTCTTCAGTTTTGAATAATGCCTGTGGTCTTGGGGAACTTCCTAATTTGCAAAATTCTGGGCAGTCCTTGGAAACGTGAGAGTGAAATGCTGAATTAGTACAATATAGTAAAGGTAAAGATTCCCCTTGCGCACACGTGCTAGTTGTTTCTGGCTCTAGGGGGCGGTGCGCATCTCTGTTACAAAGCCAAAGAGCCAGCGCTGTCCGAAGACGTCTCCATGGTCATGTGACCAGCATGACTAAATGCCAAAGGCGCACGGAACACTGTTACCTTCCCACCAAAGTGGTCCCTATTTTTCTACTTGCATTTTTTAACGTGCTTTCGAACCGCTAGGTTGGCAGAAGCTGGGACAAGTAATGGGAGCTCACTCCATTACACGGCGCTAGGGATTCGAACCGCCAAACTGCCGACCTTTCTGATCGACAAGCTCAGCATCTCAGCCACTGAGCCACCGTGTCCCTCCTTAGTACAATATACTCCAAGGGAAATTAAAGAGAGCTTGTAGGATTGAATGTACTTCTCCACCCCTAAAATATCATTAGTGTTTTAATTAAAAGAAGCCTACTTGTAAACGTTCACATTCGTTGAAAGGACCAGGGATAGGCGTGATATATTTCTCACAAAGCGGCTTTGCTTTATCACATGAATGCAATGGGTAGATTCAGTTGCAGAATTAACTCGCTTGGTCCTTAAAACAGAGAGAGAAGGAAAAAAATGGGATTATATGGTTGGATTTAAATGAAACTTCAAAGCTGGGGAAATATAATCCCAAGGAGTCAATGGGTTATCTTAAATTCCAGGACATAATTTTTCTTTTTTTTTTTTTTTGTCTTTTATAAGGGAGCCAACCTATAAATGACTGAGCCTTTAAATTTTGGGAAGGGATTTTTTTTTTAAGCTGATCTAGTTTCTTCTTCTTCTTCTTCTGTCTCTTGGCAGAAGCAGTGTTTGTTTTGCAAATCACTTAAATTTGAATGATGTCTAAAAAGGCTCCTGGTGTAATGTCAGTGGTAACACCCAAATGTCTGTATTAAATGTATATGTTGTATAAAAAGCATCTGGTGTGATGTTGGAGAAGATCCAATCAGTCGATCCTTAAAGGAAATTAACCCTACCATTCTTTGGAAGGACAAATACAGAAGATGAAGCTCAAATATTTTGGCCACCAAATGAGAAGAGAGGACTTGTTGGAGAAGACCCTGGTCTTGGGAAAAATGGAAGGCCAAAGGAGAAGGGGGGTGGTAGAAGATGAGATGATCAGACAGAGAAGAGCAATGAAGATGATTAGGGGCCTGGAGGCTAAAATATATAAAGAACGGTTGCTGGAATTGGGTATGTCTAGTTTAATGAAAAGAAGGACCAGGGGTGACATGATAGCAGTGCTCCAATGTTTAAGGGGCTGCCCACAAAGAAGAAGGAGTCAAGCTATTCTCCAAAGCACCTGAGGGCAGGACAAGAAACAAGGGGTGGACACTAATCAAGGAGAAGCAACTTAGAACTAAGGAGAAATTTCCTGACAGTTAGAACAATTAATCAGTGGAACAACTTGCCTCCAGAAGTTGTAAATGCTCCAACACTGGAAGTTTTTAAAAAGATGTTGGATAACCATTTGACTGAAGTGGTGTAGGGTTTTCTGCCTAGGCAGGGGTTGAGACTAGAAGACCTCCAAGGTCCCTTCCAACCCTGTTTATTCTATTCTATTCTATTCTATTCTATTCTATTCTATTCTATTCTATTCTATTCTATTCTATTCTCCTTCCCCTTCCTTCTCTATTCTATTCTACTCTACTCTACTCTACTCTACTCTACTCTACTCTATTCTACTCTATTCTATTCTATTCTATTCTATTCTATGATAGGATTATTGATGCAATGAACATGAATTTGGGAAACTCCAGGAGATAGTGGAGGATGGGAGGAAGGGGCTGGAGTGCTATTATCCATGGGGTAGTTGTTAGATGACCTTTAAGGTACTTTGATGTGTTTTAAATATATTTTGACATGGTTTATGAACAACAACTCAAATCCCACATCTTGTTTTTTCGAAGGCTGACAATCTCAAAGCTAGTACTTGAGTAGCACTGGATGATCTACGAGCATTAAAAATGTGGTTCATTTGGTGGGAACATATATGATAAATTTAATTCAGTCCTCTTCAAAAATAGAAGCCGCATAACTGGCCTCACAAATCATAACTTTTTTACTAAAAAATACGTGACCTTTGTTAATTATCATGTTTCATGAATTGCTTAGCATTTATTAAATGCTCTTCCCTGCTCTATTGGGAAGATTAAACTGAGAAAGTGTCATGATTAACGCAGAAAAGATAATGGGCTGTATCAGCAAAATTGCATTTTTCCCAATCCTATTTTCAGATATTCAGTCCATTTATGCAACAAAATTGTTATACGGCTATTGATTCGATTATCCATCACTGGAGGTTTTCAAGAAAAGATTGGATAACCATTTGTCTGGGGTTGTATGGGGACTTGGGCAGGGGGCTGGACTAGAATATCTCCCAAATCCCTCCAACTCTATGATTCTATGAATTATAGAATTTGAGAGGTTCTATATGTTTTAAATGGTGCATCAAGAGGAGCCATAAATCTCCTCTTGGAAAAAAAACCTGGAAAAGTTTGATACTTTTTTTTTTTGCAAAAATATCACTTTGGATAATAAGGGGGGAAAGTACAAGGTAGCTCTGGACGAATCATCCCCTGAAATGTGGAACTCTCAAATCCTTTAAATATCTCTGAGTCTGTTGCTATGGTAATGTGACTTAACTCAAGTGCTCAAGGTAAGGAAATAGTTGTAAATATTCTCTGTTCATTGTCTAGTTGCTGCAGGCTACAATTGCCATAAAGGTTTTCTATTTATTTCTACTTATTTATCACATTTGTACAGCTGCCCATCTCACATGAAGGTGACTAAAAATGTTAGCAGTGGCTTGCTGCTCGCAGGTTTCGGAGGCCTGCAGGTTAACTTCTAACCAACTGCTTGTCTTCAACCATGTATCTTTTATGCCAGAGGTATCAAACTTGCAGCCCATGGGCCAGAAGTGTCACATGCTGGCCCCACCCCTGCCTGGTTTAGCGAAGGGAAAAAAAAGTTCTGATATGTCACATGACGACGCCGTGATGACATGAGTTTGACATCCCTGTTCTATGCCTACACAAAGGAATCTTGTCAACCAATGGCCAGCGCCAAATTGTCACTAGATAAGAGTTAGCAGAATTCCAGAGAGGTTGGATTTCGAACATTTGTGGGAATGTGAAGACTCCAGGCTGATTACTCTCTTGACTCCACCTCCAGGCAATGCCTCTCCTTGTATTACAAATGTGTGCCCTCTTGCTCCTTTTTTGAAAGGACTATGGTTTGATTTTACCTAGTAACCGAAGAGAAGAGCGACCTGCATAATGACCTATTGCTGTTCTGACCCAGCTCTCCAAGGATGATGAATCCTCTGATGTGAACTCAAAAGATTCTTTTATTAGGAATGCCAGCAACCCCGGCAAAAATTTCTCTCGCAGGCTAACAAGTCTGTCCGGCTAGAAAATGAATAGTTGTCTCCACACCTATTCAACTCTGGCCCCTGCCTTTTATCCCCAGAGCTTGGGTGGGCCTTCGCTAGCAGTGGTGGCTCTTCTGTCCCAAGGACCGGCTCATAGATTTTTACTGCTCTCCTCTCCTCTGCTTTCTGTGCATGTGTGTGTCAGGCACTGGACCCAGCTGTTCCTCTTCTTCTTCATCAACCATCTCCAGACCTGGGAGCTGTTGACTCTCCATCTGAGGACTGATGGATGGCCCAGGTTCCGCCTCTCTCTCTCTCTCTCCCTCTCTCCCTCTCCCTCTCCCTCTCTCTCTGTCCCTTGGAGTTCTCAGGTTGCTTTAATGCTGACCCTGACTCCCACACCTCCTCCTCCTCCTCTGATTTGGTTGCTGGAAAGGCTGGGCTGACAGGCCACAACAACTGTGTTCTCCCCCTTGAAATGTTCCCATCTGACAAAAATTCATTAGAAAATTCTCAGTTTCAATAGAAACTTCACTAGCAGTGGTGGCTCTTCTTCCCAAGGACTGGCTCATAGATTTCTACTGCTCTCCTCTCTTCTGCCTTCTGTGCATGTGTGTGTCAGGCACTGGACCCCTGCTTTTCTTCATCAACCATCTCCAGACCTGGGAGCTGTTGACTCTCCATCTGAGGACTGATGAATGGCCCAGGTTCCACATCTCTCTCTCTCTGTCCCTTGGAGCTCTCAGGTTGCTTTAATGCTGACCCTGAGTCCCATACTTCCTCCTCCTCTGATTTGATTGCTGGAGAGGCTGGCGGCTGACAGGCCACAACAATTGCGTTCTTCCCCTTGAAATGTTCCCATCTGACAAAAATTCATCAGAAGAATTCCTCTTGATTTCAATAGATCCTAATCCTTTCCTTTCCTTTCTGTATTGCTGGCAAACCATGAAAACTTAGTTGCTGATAAATTTCCCCCAAGGAAATGCATTTATTCTCCACAACAAAGGACATTTGTATTTAACGTCGAAGCCTTTATTATCAGCCGTAAGATGCAGCCTTGCTTCACAGGAATAATTGAGGCAGATTGATGCTTAAATTTAATCTCCCCCCCACTTTTTTTAAAAATCTATTTTTATGTTGTCTATCAATTACTTCCTGCCTTTTCATTATCTGTGAAGAAAGAAAGCGAAGTTAAAAAGCAGCGTTAGTGGCTTGGCAAATAACAGCTCACAGATTTGAAAAATACCTAGCCAACATGCAAGTAAGATTTTACCAAAGGATTAAAACTATACAGGGGTTTGCTTCTCCTTCAGGCCCTTCTGCTTCTAATGTCACTGGATGGGCAAAGAAAGGATGATGCATGGAACTTTTCAAAATATTTCCATCTACTCATATTTCCACAAACCTCAGTGAATGCTATTCTAGTTGTCCCTGGAATAAAAAGAGCTGTTACGTATTGTGAGAACCAAAGATATAGCTTATTGATCTATTAGATTCAATAAGCCCTATGGATGATAGCAGGCCCCAGAAGAAAGAGACATGAACCTAAGTTTTCAGCTAGGATGGTTTCAAAATATACCAGAACTATTTGTAATCCTGCTGAGCTATTGCTAACTGTGAAAACATATTTTTGCAAAGTATGCACTTGGGTGGACTAGTTTAAAGCAGGAAGAATGCAACTCTTGGAAATGAGGAACTGAAAGTAATGTACACAGCCGTGTAAGGAAAGTGACAGTTAGTGAAGTTGTGAAGTGTGTATGTGGTTAGAAGAAAAGTATAAAGGGTAGGTTTGGAGATCGGCTTGGGGCCCTTTGATTTATGGTAGTCCTTGCGGGATCTGCTGTATGTCATTGGACCCCACTGCAATGGCTTATTAATGTAAGTGTATTACTGCTATTATATCTTTTATATCTATTAATTTCTTATGTTCCAAATTATTAGAAACAATAAACCTCTGATCTTAATGTAAGAATTCTTGTTTGTGTTGCTGTCTGTTTCCTATTGGTATTTTTTTATGACAGTAGAGATGGGAAACTTCAAACCTGTAAAGCTAGAATTGACTCCATTTCCAATCCCAGGGAAGAACCTGTCTGTGAGCCCAGTGACAAAGTCCAGAGAAGAAGCACAGCTACCAGAACAAATTGCATTAACGGAATTACAGAGTTGAAAGGGACCTTGAAGGTCTTCTAGTCCAACCCCCTGCCTAGGCAGGAAACCCTGCCCTATTTCAGACAATGGTAATTGTTAGGATATGTGCACAGTAACCCTTGTATAACAAGGATATGCACATGGAAATGTATGTGAGAACAGTTATGAATAAATATACAGCCACACAGAGTTAAATCAAGTTGTGTTAATGTTTACTTGAAGAAATAAGAAAAAAATATCTGTCCAATAAACAGTCCATGTTACATGTTTTTAACAGTCCAGAAATATCCAGTTATAAAGTCTTCCTACTGGCTTCACGTCTTTTACAGCAGACAAATATCAAACCATAATACAACAGATAACCTTCGATATCAACAGAATATCAAAATAAAGAGGGTTAGTCAGTATCGGTCCATAGTCAGTCAGTATCAGTATCAAGAGAGATCATCAGTGGGAAAGAGAATTAAACCATGATCTATAGCTCCCTCTTATGGCAACTTGCAGCACAATCAACCAACCAGAACACAGCATAATACATTACAGTATTTTTCCTTAAAGCTACAAACATATATATTTGTGGTTTATATATTGTCAACCCAATTACGTTGTGTACATATACATAACAGTTATCTGATCTCTTCTTAAAAACGTCTAGTGTTGGAGCACTCACAACTTCTGGAGGCAAGTTGTTCCACTGACTCATTGTTCTCCCTGCCAGGAAATTTCTCCTTAGTTCTAGGTTGCTTCTCTCCTTGATGAGTTTCCATCCTGTTGCTTCTTGTCCTGCCTTCAGGGGCTTTGGATAATGGTTTGACTCCCTCTTCTTTGTGGCAACCCTTCAAATATTGCAACACTGCTATCATGCCACACTAGTTCTTCTTTTCACTAGATTAGACATACCAATTGCCACAACTGTTCTTCATATATAGGTAGGTAGGCTTCAAATAGAGCCGGCAACTAAGCCACAGTTTAAATGACTTGACACATGGACAGCCTTTTCAGTTTAACAGCCATTTGCAGCTTTAATAGAAGCAAAATTGCTTCGTGCAAGGTGAATGGACTAGGATGTGTGAATTTCGTTGCTGCTTTTTTTTCATTTTGCTTTTTTTTTATTTTTATTTTTTTTAAAAAAAAACTGCTTATAACACCTTATTCCGCCAAGTGCTAAATTTCACAAACACAGCTCAAAAACAAATTAGATTTCGGAGTCAGCTTTGGAAATGGAAGGAAAACCCCATTAGATGGAAGGTGAAACTGTGGTTGACTCAATAGATGATAAATCATAGCTTCAGAGCAGTAATCAGGCTGCTGGAGGCGGAAATTGATTGGAAAAAAATATAATTATGTTGACACTTTAATAATGCTGCCTGGCTGTGTGTTAAGGGGAGAAATGAGAAACGCAACTTAGAAGAATATGCGTCGGGCAACAAAGGTCATAAGGTGTCCTTTCACTTAATTTTATAAACTTCTACTCCAAATTTTATGTGAACCGTATTACAGATTTGTCTTAAGGCAGCCTAAAATCCAGGTTTGTTGGAGGCTTTGCCAAGTCAGCTTGCCAAAATCTGTTTCATCATCATCAGCCCTATTTAACTCTCTGCAAGTCTGGAATGCTATATGTATTTTGCTGAAACTCAAGGTTGTGTTTTATGTTGTTACTGCTCTGTGGTTTTTGTTGCTATTGAATATCCATTTGTTTATACGAATCTTTCTCTTTCTTTCAACTTCACTGTCTCCTTCTGAGATTTGGGGGATCCTGGGTGGATCAATCTGGAACCCAGTTCTCAATCTTGGTAATGTGAAGATGGGCCAATGAGCTCACAGTATTCGCCAGCCAGCAAGCCAATCCTTCCTGCCAAGGGTTTGTCAAGCTGGCAAGATTGAGGAACATTGTGTTAGATGTCCACTATATAGAAGTAAGCGATTGACAAATCAAATAAATAAATAAAATAAAAGTACCAGCTCTATACCTGTGCTGTGCTACGAAACTATGTGGTTGGGCTTAGTTTTTGGGGAGGAAAATAAGGGGGAAAAAAATTCTGCCTCTGCCTACCAGCATCTATCGGTATTCATCTGGCTAGTGTACTGTCAGTGTGTGAGAGAGTTGAGGGCTGTTTGGAAACCGAAGCAGTAGTTGCTGTGTGAGCAAGAAGGAGACAGCAAGGAGCCTGGGCGTGGCTTAGCTCAACTGTTCTGCACTAAAGCTGCCTGGTGCTCTGAAACTAAAACTGAAACTCCTCTCCTCTGCTTGTGTTTTGCATTTGGAAGAGATTTCTTTTCAGGTGGGGAGGGGGGGTAGAACTCCTTAGCATCAGTGTGTGTGTTAATAATAATAATATAGGAAAATTATTATTATTATTATTAATAATAATAATAATAATAATAATAATATAGGAAATACTAATAGCTTTGATAGTCATTTCAAAAAAATCCTTTCTTAGTGAGCACCTAGAAGCCAAGAGGAACATACGTGCCAAATTTCAAGTTTGTAGGCTTTACGGTTCTGGAGATTTTGTGATGATGCATGAGTGGTATTTCACTTTTATAGATAGGTAGATAGATAGATAGATAGATAGATAGATAGATAGATAGATAGATAAGGTAGGCAAAGCAGGCAGGTTAGATAGGTTAGAGAGATTAGAGAGATAGATAGATGATAGAGATAGATAGATAGATAAATAGATAGATAGATGATATAGATAGATATAAATGGACAGATACTTGGATGATAGATAATGGATAGATAGATAGATAGATAGATAGATAGATAGATGATAGAGATAGATATAAATGGATAGATACTTGGATGATAGATAATGGATAGATAGATAGATAGATAGATAGATAGATAGATAGATAAATAGATAGATAGATGATATAGATAGATATAAATGGACAGATACTTGGATGATAGATAATGGATAGATAGATAGATAGATAGATAGATAGATAGATAGATAGATAGATAGATAGATGCAGATAGATTCTGCTGAGATACTTAATTGTTCATCTTATTAAAATTAGTCTTTCCATTAACTTAGTTCTCAGCGGCAGTAGAATTTGGAATCAACTCTATAAAATGTCCTTTTCTACACCCCTTTTTTTTATATTTTGTGTCTCATCCAAGAAGCTTCTTCGATTCTACTGAAGGGTGGAGAATGGAAGAATTTATATTCCTTGCAGTCATCTTTCTGCGAGTCTTTCAAGGAAGAAATCCAAGAAAGTCCAGTTGCCTCTTGAAAAAGTTCCACTGGGGTACCCATGACCCGAACGATTGAGAATCTCCACAGACGTATGTCTTTTAACGTGGGTGAGCCCATCACCTTTCCAGAATTACAAAAATTCGGATGGAATCACAGCTTTTGGAATCATAAAAATAAATAATTAAGGATCATGAAAAATATAAAATGGGAGGTGTTTGGTTCTTGGATATGGCAACTATTTTTAGAGGGTTGTTTTTTGTTTTTGTTTTAAATATGTTTTGGACACCAATTCAAAGCTTTCAAATTTCATTTTTGTCCTCTATAAGGGTCCTGTTTTCTAAAATATACGGACTTACTGAGTTTTCTCAGCTGCGGTTTTTCAAACGTACAAATAAACCATCTCTGCTAAAAATAGATTTGGAAATAAGTACATTTCTATCCTGAAATATACTTAGAGTGGCATGAAAGTCTCAGGGTTCTTTTTTTGCCCGCTCCTTTTTCTGACAAGAAAAATGAGTTCTTAATCTCTTCAAGCAATTTACTCCATATAGCATACTGACCCAATATGAGTATCAAAGCTTTTTCTTAAAGCCTTGGAGAATTATATCCCTCATCTTTCACAGAAATAATCCTTTATTTTTAAACCTTGGAGTATCCAGAACGGGGCTGTCAAAAAATAACTCTGCTGCTTGGAAGGTATTTTTCCAAAAACACCTGGCTCGAATAAAAACGGTGCAACATGACCATTGAGGATCAAACAGTATTCAAGGGCAGGGCCCACAGAGAGGACATTGTAGTAGTCTAAGCAGCTAAAGCATCTCTGAGGGCAGTTAAAATTTCCTTTTTGGGGACCGATTGGTACTGACCCATCAGTGTTTCCTGAAAAAAGAGCCACTATTCTCTGGACGCTCTGGAGAAAATATTTAGAATGGGTTCTTTAGAAGAACTGGGAAAAGTCCAATGCAGGATGCATATTTGTCCATTGTCTTGTTTTAAATATGCCTCTTTCATTAGGATCTGTCTAACCAGAAATATGTGGTGCTTACCAGTAGTTTGAATTGATCTCTTTGTGAGATTACCCAAAGGTTGCTTAACGCTCTCAAGCTAAATAATCTGTATTTTAAAATCTCATGTGTTTGGCAAACCACCTGAACATTTTCAAATGTTCTTAGTTATTGTTGTGGCTCATTGGTTCCTGGCCCCTCCTGCGGCTGAATCAGAGGAGGAGGTGTGGGAGGAGGAGGTGTGGGAGCATCAAGGCAACCTGAGAGCTCCGAGGGAGAAGAGGGAATGGAGCTGGCAGAGAGAGAGAGAGAGAGAGAGAGAGATGGAGCCTGGGCCATCCGTCAGCCTTCAGATGGAGAGTCAACAGCCCCCAGGTCTGGAGGAAGAGAAGGAAGGGAAGGAACAGCTGATGAGGAAGAAACTTATATGCTGCCCAACTCCCAAAGGACTCTGGAGATGCACAGAAGGCAGAGAAGAGGAGAGCAGTGGAAATCTATGGGCTGGTCCTTGGGACAGAAGAGCCACCACTGCTAACGAAGCCCCACCCTAGCTCTGTGGATAAAAGGCAGGGGTCAGAGATAAATAGGTGTGGCAGGCAACTGTTCATCTTCTGGCCAGACAGACTTGTTAGCCTGCGTTGAAAGAGAACATTTTTGCTGGGGCTACCAGTGCTCCTAATTAAAGGAACCTTTGAGTTAACTTCAGAAGGTTTTGTCATGTTTAGGGAGTTGGGTCAGAACAGCTATTTCATTATTTCCTTTCAAACGCCTGCCCCCTTTCCTTGAGGCTCCTGGGGCTGATGGGTGGCTTAATTCTGTGTTTCATATCCCTTTTTACACACCGCATACCAGCCGTGAAGTGGTTTTTTTCCATGTTGAACATAATATACTACACAAAGGAGGAATCTGTGAAGCTTGATTAGCTCATGATCCCACGAAAAAGTTGATGTTCTTCCTCCAATACTACATAATTCCTTTCACTAGACACCCTCTCCCGCTTTTGGGATAATTTAGATGTTCCTAAATGTTCCTTTGATCATAGCTTATACACCATTCATAATTCATCCACCAGTCTGTCTCTCTCCCTCTCTCTCCCTCTCTCTCTCTTCCATTAATCTGCCATCTTAGATTTTCTTTGCAACTTTAATTTACTTGCAAGCCAATATCTTTTCTCCCACATCACGCCGTACAGCTCATTCCCCATTATGTCAATTCTGCCCTGCACATTTGGACTCCCTCTGCACAAATATTTAACTAGGTTGGTGTTTCTCAACCTCAGACACTCTAAGAAGTGTGGACATCAATGTCCAGAATTCCCCAGCCGGCATGCTCTTACAAAGTCAAAGTGGCTGAGGTGAGAAACACTGAACAAGGGAAAGAAGTGGTTGACCTAGTAAACAGTTAAAATCAGTGGCATTGGAAGGGGTTCTTTCTTAACTAACTTCCCTCCCCTGTGTTTTCCAACAAGATTGACAGAGCTGTCTACTAGGACAGAGTTTAAGTCTTCAAAAATGAAGGTTCTCTAGGCCATTAGTTTCCACTCGTTGCATATTCCAAATTTCCACAATTATGATCTCAAGCAGACCACTACAAAATTTCTAACCCAAGTCTGATGTTGGAAAATTGTTCCACCAGAAAACAGAGTTCCTGAAAGCTGGAACTGTGTTGTGGCACAACTCAAATAGGGCACTTGACCCTTACCTCCTGAGAAGCTGAGCAGATCACCTTGTCTCTGTTCTTCCAAATTTGCTGGTGCATCCTGGAACATGGTAGGCTGTTGGGAGCCTGCCCTGCTGCAAATGTTTGCTTCAGGTGAATTTTGGTCGGTTTCAGGTGGTGGATTTCCTGGTGGCTCCACAGAAAGACAACTTTTTGAATCAAGTTCTACCTTCGAGTCAGGGTGGACCATATCAGTCCCACTATGGTTCAACACAGACAGGAGACTGTACCATGTGTGGTGGATCAGATTGGATGGCTTAATTTGGAACTCATTCAGGGGTGGGATTCTGCTGGTTTGGACTGGTTCAGATGAATTCCTTGCTCTGAAGATCAGCTGTCTCTGAACTGGTTTGCTTTGACAGCTTGACAGAATACTGCTATTACAACTTATTATTTCCTTAACCCGAGTTCCTTTCCAGCTATACCTTGAAATGTTGGTTTAATATTGTAGAAATTCTGATGTGGCTCCACGTTTACTTTCTGCCACGACCTGAGATTCAGGTCTGGAAAAGCCTTACATATGTCAGGAGATTCAGTCTGGAAAAGCCTCACATATGTTGCTTCCAGAAAATGTCAAGACCTTTGCTTTTTATATTTATATGAGCCTTGGTGGCTCAGGCTGTTAAATGCCTGCACTTAAGATCCAGCTGTCTACAATTACTGTAGGCTCGAATCCCACCAGGCTCCAGGTTGACTCAGCCTTCCATCCTCTCGGGGTAGGTAAACTGAGGACCCAAGATTGTTGGGGGCAATAAGCTGACCTTGTAAAAATGCTGCTTAGTAATAATAAGCAGGCATATACAATGGAATGAAGGCTATTGCTGAGCACACTGGGTTGTATCCCAAAATTGTAAGCCGCCCTGAGTCTTCGGAGAAGGGCAGCATATAAATGTAATTTAAAAAAAATTGAGATTTTTGTGGCCGGAATATTCATTGATTTATTTGGGAATCACTTCCACTGGGGGAGATAATCAAAGAAGGATCTTTTTGAATCCAATCCAGACATGGCTGGATCTTTGCTCAACTGGAAATGCTGGAGTATTTTTGCTTCAATGGGAAACATTTTCATCCAAGAATCTATTTTTAAAAAAAAGCCAAGAGAAGTAGTTTTATAGTAGAGTCCCTTCATACAAGACCGGCGTAATGATTCAGTTCTTATTTTGTCTTCCCTAGCACAACTTTTCAAACACATTAACCCCTCTGCTCTTTTAATAATTAGATAATAGCTTGGAATTTATCTTAAAACCATTCACTGAGTAACGTAAAGACATTTTTGCAAGCAACGTTGTTAAATGACAGCCTTAAAACCAAATCCTCCTTGGCTTTAATTGATTAGACTAAAGTATAAATCATGTAAGTTCTTGCAAAAATGTGATTAATCAAAACCAGGGATGTCTGAAATAACACTGTCACACTCCTATGCTCTCCCTATATTCAGGGCTTTCAGGAGATTAAACATGAAGAAACATTCACAGAGAAGAAAATCGCCACAGCCAAACAATCCAACCTCCAGATTGAGTTTACCTTGGTTGCCTTTTATATATTTAAATAAGTCCTGCCCTGCTCATCATTGGAGAAAACCCATAGATCTCTCTGAATGCTGTAGGAATTCACTGAGTTTAGATCCTGCTTTGTAGACATTCAACTACAACTGGTTTGTCTTACCATATTCTACTTCATAGTTTAACATTTTATCATATACCAACCAGTATAGAAATGCGAAACATAAATAGATATAATAACTGAAAAGCTTAAACTTCTTCCCTAGCAGATGTCTGCCTGCAGGACATCTCATTAAGGTTGACATCAATAGAAGGACATCAGCAGGGGATGGACCTTTTCGCTGAATGTTGAATGTTGGCTCTGATTTCCTTCCCCTGACCTGCGTTGCTCAAACATTGTAGGCAGCAGATTGAACAGAAAAACAGAATAAGAGAGTAACAAAGTTGAAACGGACCTTGGAGGCTTGCTCCAGCAGAAGATCCTATGCTATTTAAGAGACATGGTTGTCCAATCTCTTCTTAAAAACCACCAATGATGGACCATTCACAACTACTGGAGGCAAGTCACCACCAGGAAACTTCTTCTTGGTGCTAGGTTGTATCTCTCCTTGATTAGTTCCCACCCATTGCTTCTTCTCTTGCCTTATGGTTCTGTGGAGAATAGGTTGAGCCTCCCATAGATGTGAAGACAATCTGGCTGCGACATCTGTCACCCAGTGGTGGGATTCAAAATTTTTTACTACGGTTCTGTGGGTGCATCTTGATGGGCATGGCATGGCTTGATGGGTGTGGCAGGGGAAGGATACCATAAACTCTCCATTCCCTCCCCACTCCTGGTGGAAGGATACTGCAAAATCCCATTCCCTCCCCACCCCACAAACCTGCTTTCCAGCTCTGTTCTCCTATACAGTGCAACCAAAGAGGACCCAGCCGATCAGCTGGGATTCGGGAGGTGGAGAATAGATGGGGGCAGGACCAGTCAGAGGTGGGATTTGCTGGTTCTCTGAACTACTCAAAATTTCCACTACTGGTTCTCCAGAACTGGTCAGAACTGGTTGAATCCCATTTCTGCTGTCACCCCATTGATCTCCAGAGTTGATTCAGCTGATCCGGCTGGCTAGGCAGGTGTTTCCTTCCTCACTCACTGTTCCATGTACATCCCTCTCGGAGTTGTGTGCTCAGTGGAAGAGGGCAACCTTCCCAGATAGAAGGAGTTGACCCTTCTACTTTGTAGCAGCCCGTCAGATATGGGAAGACTGCTATCCTGTCACCCCTAAGTTGGGTATTTTGCATTTCTAGAGGTGGTGAAAAACCAGTAGTTTTGCTTTGCAATGGCTCTGTTTTGAAAATGCTAGGAAGTTTAATGGCAAGAATGGGTCCAAAGTAAAATGTTTGCATTGGCAGAACATGTCGCCAACACACAGCTACATGAATGAATCCCAGCTGAGCTTCACGTTTGACTTTAGGAAAAGCATTTTTTTTTCACCCAGAGAGAGCTGCTTTCCAGAGCGGCAATTAAGCAACATGGAAGAGGAGAATGTAATCTGTGTTTTTAAAATGTTATGACAAATTTAGTCATTAGAGCAGAAGTGCTAGCAGGAACTTTTGCGGAGTGGTGAATGCTTTCCAAATTGCAACGTTAGCACATTTCTACTCTAGAGGCCACTTTTTGTTCCTATGAATATCGCCGCATAATTGCCTTTTAAAATAAAACACTAACAACCCTAGTCTCTTCCCCCTCCCCAAAAAAGATGAGCAGATGTTGTCTCAGCACAATTATCAATTTTTATTAACAGCTCAGCTGATGATTATCCTATTCTTGGATTGGATATTGGAAGGAATGGCAAAAATTATAAATCCGTTATCCCTTTGGCATCTCTGCTGAGCTCCTTGACTTTACTTTTTTTAAAAAAAATTAGGCTATTCTAACCCCCCTTTTAAAGAGCTTAAGAGTTTAAAGAGCTTTACAAAGTCATAGAAATGTACTGAGATAACAAATAAGAGCAAATTGAGGCAAATTGAAAAAAAAATAGGGAGATAGAAATATATACAAGCTCAGCAGAAAATGATGAAGATAATAATAATCAGTCAATTACAAAAGGCAGCTTTACTTGATACAGCTTACATCCTGAGAAGATACCCTTAATATTATTAAACAGCATTTGTCCATGCCAACTCCTTGATAAGAGGACAAAAATGCTAAATCCAGTCTAACTATCTGTCTGACTGTGGAACTGACCAAAATAATCATCGGCATTGACAAATTCACCGTCAGTCAATTGCAAAAGGCAGCTTTGTTTGGAACAGTTTGCATCCTGTGACGATATCTCTAACATCATCAAACGTCCACATCTGCCTATCCCAGGTCATTGGAAAGGACTTAATAGGTGGAGAAAAATATCAAATCCAGTCCGAACATCTGGCTAATTGGGTGGCAAACTAAAAAAACTATATCATTTCAGGTTGAAAGTCCATAGTTTCCATGGCACATCAGCCACAATTCTAACTAAGATTAAATTATGCTAAGTGGGGGACCTGACTTTTGTGAAATCAATCTGGAGAATGGTCTGCTCTAAAATCAAGTCAGATCAGAATTGATGGCGTTTGATTTACAGAGTCCCATCTAATCAGTGATTACAGATTCAAAAGGACACTATTGCAAGTCAGTTTGGCCAATTGGGAATGTCAACAATGTCATCAGAGAAAGGTCAACATTTCAAAGTTGCCTTCATAACATATAATTCGTCCCCAAGATTAGACATTAAGATGTTTTTGGACAATATGCTGAACACAGAAATGATTTAGACTAGCCTCTTACCCTAAGGTAGCATGTTGATTGAATATTGGAACATTTCTCTGTGAAAAATAAAACAGAATTAAAAAAAAACATTCATTTACCAAACTACGGTGTTGAGGGAAAAGCTTGACTTTGATTTTGTTAAAGATAATTTAGCATTAGCCTTAGATTTTTGATAAAATGAATCCAAGACTTGTAAAACAAGAATCTAGATGAATTCATAATTACAACAAGAAAAGATAAAAAGAGCCTCTGAATAAGTCAAGACCTTCTTCCTTGACTAACAGAGAAATACTTTATTGTGTTTTGTGTTTCACCCACTGTTTTATTAATAGTTTATTCAGATGACATTTCTCCATTCCTCTCACTGGTGGTAGTGCAGATTTCTTTAGGTAGGTGAAAGATTTGCTACATTAAAAGAAAGTAAGAAAAAATCAATGGACTTCAAAAGATAATACTCCTTTGTGCATTCAGAACTCTTTGATTCCATATCAAATGAAGAGATGCAAACATCTTTTCCCAACTTCTTGTTGTCCAAGTCCTTTAATAGTACACAACAGCATGGCTTGTTCAACCTTAAAAGGTACTTTGCAGACTTGATTAGTCATTCATTTTTTATTTGCTCACAAAACAAATGTCCAGAGAATATCGCTCTAAGAACAAAATGTGTGAGAAAACTTGGGAGAGAGACAGAAAAAATCCATATTCATCACACTTAGTTGTATCTGCAGGTATTAAATAAACCTTAAAAGCAAAGATAATCAGCAATGGAGTAGAACCAAAAGATGCTTTTTCAAGAAGCAACTGGACTTTTCTTGAAAAAGCATCTTTGGGACAATCATGACTTAGATGACTGAGAATCTCCATAGACAATGGAGTAGAAGTTTCAAATGACTCAAATATGCTTCTACAGACTTAATCCACTTTTGTTACATAAGGAATGTTTGGTCAAGATTTAGGACAAAAATAAAACTATATGCTCAACAATAATAATCACAGAATAACAGCATATGAAGAGGCCTTGCAGGTCTTCTTGTCCAACCCTCTACTCAAGCAGGAAACTTATACCATTTCTGTTCTGACCCACGCCCTTTTCCAACAAATCAAACACATTCCAAAAGGAACAGAAACCTTGGAATGCTTTTACAAAATAATTAGCTGTGATAAGCACAAGCCTTGCCAAACTGTGCAAGACTTGCCAAAAGATAACAGACAAGAAGTAATTTGCAATACAAGAATCTTCAAATACAAACTCAGGATACTGGAATGTCCACGAGGCTGAGTTCCAAAACGTCTTTGCCTTCTGCAAAGAATTTTTCACAGCTGGCTTTTATCTTCTCTGAAGGAGGGGCCATTACCTTGCAGCCTCACTCCCGAGTCGTCCGTGCTGCTGCAATTGCTCTTTCCTGTGAGCAGCCCTGTGCATGTGCACTTAGCACAGGCTCCTTGGGAACCTCCTCATCGCTGCTGCCAGCCCCCACAATCTCTGAAGGCAGCAGTCCACTCCCTGATGGTCCTGGCCCCTCATCTGAGTCCTCGCTCTCCTCAGCCATCTGCACCTGCTGCCAGCTAACCACAACAATTTCAGACAAATCGTCATCCAAAATCTTCTTAAGAACCTCCAGTGTTGGAACACCTGCAACTTCTGCAGGCAACTCATTCCACTGATTAATGGTCTTCACTGTCAGGAAATTCTCCTTATTTCTAGGTTGCTGCTCTCCTTGAGACAAATGCAACCGAAGCTTCCACCTGGTTTTATGTACACCACAGATCTAAAGAAGGTGAGGTTTGATCTCAGCATTGTAGCTCCCATCTTGATGTTTTGGATCCCATGCAGGGGTGGGCTTTAAAAATTTTTAGCAATGGGTTCTCTGCCTGGTTGCTGGACAGGCATGACCATGGTGGGCGTGGACTAGTCAGCCTCCTGCACCATAGTGGGGTGGTGTTTTGCCTCCCTCAGGCGCCGAAGGCTTTCCTCCAGTCTCCAGGGGGGTGGAAACAGCCTCCCTGGACTCTGGAGGCTCTCTGGAAGCCAGAAATGGGCCCTTTTCCAGCCTTCCCAAACTTCTGGGAGGTCTGTTTTTTGCCCTCCATGAGCATCCGTGCGCACCCTACACTTACCTGCATCCAAAACGGGCCTCATGGGGACTCCTGGGAGAGGTGGGGTGGGTGGGCGTGGCCAGCCAGGAGTGGGATTTGGGGGTTCTCTGAACTGCACAGAATCTTAGCTTGGGGGCTCTCCCAAACCCCTGCAAACCCCCCCAGCAGCCCCACCCCTGGAGGAACCTCACAATTAGGAAATGTAATGAACTCCAAAGTCAACCATCTGGGCACCTATTATCTGAGTTTATAAATGGATGCCAGGGAGTTTGTTTTTCCAGCCAAATTCTGCCCTACTCATCTCTTATTTAACGTTTATCTCAAGACAAAATTGCTTCTTTCATCCTTGAGGTGCTGAGCTCTGTGCAAAGGAATCTGTTTCCGACTAAATAAACGTTACTGTATGCTTCCCTGAGGCCAAGCCAGATCCCTTCTATATCCATTTTGATGACACCAAGGTGTCTGTTATTTGCCAAGGAAAGTTTTGTCAGGTTATAAAGAGCTCAGAGTTTGGGGGAAATACAATCTTCTCTCTATTTTGTCTGTCTGGAGAAGTGGTGCTGTCTTGGTTTCCCACTTCTGTCTTTGACCTCAAGTGAATGGCATGTCTGTGATGTTGTTCAGAACTGAAGGAGCTTGTTGGATGGGAAGCAAAACATTTTCAAGGGAAGAATCCCAAGAGAGTCCAGTTGCTGACATTTGCTGAGACAAATCTCCTGTTTTTGGATCACCTTCCTGGAAACATCTGGACATTCTTTTCAAATAACCATTACATCTGAAAAGAGCAATAGCCCTTAGACTTATATACTGCTTCACAGTGCTTTTATAGCCCTCTTTAAGTGGTTTACAGAGTCAGCATCTTGCCCCCAACAATCTGGGCCCTCATTTTACTGACCTCATTTTACCGACCTTCCGTCAAAAGGATGTAAGACTGAGTCAACCTTGAGCTAGTCAGGATCGAACTCCTGGCAGTGGGCAGAGTAAGCAATAGCAGTAGCACTTAGACTTATCTACCACTTCACAGTGCTTTACAGCACTCTCAGAGTGGTTTACAGAGTTAGCAACTTGCCCCCAACAATCTGGGTCATTTTACAGACCTCGGAAGGATGGAAGGATGTGTCAACCTTGAACCATTCAGGATCGAACTCCTGGAAGTGGGCAGAGTTAGCTGCAGTACTGCATTCTAACCACCATGCCACCATGGCTCTTTCCTGGGTTATCTATGCCATTTCTTTCCATTATAAATAACAAACTATGTTGTTGAAATCCTAAAGTAGGTAGCCAACTAGCTAGCTATGCAGACATAGTCATGAGATCACAACTTCAAACATCTCTGGGGAGAAACATTCTACTTTTTCACCTTTCCCCAGAGTAGGTTTAGATCAAGGGTGTCCCTTGGCAACCTCAAGATTTATGGACTTCAGCTCCTAGAATTCCCCAGCCAGCATGGCTTAGTTGCATATTTAAGGTGTGGAGAAACACACCATGATCTAAAAAGTGAAAAAGTCATCAGAGGACTAAGTCCCGTTATCAACCTAAATCTGGGTCTTCTTTTTATATTAGGATTTGCACAGGTTGGATTCAAGTACCTAGCTTTTTCTTCATAACCAATATAAAGGATGTTCAATACAAGGTCGTACGAGGTTGAAGATGTACTTTCTTAATTCATAAGGTGCTAAACTTGGATTCTTTTCTTTTAAAAAAATGCTTCCATTGTTATATAAATTAAAACGCTCAAGGTTTAAAGGTTTCCACTGCAGCTGAAGGAGGTAACTGCTAGACCTTTTATAATTCAAAATTTAATTATGGCTGCAAAGTCACACAGCATGACCAAGGCTGCAACTGTGGTGTTTATATCACCCCGATGTGTTTTAAGGGAGCAGCAAGTTAATAAGCAAATACACCATTAATTAATACCTAACCGATATGTTCAAGTTGATGAATGGGCGAACTTCCCTTCTCTTCCCAGAGTTGGATTTCACTCTGTAAGTGAATAGCTTGGTGAACAGCTTTTGAATTTCTTGTCTGGAGTTGAACGATTCAGTTGACCAGTTGATTTGAGAGATCCAGTTGATCTAGTTTGTTCATCTTTGCACATTGTTCTCATTTCACTGAAGATCAGGGAAAATAATGGTGTTAAAATTCTTCATGAGAAGAGTACTCCACTCCTCTGCTCGCAACAGAATACCCTATATCATCAGGCTTGAAATTTTGGGCTTAGACAACCTTGAACTACACCGCCTATGGTTAGACTTAAGCGTAGGACACAAAATTATCTGCTACAATGCCCTACCAGTTAGTGACTACTTCAGCTTCAACCACAACAATACAAGAGCACACAACAGATACAAACTCAATATAAAACTCCAAACTCGATTGCAGAAAGTACGACTTCAGCAACAGAGTGGTCAATGCCTGGAATGCACTACCTGACTCTGTTGTTACATCCTCTAACCCCACCACTCCTTTAACCTTAAACTATCCACTGTTGACCTCACCCCATTCCTAAGAGGTCTGTAAGGGGTGTGCATAAGTGCACAATCATGCCTCCTGTCCCTGTCCTATTGTCCCCATTTATTCTTATCTACTCCCTGTATTCTTACTCATGTTTATACTTATTATCTTGTAAGCAGTTGACAAAGCAGATAAATAAATAAAATAAAAATTAAATAAGAAAGGTAAGAAAGAAGGAAGGGGGAAGGAAGGGGAATAGGGAAAGGAAGGAAGGATAGAAAAGCATGGGAGGAGGAGAGAAAAGAAGGGAGGGAGCAGGAAGAAGGAAGAAAGGAAAGGATACAAACAGATAGAAGGAGCGCCTATGGGATCACCCCTCTCACCCATAATCGCTGATCTATACATGGAACACTTTGAAACCAACGCTCTAGACAAATCCGAACACAAACCCAAACTCTGGCTTAGATATGTAGATGACACTTTTGTAATTTGGCCACATGGGAAAGAAAAACTGGACAACTTCCTCACACATTTCAACAGCCTTCACCCCAAAATACAATTCACCATGGAAAGAGAAGCCAACAACCAACTTCCCTTCCTGGACGTCCTAATCTACAAAAAACCCAATGGCTCCCTGGAACACACCATCTACCGGAAGAAAACACACACCAACTGCTACTTAAATGCACAATCCCATCACCACCCTGCACAGATCAACTCCGTAGCCAAGACCCTCATCTCCAGAACCAAACGCCTAGCTGACAAAGACCTGAGGACGGAATTAAATACCCTCACTAATGTATTAATTTCCAATGGATTGCAAAGAAACACAATTACTAACCTAATCCTAAGGGAGACACCCCCCAAAAACTGAGACACAGAACAGGACAACGGCATTGCTCTCCTCCCCCTACATCAAAGGCACCACAGATAAAATCAGCAAAATTCTCCACAAACACAATATCAGGACAGCCTTCGGCACTGACCAAAAATAGCCAACATCTTAAGAAACCCCAAGGACAAGATCCAGCTTGAAAACCAAGGAGTTTATGAAATACCATGCAAAATTTGCCCAGCCACATACATTGGACAAACCAACAGGAGAATAAATGCATCACAGAACACAAGAACGCAGTCAGAAAAGAAGAAAAACTTCCTCCCTTTTCCAGCACCTTAAAGCCACAGGACATGAAATTGATTTTGAGGGAACCAAATTAATCTCCAATACTGAACACTTCAACAAGAGAATAATTAGGGAAGCCATCGAAATAGAGAAACTCCCCCATAACTTGAATAAACGGGATGATACCTCCTGCCTACCAGACATCTGGAAACTAGCCCTTATCAACAAATGAGTCCCAGCCATGAAAACCAACACCAGACCCAAAACAACACATGACGCCACCATCAATCTCCCTCACCAGATTCAAACCCAAACCCATCCCATAGATGAAAGACAACCACCATCCAGAAACCAGACCACGGCTGCATCATCAGCTGCTACATCCCCCTCAGACCCCCAAACTAAGCAAATTGACACACGCTATGAACACATAGCCAGACCTCAAACTCAGAGCCAAACCAAAGCCCAGAACGTTACATCACAGCCATCCGCTCAGGATATTACATCACAGAACTCAGGAGGTTACAACACAAAACCTCAGGATGTTACAACACAGCCAACGACCCAGGAGCTTACAGCACAAGATCCAGGATGTCACAACAATAGAACTCAGAAGGTCATCACACAGCCCATTACCATTATCGTTACAACACAAAAGGCTGATAGACACACAGCCAGTACCTCAGCCACACAGGTTCTTACGGAAAAGCCAACCAATCTGCAAGCATCAACTCCATCAACCAATCAAGAAGTAACAACACAGCCAACCAACCCGCTCACAACAGAGCCAGCACACCACACCTCCCCACTAGTATTTATAGAGAGATGACAGCTCTGATCACGCTTTGCCTGAAGATGGCGAGTGGGACCTTGTTGAAACATCACCAAGATACTCTCAATCTTACACAGGAAAATACTCGAAAATGCTAAGACCTGCATACCTGTACCTGTGAAAATCTACGAAAAGAAATTATATATATATATATTTCCAATCCAGCAATTGATTCCCTGCCCCCCCAATATCTGATGCTTTCATATCTTTTTTCTCATCTATCAACTTCTCCCTATTGTATTCTGCTTTTGTTCTGTTGGAAGCAAACTCCTGTAAAGTTTTATCTATTTGAAGAAAGAAGAAAAAAATGATGCTATCCATATCATAAGGATGCTAGTGCCAATAAAAATCACAAGGGTAAGTTATATAAGCTGAGGAGCGAGGGGGAACTGGGGAAAGGAAATGATAAATACCAGACAACAGATTGATGTACGGGTGTTGGGAAGAAGGTTCGAAGCTTGATAGAAAGTTTTTCAGTCTCCATTAACTCTTAACTCTTTCTGCATTTCCTTAGCAACCCCTATAAGACCTTTTTTTCTTCTGCTGGTTTGTGCCGTTTCCCCTCAATCTGTTGTGCTCCAGATTTGTTTAACTATCTTGGTTGGTAGTTGGTCTCCATAGTTCCTTTCTTTAGCATCATCGTGGCACCTGATCAGAATTCTTAGCAACATAGAAAGATGTCCTGTACATGGTCAGATTCCAGACTCACCTCTCAATTTGACAGATTTGCAAAATATCTCCTGAGTCTGAAGTTTGAATTTCCTTCCTTCCTTCCTTCCTTCCTTCCTTCCTTCCTTCCTTCCTTCCTTCCTTCCTTCCTTCCTTCCTCCTTCTCCTTCCCCCTCCTCCTGTTCTTCTTCCTCCTCCTCCCCCTCCCTCCTCCTCCTCCTCCCCTCCCCTCCTCCTCCTCCTCCTCCTCCTCTTCTTCTTCTTCTTCTTCTTCCTCCTCCTCCTCTTCTTCCGCTTCCTCTTCCTCCTCTTCCTCCTCTTCCTCCTCTTCCTCTTCCTCCTCCTCCTCCTCTCTTCTTCTTCCTCTTCTTCCTCCTCCTCCTCCTCCTCCTCCTCCTCCTCCTCCTCCTCCTCCTCCCCCCCCCCAGGAGAAGAACATCCTTTCTTTCAACAGAAGAGCATCTGTTGCCAGCAGGATAATGTCAAGGCTTTATAAAATGCAAATAGGGGTGGGTTTTTTTTTTTGCAGAAGAGTTAATGTCAGCCTTAGCCATGAATTAATTCTAGAGGGGAAGAGGAGAAGGTTATTAATTCAGCGCAGCGCTCATTAGGAGCTCCAGCATAGCTTATTCCTTCTACTTCTCTCTGCACTTAAACAACCAAGGAAGATGACCCCTTGTTGCTTTGCTACCTGTCATTTTGTGTGTGTGTCAATGACATCCACACCCACAATGTGGCATTTAATACAAAAGGTGTTGCATTGATTCCTGGGGGGCATGTCTGTGTGCTTACTTTAAGTATACAAATCATCCTTGGTAAGGCTGGGGAGTATTGATTTCAGGTGCAGTAACTCCTTCCTTTTGAAAGCACCAGAGACCTGACCTCAGATAGCAGCATCATAATTTGAGCAACTGATGAGTGAAAAGTAAGTAAGAAAGGGAGGGTGGAGATAATATATTTCACCCATGAACATGCTTCCTTCCATACATATTTCAATAATCCCAATAAACATTGGGTCTTCATCAGAGGTTCTTCCCTTGTTCTGGGAATGAATGATATACTGATAGTACATTTGTAGCTCATGGCTGAACTGTGGGGTCCTTGGTGTTCTCTGAGCTTGATTGTTAACTGCTCCCACTAATGCTGACTGGGGGGAACTAGAACTCACTGTCTCCTGCTGATTGGCCCCAAAACACCCAACCAGCTTTCATGCTTAAGGTGGAACTAGAAATCACCATTTCCTGGTGATTGGCCCAAAATCACCTAGCTGGCTTTCGTGCCTAAAGGGGACTAGAACTCCCAGTCTCCTGGGGTTGGCCTGAAGTCACCCAGCCAGCTTTCATGCCTAAGGTGGGCCTAGAACTCACTCTCTCCCAATTTCTAACCTCATGCCTTAATCACTAACCCAAACTTACCCTCATGTTGGTTGTATGCTCCTTCATTTATATATCCCACTACTAAGGGATTTCTTTGTGCCATCCCTTAAGTAAGAGAGGGACCCAAACCCACTTAGCTCAGATGGTACAGTTCCCTTTCAAGGATTATCCATCCCGTGATTGGCCTGGAGAAGATTATCCACCGTTGGGACATCCATGACCTGGATGGCTGAGAATCTCCACAGACATCTAGACATCGATATTTGAACACAGATCTTTTCAACCTTTATAGATTACTAACTCGATACCTGTGCTTCGCCACAAAATTATGTGGTTGGGCTTAGTTTTTGTGGAGGAAAATAAGGGGGGGAAATTCTGCCTCTGCCTACCAGCATCCATCGTATTCATCTGGTTAGCGTCCTGTCAGTGTATTAGAGAGTTGAGGGCTGTTTGGAAACTGAAAGAGCATTTGCTGTGTGAGCAAGAAGGAGACAGCAAGGAGCCTGGGTGTGGCTTAGCTCAACTGTTCTGTACTAAAGCTGCTTGGTCCTCTGCAACTGAAACTACTCTGTTTGTGTTTTGCATTTGGAACAGATTTCTTTTCAGGTGGGGAGGGGGAGTAGAACTCCTTAGCATCAGAGCATGTTAATAATAAAAACAATATAGGAAATACTAATGCTCCGATGGTCATTTTGAAAAATCCTTTCTTAGTGAGCACCTAGAAGCTGAGAGGAACATAGGTGCCATATTTCAAGTTTGTAGGCTTTACGCTTCTGGAGATTTTGTGATGATGCGTGAGTGGTATTTCACTTTTATATTGTATATACAGATTGGGTTCTACTAATCTATATGAAATGTGAATATATATTGCTAGTCCATGTACAATATGCCATACACTCAATAAATAAACAGTCATGTCATTCAGGCTGGCCAGTCAGGAGCCACGCTCTTGCAAAAAGTCAGTTGAAGCCCTTTCAATCTTCATACCATTTTGCTCAGAGTCAGTTTCGTGGAAAACAGCTGATTATTTTTAAATATGGGGAAGGGAGCAATTCAATAAACCATCTTGAGGTCATGCAGGAAAGGAGTGGGAAAGTTGAATTAAGGAGAGAGCTAAATCACATCTATCCTGAACTTATAAAAAGAGTTCCCAAAGTTTGTTGCCACAAAACGAGCAGGCTTTCCTGTCCTTTTTCTAAAATTCAAAGAATGCCCCTTTCCTTTTTTTTCTAATGCTTATTTACAAGAAAAAGTTTTTTTTGTGCATGACCCAGCTACAATTCATATAACAGAAATAGGCATATGATAATGTGTTTTCACTCGATGTCCAGCCGCGAGTAGGAAGGCAGGCAGGCTGCAAGAGATGCTGTTGAATTGTGTTGCCTAGGTGACAGCAAAACCACCTGGCGATGCAATATCACTCACTTTTTATATACAGGTGTGTGAATTAGTGCCCAGAGTGGGCTAAAATTAGATTTCTGCTTCTGGTAAAATAATCTCAAACTCGATTCCCCCAAATTCACAGCAACACGAAGAATTCCAGGATCTACCCAGATACAGAGAATAATTTAAATTTGGGGGCTGTTTTTGTTTTTCCTTAAACTACTGGCGGGGAAATCAGGACAAAACTATTCACTTTAGGTTACCTTGGGCTAAACCCTTTCTTTCAATTTATCCCCATGTATTTATGTCCACTGGTGTCAGAATACAATAGAGGTTGACAGAGTTAGATGTCTGGGAAATATGGAAGAAGATCGGGTAAAAAATATCACAACAATCAGGAGCATGAATTCTCAAATTACACAATGCTGAGAATAGTCAATGGCCCCAAGGGAATATTTTTTAGTGCTGAACAGAGGTTCATTATATGCACAAGATATACCATTTTGGAGAAAAATCTAGTCAACTGTCAGACTTCATAACAAAAGAGGCATATGGGTGTGAAGGTAAACTAAAACTTAACCAGTATGAAGGATTTTGAAGGCTCTTTCAAACACATCTCTGTAAATTTATTTGGGCTATTTCTTGCCAATCCATATAAGACATACAAGTATCTATTGGCCATAACCTCTGGAACCTGAGGATTTAATCCGCTTCAAAAGGTAAGTGATTAAAAGAAAAAAAAGGTAGATAGCTGAGAACGAACAATATGCTTTCATCCCATTTCTGAATCAAATAAATTGCAGGGTTTTCTCTCAAACTTTCAAAGGAAGTTTGAAAAGTAGTTTTAGGCATCCAGGAGCATAATTAGACTGGCAGCCTGTCATTCTTAATGAGCTTGTTGTCTTAAAGCTTCCTCTGTGGAGTGATCATGGGGGAAGGAGTTCTCCCACACAACCGTTTTGAAATCTGGGAATGAGATGGGACAAACATTTGAACAGTTGAAATCTGTTTTGTTCAAGTTCCAAAAGATTTGCTGTTAGGGAAGTGTAAAATGCATTCATTTTTCTGACAAGCAGCAGGAAGGATGGAGAAGAGAGTCATCTGTGATCACTCATTTCCCCATCCTTCCTCCTGCTTGTCAGAAACATTCAACTTCTGAACTCGGAATGCCCAGCAGATTCTTATAGTGGAATGAAGGAAATGGAAAGGATGGGTGTTACAAATAACTCAGAATGTAAGAAGTATTCTAAGGGCTGGTCTAGTTTGGCATTCTATATTGGTATCCTAACAGTACTTGTTGGTGCCTATCTTTAGGGTATTTGAAAGCAAGACATCATGCTGATATACTGTTATGCCCGTGGAAGAGAATAATTGTGGCTTAGGGCTGAATGGCGAGGCCTTTGGTGCTCTTTGAGCTGGGTTGTTTTCTTACAGATATTTTATTACTCAGCTAGGTAGCATGAAAAAACGGGGGGAGGAGGAGGTGGTGGTCTTGAGGGCCCTTGGTGCTCTCTGAGTTTGGTTGTTTTCTTGCAGAAGTTTCTTTACCAAACTAGATAGTATGATCAGTGCTTCTGCTCTTGAGTTGTAGTAAAAACAAAGTCCAACTGAGTCCTGGTAATTTCCCAAAAGAAGATGCTTTAACTTCTCAGATGCAGCCATCTGTAATAAATGGGCAAGGTTGGCTTGCCATCACCATATTTTATCCACTTCCTTGTCCAACCTACAGCTCACAGTAGATCTTTTTTCTGTGATTTTTCCCACCTTAGCTTTGATTTTATTTATTTTATTTATTAATTCGACTTGTATGCTGCCCCCTCTCCAAGGACTCGGGGCGGCTCACAGCTAAAAATACAACAATAAATAAATTACCTAAAAACACATTAAGCAAATTACAAGCCGAATTGGAATTAAAACCCCCAAAGTTAAAATGAACAAACCCCCAGAGAGTCAGCACAGCCCGGATTGTAGAAACAGCCAGGTTTTTAACTGGTGGCGGAAGGTGCGGAGATCGGGAGCCAGCCGGAGCTCCGGCGGAAGAAGATTCCATAAAGTGGGAGCCGCCACAGAGTAGGCCCTCCCCTGGGTCACCGCCAAGTGACATTGAGTCGCGGACGGCACCCGAGGAGACCCGTCTGTCGCCCGTACAGGGCGGTTGGTATTTGATGCTGGGGGGAGTCGTTCTCGTAAATATCCTGGACCCATGCCATGTAGGACTTTGAATGTTAACACCAAAACCTTGATAAAGTCTAGCCCTGCTTATTTTTTTAAGGTCATGACTGTGTGCAACCACGTCAAGATCTGGTGTTGACAATACGTTGCCTGTGAATTTGGTGGTGTTCATAAAAGGGTTTTGTCTTCATGTGTTCACAAAAGACATTGTCTTCTTCTCCTCCTCCATCCATCTGAGGACATTTCATCGTGCTAGATGGAACAAAAGCACTCCCAAAATGTTGGAAAGTCATCCTGTTTTGTTTTGAGTTTTCTGTAGTTCAAGGAGATCCCTGTTGTAGAGTTTACAGCACAGTCAAGTCAAGTCAAAAAAGGACAGTTCTTGGATAATGTGATCGGAAGACGTTTCGGTTAACTTATCCTAATTATTGGTTCTTTTTCTGTACAGCCATCTGCAAGCTTCACAACTTCATTAACAGTAAAGTCAACAAGTATCATAAACCGGTTGTATGAGTTAAGTGCCTCATCGCAGAAATGGATTAAGCTCAAGAGAATGCCCTTGGCTTGATTAAAACTTTCACATCTGTCTCCAATAAGAATTATATAGGCAATTAAGAAAGTTACCATCAAGATTTGCTGATCAGTCTTGGTCACAAATCTCTTTGGGCTCCTCTGTGTTGACATGAGGCAGAACAAATGGAAGAAAAGAAGGTCCTTACTAATTATGATGCAATTCTTTTGTAAATCTCCATTGATTTTTTTAAAACAAACATTGAGACTTCCTAATTTGATTCAACCTTGATTTACCTTGAAGTTGTTTGTTTATGCATCTGCATTGTTCTCAGTACACAACGTGCTGAAGATATGAAGTGGCTCCTTCTTCTTCTTTCATTTATTTAAAATATTTCTCCCCCGCCTTTAAGAGCAAATGCCCTCCCAAGATAGTTTATAGAGTGGAGATGAAAGAAACGCAGTTAGATCAATAAGCTGCTGGAATAATGAACAGATATGCAGATTGATATTAAAACATAGGAGAGCTATCAACCCAAAAAGGTCTCCACAAAATACTTCCAAAAAATGATTAAAGAGATGGGTGGTTCAGATTCCAGAGTTGTGAAGGCACTGGGAAAAAAAGACTTTGCAAACTTCTCCGGTCTTTCTTTGTTTTATTAGACTTGTATGCAGCCCATCTCTTAGTGAGTTCTTAGCAGAGACAAGAAAGTCTTCAATACACTGCATTTAAAGTGAGTTCTTTGAGTCAGAATTGGACAAATCCCCATGGCCAAGTCTCCATAGGACAACTCACTGTGGGACAAGTCAGTAATTTATTCTATTCCACTATTCCTTCAATATTAGGCTAACTCTTGTTCTGCAGTGAGTTGGTCCATGGCCAGTTGGCTGTGGCCAGTTGGCTGTGGCAAGTTGGCTCATGTAAGTTGGCTCATGTAAGTTGGCCCATGGCAAGTTGGCTGTGGTGAGTTGACAATGGCAAGTTGATCAAATCATTGAAGGTTGAAAACACAAATTTCATTTGGAAGCGTAGGAGTGCTGCCCTAGTTCTATGATCCAATTCCTGGCTTTGCCAACCATTTAGAGAGCCCCATTCTGCACCCTCTGAAATTTATGGACAGTCTTCAGTGGCAGCCCCATGTGGAATGTATTATAGCAATCTAACCTATGCAGCTGGTCCACCTGAAAAGCAAACAAAAATCTAACCCACCTTCCTGCTACAAGGACTGGAGCTAAAGTGATAATGTAATGTGGTAATTCTACATTTGCTAGACTACCATCTGTATTTTTCATTCATTAAATGCATATATCTTTCATGAAAATTTATGCAAGTGCCTCTGAGAATGTCAGATTTCTCCAAACACATGCTGTTCAGATTGTGCTCTAGGTCTTGTTCTTGTCATCAGTTTAATGGAACCATAAAAAAAGAAAAGAAACAGCCAAAGAAAACAATCTATTTGCTGAAAATATAAGGTGTAGATTATGGGTTACAGTTTGACATGTTCAGCCAGAAATATCCCAGAATTTCACCATGCTTCAGAATTGGAGGAGAAATTACTTTAAAAAAAATGTAAAAAGAGGTTGGTCAATAGAACCTACAATTTTGTACCATTAGTATCTCTTCATGCTCCAAAAGATATTTTAAAATCTCAGAATGTCCGGCTAGTTTGGCATAATAGTGAAAATCTGTAATAGCGGCGAGAAGTCATGTGCCTTAAACATTGAACGGAACAAAGAAAGCATTGGACTCAGATTGCTGCTTACAACAGGAGAGAAAAGGACAATGTAAACAAAAATTGTACTTCACTTTGAATCCAAGAGTGCAAGTACAAATTGCAGAGAAGTAGGTCATCGGCTGAAGTGATGGGCCAATAGGTTATGCAGGTACAGAAGCAGTAATTGTTGTGTTTCTGAATGCTCTTAGAAGTGAGGAAAGGAGAGTCCACAATACAACATCTCTAATGTTTAGAATAGATTGGCCAGTGAGGAGAAAGATGGAACAAGGATTGGAGAAGACAACAACCAGAAGCCAGGTGAATGGACTCAGTGATGGTGGAGATGGATGCAGTGTTGTGAGACCTGATCAACTTAGGTTGGAGAGTTCATACTGCGTACGTGGTTGCTCCAAGTCAACTTTGACTTGATGGAACAATCAATCAGTGCCAAGACCCAACTCTTTTGGGAGGTCTGTGATGTTGAGAAAAATGAAAGAAAAGAGAAGAAGATGATTAGCAATAAGATGGATGGATTCAGTTGCAGTGAAGATGAATGCAATGTTGAGAGACCTAAAGGACTAGCTTGGAGAAACACTCTCCAAGAGAATGTCTGCACAGTATGTATGGTAACTGTTATGTATGCAGAGTTTAAAATGACTGGTTATGGTTGTAAAGTGTTTGAATTTATTGGTTGTAAAAGTGCGGGAAAACCCTGCACTCTGATTGGCTGGCAGCCGTGGCAGCCGGCTATAAATAGCTGCCGCGGCTGAGCCAGTCGGGTCCGTTCTGAGCTGAAGTCACAATACACTTTGAGTTGAAGCACTCCACGTCCTGCCTCTCTATACGAACTTAACAGTAACAATGAGTCAACCTTAATCCATCACCAACTTGCAATGTAGCTTTGCAGAACTTTTCACTTAATGGCACCAACATACCATCAAATTATATAGAGTGATGCACCTGGAAGTCAGTTGATCTATCAATGTAAATACCAAACTGCCTTCAGAAGTCTGTGATGTTGGCAAAGGAAGGAAAGAGAAGAAGAAGATGATGACCAGCTACATGGTGGATGGACTCAGTTACAGTGGCATACGGAACAATTTTGGAAGACATGGACACAACAACTGTCTTCCAGTAAATGTCTATAGAGATTCTCAGTCATCCAGGTCAGGGTTGTTCCAAAGGTGCTTTTTCAAGAAGCAACTGGACTTTCTGGTTTTTCTTTGAAGATGTTTCGCTTCTTATTGGATAAGATGCAAAACATTTTCAAAGAAAAAAAACAGAAAGTCCTGTCTTCCAGTACTTGAAGAGCTATCATAGAGAAAATGGGATTGACTTATTCTCCAATGCACCAGAGGGCAGGATAAGAAGTAATGGATGGAAGATTATCAAAGAGAGATCCACCTAGAAGTAAGGGGAAATTTTCTGACAGTGAGAACAATTAATCAATGAAAAAGCTTGTCTTCAGGAGTTGTGGCTGTTCCATCACTGGAGGTTTTCAAAAACAGACTGGAGAGCCATTTGGCTTCTGCTGGGAGCAGGGGGTTGGACTATAAGACCTCTAAGGTCCCTTCCAGTCTTATTATTCTATGTTCTATGAAACCTGGGGTTAGGGCCAGGTCATCATGGAGTAAATCAGTGTGCTTACTAATATTCTTGCTTTAACATTTGATAGGCAATTCCTAAGAACCCATGTTACCTTCAGGGCCAAATTTCAAAATCAGGAAATGAAGAAACTTGAAGGAGGCTGGAGGAAGGGCCCTGAATTTTTTATCTCTGCGTTGCATTTTATTTCAGATTGCCTGCACACGGACAAGGGCCTTGTCCATCAAAAGAAACTGTGTTTAAAATGCTCTCCCCATGTACTTGCGAATCGTACAAGGGCTGATTTGTATGCTCAGCGCATGGATGTTGATTTTTGTTCGTGCCAAATTTGTAATAGAAAAAGGCTGGAAATACCTAAATATAATTTGCTTAGTGAGAGTGAGATTACTTACTTCTTACTACTTGTTTTATTACTTCTCATAATAAGCAAGGGAAAGTCAGTTTCATAATGTATGGTTCATTAGAGCATGGGATTCTCTACAAATAAGGAACAATATTATCTCAAAGGCCCCCTGGCTCTCTTCTTCGAATTAGCACCAACTTGCAGTGTAGCTTTGTAGAGCTTTTAATTTAATGGCACCAACACATCATTAGATTGCATAGCATGATCCACCTGAAAGTTATATAGTAAGATGCCTTCAGGAACATACTTGGCTAAGAATCCAAGAATCCAAAAAACGTAGACCATAAGAAGAAACCTGCTGGGATTTTTATTCCAAGGTAGCAAACTATGACTGAAAGAGACTTCAATCTGTGGGGTCTTTGGTTGTCTTTGAACTTAATAGTTTTCTTGCAGATGTTTCATTACCATTAACATGCTAACATGATGATCTTATCTAGTTTGGTAATCAAACATCTGCAAGAAAACTACCAAATTCAGAGAGCACCAAGAACACCACAGTCCTCCTCCTCCTCCTCACTCCTACCATTGATGATGTTACCTAGTTGGGTCATGAAACATCTGCAAGAAACCTACCAAATTCAAAGAGCACCAAGGACCCCACAGTTCTCCTCCTCCTCCTCCTGCTCCTCCTCCTCCTCCTCTTCCACCACCACCACCACCACCTCCTCCTCCTTTCAAACCCCACTCCCTTCCACCACTAATGGTGTTAGCCAGTTTGGTAATGAAACATCTACAAGAAAAAACACCAAGCTCAGAGAACACCAAGGACCCTGCAGTTCATCCCTGACCTACAAATGTTCTCTTCTATCAAGACCTTGAGATCCAGTTATAGATACTGAAAAGCAGCCTTTACCAATAGCACTTTTCCTTCAAGCATTTTTCTAAACTTCTAAAGCCGTCTACACATCTTCCTCCTGCTTTTCATCTATCCTAAATGTCTCTCCATTCACCTTCAAGGTTTTGGTGTTAACATTCAAAGTCCTACACGGCATGGGTCCAGGATATTTACAAGAACGACTCCTCCCAGCATCAAATACCAACCGCCCTGTACGGGCGCACAGACGGGGTCTCCTTGGGGTGCCGTCAGTGACTCAGTGTCGCTTGGCGGTGACCCGGGGGAGGGCCTACTCTGTGGCGGCTCCCACTTTATGGAATCTTCTTCCGCCGGAGCTCCGGCTGGCTCCCTATCTCCGCACCTTCCACCACGAGTTAAAAACCTGGCTGTTTCTACAATCCGGGCTGTGCTGACTCTCTGGGGGTTTGTTCATTTTAACTTTGGGTTTTTAATTCCAATTCGGCTTGTAATTTGTTTAATATGTTTTTAGGTAATTTATTTATTGTTGTATTTTTAGCTGTGAGCGCCGAGTCCTTTTGGAGAGGGGGTGGCATACAAGTCGAATAAATAAATAAATAAATAAATAAATTCTCCTGACTTTTTTCATCCTACTTTTATTCTTCTTTTCTATTTATACCATTGGCCCTTCATTGCACTGATGGTGTGTAAGCTGGAAAGTATCTCACAAAGGCAGTTGGATAATATGACTCCAGAATAAATGATTCAGAAGACACTTGCTTGGTTGTGTGTTTGGGCATATGTCTACTGAATCATCTATGTATAAAAAGCGTGGATGGCCATTCCCTCAAGAGCTTCATGTTGCTTCTCCTTTAGTAGGGCAAGGTGAGATGCCTTGACTGAGTTCTCAAATGGTCCCAAAATTAAGCAATTTGGTCTAATTTCAACAACATCTAAAGCATCACAGAAGCTTCTGGTCTAACTAAGGCACTTGGAGCAGGCCAGTTTCCATTTGGTGAAAATAAATAAAAGAGAAGAACTGTTACACTGTGGACAAATAGTAGTTATTCATTGTTAAACATTTCTGGAGGGCTTTTTAAAAAGATCATTTATCCTACTTTTCTTATTTTGATATATAACTCAAGGTGATAAACATATCTAATTTTAATTTTTTCAATTTATATTCAACCTTTAATTATTTTTTTATAAATAACTCAAGGCAGTGAATATATTTAACAGTGCTTTCTCCTCCTATTTTCCCCACTATAAAACTATGTAAGTGAATTGGGCTCTAAGATTAGACAGACAAATAGAATAGAACAGAATAGAATAGAATAGAAGATAGATAGATAGATAGATAGATAGATAGATAGATAGATAGATAGATAGATATTGTGCTGTCCAGCAAGTTTAGAGTTAATGGGATTTGGGATAGGTAGTTAGGAATTGAAAGCTGTTCCCTTAAGGGAACATCATGGTAAATGTAGTTAAGGTATCCTGGGAAATGTAGTACATGTCATGTCATGTGGCCACATCTGTAACCCTGAGTGGTCACTGAATTGACCCTTGGTGGGTTGGGGGAGGTTTCTTCTTTCTTGCCTGAACACAGCCGCATGGTAGTATGGCTACCCCCTGCCTCAATGACAATGGGATGAGATAACCATCTTTTTACCTATAAAGACAGACATATAAAGGGTTGGGCATTAAGAAGAACCTCATCATAACTGTGAGTAATGAGGATGCCTGATGAACCAATAAAAAAGACTTTGTATGGATGCTTTGTGGAGTTTTTTTATCTGTTTTGTACAAGACAGAACAGTAAAAAGATGGAAAGATCTGAAATTCCTGAGTAGAATGATGATTTGTCTGTCTGAATTCCTGCAATCCCAAAAGTAAAATGATGATCTGGATTCCCTCAGTATAAAGTCAGTTAATTTGGACTCTTAAAAGTAAAGAATTATTGCTGTATTGGAATCCCTGTGAAGATTAAAAGTAATTTGGATTTTGTGATAAAACAAAGTAATATTGAAGCCAGGAGTAAATGTGCATGCTATTCCTTTGTACCTCAAACCTCATCGTGGCTGCAGGAAGGGGCCAAATTCCCCCCTCTCTCTTCAGCAAGAGAAGCTTTTCTGTTTTGGATTACATCTCTGCTAGCAAAAAAGGAACTAAATTAGCAGGGAGGGGCAAGAAATCCCCCCCTTCTCCTTTTACACAAGAGACTTTCAAACATCCTATTCTCTGGCTTAATTTGCATCTTCCCATTGTTGGCTAAAGTAATGAAGCAGTTTGAGTGCGTTTTGCTCTCATGTCTTCAGACTTAGCGACAACGACCTCTATAGCACCCACTTGTGTTGCAAGCATGCACTGCACCCTAAAAGCAGCCATATCGTGCAGCGCCACCTACGTGCTCAAGTACTAAATCTAGCAGACACTCCCCCTTTCTGCTACCTGTGCACAGCGCCCTAGCAAAATAAAGGAAAACTACTAAATTTTCCAAAATTCACCTTTGTCAATTTGAAGCATGGCAACTTCTTCAGCCATGACAGATATACCTGAAGTACCAGAGGACTCGAACCCTCCTCCCACCCTAAATGTAAACGTGGAGCCTGGTTCCCAAAGCCCTCATCCGGACATCCAAACCTCTGAAGACATGGGAATACCTCAGAAAGCCTACAACCTTAGACGGCATAGGAAGTTTACCTCACCCGCAGTGGCATGCATCAAAGAGGATTGGGCCAGGCAGTATCGCCATCATGCAGATGCATGGGCAGAGCTGGTAAGGATCTGTGATACCCCCAAAAGCAAGTTGCCCCTCAAGAGCCTACTGCTAATGCAGAAAGTGATAAAGGAACATCTTGCACAGTGGAGAGACAGTGAAAGTAAGCTTAAATACATACAGTCGAACCTGGAAGCTCCAAAAACACATTCAATGCTTCAAGGAGGCAAACAAAGAATGCAAAGACTGCATTTGGGAAGAGAAAAACTCCCTCCAGGCCACGCTCTTCGATGCGCTTCAGGAGGAACAAATACCAAGGAAAAAGACCACATCTGACAATCACTAGCAGCTTCTTCCCACTCACCATCTTCTGGTGATTGGTCCAAAGTCATCCTGCCAGCTTTCATGACACATCAAGACTAGATCTTACAGTTTCCTGGTTTCTAGCTTGGCGCTTTCACCCTTTTGGACTTCTACTATTTGATCTCACTCAGTTGATAGCTATCATACCCCTTGTCTGTCTGATAGGCCTTCAGATGGTTAGATAATTGGCAAAAAAATCTTCTTCCTCAGCCACATTCTGCAGGAAGGCAAACTGCTCCAGGGTGAAGCTGCCAAAATGACAGAACTGTGGCCTTACTTTAGGTAAAGGACTTATTGATAAATTCCCAAATTTTTCCTTAGACATAGGATTGCTTTTCCTTCCCTTCTGGAGAAAGCATGCATTGCCATCAGAAAAATCAACGTTTGCTTGTTTCTAATCAGCTCCTAAGAAACACCAGAATGTTACATACCCTAACAAGGAAATGGTCATATGTACTTCACAGACCTCTAAATCAAGAGGGGAAAGTACATTTATTTGTCAGCATTTGAACTAATGGTGTCAAGAGTTTAAACTATGAGCCATCCTCCAAGTAACATTTTCTAATGGACTCTTGTGTGCCTGCCAGGGAGAACTGGGTGCCACCGCTAAAGATCTTATTTAGACAATGCATTGGTATGACACCATCTTAATTTATGTCTCCCATTTTGGTAGCAAGGGCAGACTCATTTATCAAGATGCTTTTTCTATTTGTATGCCCTTGAGGCTTCCGAGCCTCACATGGAGTGATTTATTGTGGCATGAATTAATTTTATTAGGAAATGCATCACGATACATAAGTCGGCCTGATATTGTGATTATTGCAATGTGCTCTTTGTTAGCCATAAAAATGAGCCAAGATGTTTTTCACCTTTTTCACCATTGTCATCTAAGAGAAATGGGGAAAAAAACCAGCCTTCTCTATTCCTTTCTGCCTGTTCTCCCAACAAACGGTGTTCATATTTTATTGAATAAACCACAATTGGGTGAGTTCATGAAATGGGCCAAGCCATTCATTATGGTTTCAGCGTCCCACATGGTAGGATTCACTCAGCAACCTGGCAGGGAATTTAGAAAGGTTGAGAAGACAAAAAAGAGGACTTCAGATCTCCAATACTCCTGTTTAGACAATATCAAGATTAATGTACCCAAGCCTCAAAAATAGACTGTGTCGTATCAACTCAGTTCATCAGATTAGGATAGGAGAAAAAATAGATTGCAGTGGGTGGATGAGGAGACCATGAAAGAGAAGAAATCCAGTTAGAAGTTGTCAAAAAGTTAACTCCACCCAGCTAAGGGAAAAAGAAAAAGAACACTTCCAGTTGTCGTTGTGTCTAAAATGCCATCGTGGTTGACAGTTGTCCCAATTTAAAATTGGGGAAGGGAAGTCCTTCAGAGAGTAATGTAAATGTGAAGGGATTGTGTTTACTGTCTGCACAATGAGAATGGAGGAGTATATGACAAAGAACAACTCCAGGAACAAGGAAGGTGTCCTGTTTCTAGGTTAACACCTCGGCTACTACACAAAACTGACATCTATTATGCATATATGTCTTCTCCTGGATGACTTAAGCACCATGGCTTCCCAATGGAGCCTACACATACACCGAGCCTAGAGAATCATGAATAATTCTATCAAATGTTGAGACTTCCCTCCTTATTTTGGGAGTACATTAATCCCCAAATCTTAAACGCTACTCCCTGTAGGAAATGCTGACTGACTATAAACTTACGAGAGCCACCAGTGTCAAGTTACGATCCATCAAGAGACTAGCGGCACTTTAAGATGTGTGAAATAACCACAGGTTCCTTTAAAATGTTGGCGATAAAGACCACTATTAGATCATTCCATATGATTAGCACCACTGGAGAAATTCAGTCCCTGTACTTCTCTCAAGGACAAAAATATCAAGGACTTGATATTATTTGCAATTTGCTTCCAATATTTCGGGTTCTGATGTCTGAAAAATGTCCCTTATTCTTGTCACTTCTGCGCTTGCTTTGAATTTCACAACTCAATTATCTCTTTTCCATTCAGACAAGGTTTTTTTTATTTTGGTTTATTTATTTTTTCTTCTCTTTTAAGAGACCAGGTTCATGAATCATTTTTGTGGGACTTTGTCCCCTCTATTTTCTGGGATTATTCAGTGAGGCTGACAAAACGTTTAACATTTACATAAGAGATAATTCTATTTCTTATAACAGTACTTTGAAAAAACTTACCTGGGAAGAAAGCTTGAATATTGTGACTAATTTGCTTGTCAAAAGCATTTTTCATGCTTGCATTTCATCCCTGAAATGTTCTCCTTATTTTTGTACTTCTGAAGTGATTTTATTTTCACTGGGTGGACTGCATGTCTTATGCATTTTAAGAAGGGATAATTTTAAGTTATTGGTAGAGAATGTGGCAATATAATATCTAAAGTTCTGGGAGATATTACTTCAAAGTTACTAGTTTAAAAAAAAAATACAGCTCTTAGTGATTCACCATGCTGAAGTTTATTTTTCAAGTCCCGAATTGCCTAAATCACAATGTAAATACACTTATCCACACATACATATGCATCTATATGAATGGGGGCACTTCCTGTTTAACATGCCTTTGCAATATTTTGCAGGCATTGCTGTGGCTTTGTCAAGACAAATCAGAGAGTTTTATTTTATTGGCAGAGATACTGAAGACACCATCAAATGGAGTTGAATCAATTCAAATCAAGTCAAACCAAGTCTTTATTAGGGTCCAAAAATCTAAGAAGGTTATGGAAAGCTAGAAGATGTAAACAATTTATGAATTAAAAATGCAAAATTTATAACAAGCAAGAATCAAAAGGGGTAGGAGTGTTAGATGGGGATAGGAGAACATAAATCCTTCCCTCCTCTCTCCTTCCATACCTTCTTCTTTCCCTCCTTCTTTTTTCTCCTTTCCTTTCCCTTTCCTTCCTTCCTTCCCTTCCCCCTTCCCTTCCTTCCTTCCCTTCCCTTCCTTCCTTCCTTCCTTCCTTCCTTCCTTCCTTCCTTCCTTCCTTCCTTCCTCTTTCTCTCCCTCCCTTCCCCTCCTTCCTTTCCTTCTCTTTCATATTTTCCTTCCTTCCTTCCCTCCCTCCCTCCTTCTTTCCTTCTTTCTTTCCTTCCTTCCTCTTTCCTTTCCTCCCCTCCCCCTCCTTCCTTTCCTTCTCTTTCATATCTCCCTCCCTCCCTCCCTCCCTCCCTCTTGCTGGCCCTTCATTTATTCCAAAGTTTATATTGCAGTCAAATAACCTAATTCCTTTCCCGCCTAAGTTTTACATGAATGTGGCTTGTGTGAATGAAATTTCAAGAAACAAAGGATGTCCTTCCCAGACATTATAAGATTACAAAAACAATTTCCTCTTTATAATGTGCATTATTAAAAAAAAAAACCAACTCTTTAGGTAACTGTGTTAAGTAAATGCCATTATGGCTTCATTAAGCCGAAAGAAAATAAACACCATTTATTTCCAAAAGCCAATTCCACGTTTCCTTTTCTCTCTGTGTCTCTCTTTCAAATTAACCCTCATTATGTTAGGCAGCGATTGCACATGTATTTTAATATTTCACCCTAATGATATGAAAATCATACATAGTACGTAATGGAAACTTGTTTCAGATGAATGAATTAAAGTAAATGCTTCCATATTTGGGAAGTGAGGAACCATTACTTTCCTATTAAAGCAATTTCTTCTGTCTAGCTGGCTATCTACCAATGGTGTATACATACATACATACATTCATACATACATACATACATACATACATACATACATACATATGAGAGAGAGAGAGAATTATATATAGAGATATAGATAGATAGATAGATAGATAGATAGATAGATAGATAGAGCTAGAGCTAGATATAAATATAGATAGATAAATAGATAGAGATATAAATATAGATAAATAGAGATATAAATGTAGATAAATATAGATAGATATAGATTCTACCCTAACTTGAGGAGGCTTTGGAAAATAGGATATTTAATAGTGAGATTCAGTGAAATTGTACACAGGCACTCCTCCACATATGACCACAATTGAGCCCAACATTTCTGTTGCTAAGTGAAACATTACGATCTTTCTTGCCACAGTTGTTAAGTGAATCATTGCAGTCATTAAATTAGCAATATGGTTGTAAAGTGAATCAGGCTTCCCCATTGACTTTGCTTGTCAAAAGGTCACAAAATGGGATCACGTGTCCCTGGGACTCTGGAATGGTCATAAGTGTGAAAAACAGTCGTAAGACACTTTTGCCAGTGCCATTGTAACTTCAAACAGTCACTAAATGAACCATTGGAAATAGAGGACTACCTGTGATTTCTCTCTATCTTCTGAACAATGGAGGGAAATAAATATTACGAGGGCAAAGGATACTCATGGGGATGCAGTTCTCTTCATTGCAAATTCTCGTGAGCAGTTCACTTGAGATCTTGTATGGGTGTGTTTCTTTAATAACATGAGGCAAACTATATTTCCTGATCTATAGATTGAAACTTGCAAGACTTTCTTCCAATAGGATTTACAGCAATTCTCCACAGCTAATTCACCATGGCCAATTCATTATGGCCAAGTCACCATGGCCAACTCATCATGGCCAACTTGTCACAGCCAACTCACCATGGCCAACTCACCATGGCCAACTTACCTGGCCAACTCACCATGACCAACTCACCATGGCCAATTCATCATGGCCAACTGTGGCCAACTCGGCAGCCAACTCACTATGGTCAATTCACCATGGCCAATTCATCATGGCCAACTTGCCATGGTCAACTCGGCACAGGACAATCCACCATGGCCAGTTGCAAGGGACAACTCACTGTGGGACAAGAGTTACACTAATATCAAAGAAATGGTGGAATAGAATAATTAAAGAACGGGTGCAAAAGGAGGGACAGAATGGAATGTGAATGACAAAACTTTAAGGAATTTTTATGTAATTTAAACACTTAAACTGAATTGTTAAATTGTCCCATGGTGAGTTGTCCTGCGGTGAGTTGGCCATAGTGAGTTGACTGTGGTGAGCTGGCCGTGGTGAGTTGGCCATGGTGAGTTGACCATGGTGAGTTGGCCATGGTGAGTTTGCCATGGTGAGTTGGCCATGGCGAGTTGTCCCATTTCACTTTAATAAGACCACATTTATGCTTCATGAAAGAGGCAAAGATTGAGGGCTGCATGATCTATATTAATGAGAAGGATGCAAAAGTCATAATTAATCCCAGGACCTTGTTGAGGTTACAGGTGATTTCTGTTCAGCCGACAGCTTGGTTTATTCTTTCTAATTATTATAATTTGAGGTGATTTGGAGCATTATCCAGAGCCTTTCTGTGACAGCTTTTCCTAGCTATGCACGTTGCAAAACACTTGAGATCAAGCCATAATTACCTTCAAGGTTTCATTTGCTGTGTGAATTTTATTTTACCTATTTTTAGAAATAAGTTGCAGATAGGAATGCTTCCCGCATTCTCTACTTTTTTTTCAGGGATTGCTGAATACTATCTCCCAGGTTTTACTCCAAGGCTGAATCAAGAAAAGCACATAACAATAGTCTAATCAACGGCAAAATGGTGATAGCTCACAGAAACTTGAAATCCTTTGGCCCCCCTAAATGATGAACGGTGTTTTTTTATTCTATAGGTGCAACCTAGCCAAGCTGGCAACTATTCTCCTTCAGTCTGAGGAAAGAATCCTGCTTTCAAAATGACTTTCACAAAAGAAGAGAAAGTTAGTGAAATCTCCGGGATGACATTTGGTGTTCTTGCATTTATGTATTGCAAGGTAGCCAAGCATATCAATTGGTGCCCTATTTTTGGGATGGTGGCAGCTCCTAATTTCTGTATTTCTATTCAACTGAGAGAGCATGTCATTGAGCAACTCTTCCAACTAGACTCTTTTGGAGTGGGAAATGTGGGAAGACTGGGAGGCTTCAGGATGAATGAAAGAGACGTGTCAGGTCCAAGGAACCAGAACAATGATCCAATGATCTGATCCAAGTTACTTCTTTATGAGCCACGGTGGGACAGTGGTTAAGAGTGCAGTACGACGGGCTACTTCTGCTGACTGCCGGTTGCCTGCAATTTGGAAGTTCAAATCTTACCAGGCTCAAGGTTGACTCAGCCTTCCATCCTTCCGAGGTGGGTAAAATGAGGACCCAAAATTGTTGGGGGCAATATGCTGACTCTATAAACCGCTTAGAGAGGGCTGTAAAAGCACTGTGAAGTGGTATATAAGTGCAATTGCTATTCCTTCCTTCCTTCCTTCCTTCCTTCCTTCCTTCCTTCCTTCCTTCCCTCCCTCCCTCCCCCCTCCTTACCTCCCTCTCTCCTTTCCTCCTCCTTCCCTCCCTCCCTCTCTCATTTCTTCCCTCCCTCTTTCCCTCCTTTCCTTCCTTCCTTCCTTCCGACCCTCCCTCCCTCATTCCTTCTTCCTTCCTTCCTTCCCTCCCACTCCCTCCCTCCTTCCTTCTCCTTCCCTTCCCCTTTCTCTTCTCCTTCCCCTTCCTCTGTTTTGTATTTTATCTTTAGTGATAAAAGAAGAAATAAATATGTCTTTTTTTTTAAAAAAAAAGATGTTGACCAGCATCCTGAATTGCACCAGGGAGCCAGTTGGTCACGAATGCGGCTCACATAGCAGCCGTGACACATGAGCCTAATAAGAAGTAACCACCCCTGCCTGCATTGCTGGCTTTTTGAAAAATCCCCAGTTTTGAAGTCATTTATATCTATGCAGTGACCAAAGTCCTCATCTGCTGTTTTCTACCAAGTTGGTCCTTTGGAAGTCGGTTTCAAAGAAAAGGGAGCATTTGATAGCAATTCCTCCCACTGGGAGGGGAAATCCTTGTCATTCAGCCTCTCTCACGATGTTGCCAAATGTCGAGGAGGTGAGGGGGGGAAGAATCTTCTGAAACCCCTTCCTGTCTCCTCTCTACTTGTACCTCATTATTGTCTGAGAAAAACAGAAGAACCTTCTGTGGAGGCGTTTTTGAAGCAAAAAGGCTTTGATCATCCGGTGATGAATAATGACAACTGATAAATCTTTCAGCCTGATGAGAACGGAGCATTTTGGGCACCAGTGAGGCCCAGCGCCTTCAGGGAACAGCTGGGTTCGGTATGGATCCTGCCTTAATATTTCAGGAGTTGAACCCAGTCCAAGATGATGACAGTTGATGGGGTCCATTGTTACAAAAGAAAATGGTTTAATATAGTTATGATGTCAGCTGCTACCTTATGCTTGCTATGCTTCACTACTACATCGTGGTAGATTGGCATGAATTGTTTTGGGGAAAGCAAAGTAGAAACTGTGCCACCTTGAGGCGCTACTCCAAGGGCATCCAGCTGGGAGAAGGCGGGAGCTGCATACCAACCTGCGCTGAGACGGACCATTATAAAAACATCTTGCATGGACTTGATTGGCTACAGTGCGGTGGGCAACAAGGGGCAGTTGCAGGGCGAGTAGAACTTTAGGGATTTTGGCATGCAGTTCTGGCTTTGCATTACTGCAAACACCTTTGGTCTCTAACAAAACTACACCTTTTGCAATAAATGGACCCAAGGCTAGTTTCTACCTAGAGGTTTAAGTTGTGGCAGGTCTGACACATGACTGGGTTGTGGTTATGATTGACATTCAAAGCTGTTAGGCATGAAAAGTCAGGACTACATGTTAAGTTGGTCTGAGGTGGTTTAGAAATAGAATAAGAAAGAAACATAAAGACAAAAGAAAGAGAGAAAAAGGAAGGAAGAAAGAAGGAAGGAAGGAGAAAGAAAGAAAGAAGAAAGGAAGAAAGAAGAAAAAGAAAGAAAGGAAGGAGAAAGAAAGAAGGAAGGAAGAAGAAAGAAAGAAAGAAAGGATGGGGGGGGAGTGGAGCCGGCTGCCGGAGTGTGCTGCAGAAGCTCCTTTTGGTTTTATTTTATTTTATCAATTTTTAGTACTCCCACTGGATCCCTTTTACTTAAATAATATTTTCTGGAGAAGATAACTGCATAGACCACAACACAGACAAAAGTTTTTGTTTGGTTGAGGATTATCAAGGCATGGGGAAAGAAAGAAGCGCCATGGCACTAGCCCAGGATCTCTCCCATCAGTGAAGACTGCAAAACAACCAAGAAAGAAAGAAAGAAAGGAAGGAAGGAAGGAAGGAAGGAAGGAAGGAAGGAAGGAAGGAAGGAGAAAGAAGCAAGGAAGGAAGGAAGAAGAAAGAAAGAAAGAAAGATGGTTCCAGACAAGCTGATTTATTATTCATGCCCTATACACAAGAATCTAGCTCACTAGTCAATGCTAAATTGGTGCTAGCTAAGGGTCAATGGAATTCAAGAAGGGCTGGACTTAGGCCATTTGTGGGAACATAACGACTCCAGGCTGGTTCCTCTCTTGACTCTGCTTCCAAGCTCTGCCTCTTCTTCTCCTTCAAAGCTGGCTTCCGCACTTTTAAAACAATTCTAGCTACACACTTTTTTTTATTACATTTATATGCCGCCCTTCTCCGAAGACTCAGGGCAGCTTACAATTTTTGGAGCACAACCCAATGTGCTCAGCAATAGTCTTCATTCCATTGTATATGCCTGCTTATTACTAAGCGGCATTTTTACAAGGTCAGCTAATTGCCCCCAACAATCTTGGGTCCTCAATTTACCTACCCCAAGAGGATGGAAGGCTGAGTCAACCTTGAGCCTGGTGGGATTCGAGCCTACAGTAATTGTAGACAGCTGGATCTTAAGAGCAGGCATTTAACAGCCTGAGCCACCAAAGCTCTTTTCCACTTCCAGTTCATCTGGGGAATACCTATAGATGATTAATGGTGCCAGGCAGAAGACAACCAGCCTTTGCAATGAACGAGGGAAATGTTTTTCTGTGCTAGCTAAACGTGATGATTGCCTTGTTCACCTTCCGAAATCCATCCTCTCTGTGTTATTTTTCTCACGAGAGACTTCTTGCTCAATGTTTCATTTTCTCCGATCTGTAATACGAAATGGCGAGGATGGCAGCCTTACTGTGTTTGAAGTTCCTGGGAGTAAAAGAGTCAATTAATCTCAATTATAGAAAAGAAATCCAATCTCCAAATCTCTAATTAAGATCAACATTCACTTGACAAATAGCCAAACATGCAACCGGTCTCTACTGTCTATTTTACTTACTTAGAAGCATATATGTAGGTCAAATATTGTGGCTTTTCCTCTTGTTATAAGGATCCTTTAGAGTTGGGTTAAGAAGATACTGGCAGGGTCAGATCAACGGATACTCTAAAACACAGCCCAACGGTGGTTCCCTTTGGCCCTTCCATTGCTTAACTATCAAGACATTAATAAATGTCTTGTTAACAGAACAGAACATAACTTACTAGCATTAACAGAGGGATACTGTAGTTTCAAGAGCACGTGAAGCTATAGTACCACTTTATACTGCACTGGTGAGACTGCAAATACTCACTAGTATTGCACTTGAGATACTGCATCTAGTTCTGGTCACCACAATACAACAACAAAAAATATGTTGAGACCTTAGAAAGAGTGTAGAGAAGGGCAGCAAAAGTTGAGTAGGGTGTCTGGAAGCTAAATCACACAATGAAAGATTCAGGGAACTGTGCAGAGGTGGTATTCAGCAGGTTCTGACCAGTTCTGGAGAACCCTTTAGTGGAAATTTTGAGTAGTTTGGGGAACTGGCAAAAACCACCTCTGACTGGCCCCACTCCCATCTATTCTCTGTCTCCCATTGAGTCCCAGCTGATTGGCTGGGTCTTCTTTGGTTGCCCTGCACAGGAGAACAGAGTTGGAAAGCAGATTAGTGGGGTGGGGAGGGAAGGGGAGTTTGCAGTATCCTTCCTGTGCCACACCCACCAAGCCACACCCTCCAAGCCATGCCCACAAAGCCGGTAGTAAATTTTTTTGAATCCCACCACTGGAACTGTGTAGATCTTGTCTAACAATGAATGCAGAAGTGGTTGCAAGAACCAGAGGTCTCATTAAAAGGGCAGATTATAGATCAGGATATCATAACATAAATTGTGCCTTGCTTATAAATCCAATCCAGATTTAAAAGAGTTCGAATCTCATAGTCAAAATGCATGTTTTGTAATTTTTTTCCCCCCTTTCAGTTCTGGTTGCTTTCCAAAAAATGTTCTTCAGGGTTCTCCTGGCAGCTTCTATTGTTCTTATCCTCTCCATGGAATTCACGTCAGAGATGGTGTTCTGCACAGTACTTTGGAGAAAGCAGAATTGATTGAGTTGAACCCTGAAGAGAAATCACTCCGTAGGACTCTGATATTGTAATGTTCCTCCTGCAAAAAAGCATTTTCTGCATAATGAAAACATGTGTGCAATATACAGCTATATCAAAGCTGTGACTTCAAGGGTGGAAGGCTTTCAAATTCCACCTGGTGTCTCTAAAATGCAAAACGTTGACTTCAAAGCCACACAAGACTGCCTCCCTAATGCAATTGGTAGTCCTTCCATCTTTAGGTACAGTGTAGTTGTAAAACTGGAGAAGAATGCTAACTGTTTTTGGACCAAAATCTCTTTCATTTTCCTTATTTTTGATCCTCACCTGAAGGACAACTATAGCTTTCCTTCCACGTTCTGGTTTCCTGTCAAGACACATTTAAATTAGGTTAGGTGGCATTTTAAAAAATGTACACAAAGCCAGGGAAAAATAAGGGGAAAAATGGGAAAAGCATCTATTGTGCTGCACAAACTTAAATTTCTCATTAATTTCCAGACATACAAAAATAACCCAAAATAAACAAAGGCCAAGATTGCTGAAAATCAACCCCATTATATCCAGTTTCTTGTTTTGTGTTCTGTTAATAAAATGTTGAAACATTGCAGCCAACAAAAAAGGAGCAAAATGCAGAGGTGTTAGGTTTATAAAAAGGATTGCACCCACAGGAAAAAAAACTAGTATATATTCCACCCAACTGTAATTCTTTTTTTTTCCATAAATTTTTATTTAAATTTTACAACAATCTATCTTCCATTTAAAACAGTGTGTCGACTGGGTACAAATATATTGTGCAATAAATATTAGAAACCCAGTTGTAATTCTATGGGGCTAGGTGGGACAGGATTCTAAAATAGATTGGCAAGTAGAAAAACCACTAGTGGGAAGCAGAAATATTTCCAAGAAAACAATATGGTCACTGGATGTTGAATTAGATAAGGTACCTTCATTTTTTCATATCTCCACTCTTATGAAGCATAAACCCTGATGTGCTCCCTGGACCCACACCTGCTGGTCTAAATGCTTCCTAAAATGCCCAGACTTAATTCTGATTAATCTAGAATAGAATGAAAGTTTTTTTTCGAAAACGTCCTTCTACTGATGTTTCTTCTCTGTAAATAAAAGGGATGCCTTTCCAGAAGAGATTAAGAGAAGTGGTTGAACATGAGAAAGGTTAATAGACAGTGGCCAAAGTAAAACTAGTACTCTCCATGAGTGTTGTAGAACTTTTGTTACATTTCTAATTGGGATCAGAATTCTGGATGGAGAAAAAGTCCACAGGAGAGTGAAATAAAATAAAATAAAAGACAATATAGTTTAAGAGAATATTGGTGGCTTGGAGTTGAAACGAGAAGTCCTTGATGCTCTCTGAGCTTGGTTGGTTTCTTGCAGATGTTTCATGACCTAAACTTTCATCAATGCTAATCAATGGAACTGATGATGTTGCCTAGTTTGGATCATGAAACATCTGCAAGAAAACAACCAAGTTTGGAGACCATCGAGGGCTCCTCATAGTTTGAGAAGTTATCCAACAGGTATGTTCAGAATTTTGCTTCAAAACAAAATTCATCTTTCAGAAGATGAATTTTGGAAGGGAGGGAGGGAGGAAGGAAGGAAGGAAGGAAGGAAGGAGGGAGGGAGGGAGGATCTCTGTTGTGGATGTTTGCTTTTTCAGTTAATTGCCACTTAAGAGAGTTCATACCAGTGAATCTACAACTAGGTCGATGTCCCTTTCTCTCAGTTGAAAGAATGCGGTATGGGATCGAATTGTGCATTATAGATAATTTGCAGTCGATTTCAAAATAAACCATTGCTAAACCTCATTTGAGAGAAATTGCTTGTTTCCAATCAATGCATTTCTGCACGTAAAGCTGTGCAGGTAATACCTAAAAATAAACAAACAAACAAACATTTCTTTCTGGTATTACACATTGAGTACCATTCTCTGGGAATTCTGAATTTATTATGTGTCACGGAACAGGGACAGGAAAGGCTGTGAGTCATGATGTACGCAGCATGGCATTTTTATGTTGAAATGATAATCTCTGTGATTGTATTTCAAGCTCTGTTTTTTTTTTGGGAATAGCCTCACTGGGAATCTTTCAGAGATTATGTCGGCTATTTGTCTTTCTTCTTCCATCTGCCTATCCCTGTTCTAACCCAGTGATTAGTTCAAGCTGTACAAGTTCCTTGGGCTGGAATGCTATAGACATAGCAAAACATAAAACGTCTCCCTTAGGATCCAGGGATATTATCCTAGCATAGTATAAATTTCCCTCGCCACCTGTCGGAACGTCTCTGGGATAAATTTCATTTCTTTTTGATTTAGTTTGTTTTGATCTTTATAAAGTCACTTTTGGGAAGCGGGGTTTCCAGTTAAGACGGTGAACATGCAAATGGATTGCTGATTAATTTTAAATAAGAGAAGTCAGCTTGGGTTGCCTTGTAGCGGATGTAAATCAAAAGTCCTCGGTAGATGTGTATTTTAAGAGGGGGGAAAAAGCTCATTTAATTTCCTTGTAAAAATTCATCACAACAGAAGGGGGAGAGGAATACAGAAGGAAAAGATGGCAAATTACAACAGAGACTATCTTCCATCTGGCGAGGCGGCAACCTCGCTGAGAGGCGAGGTTGGACATTTTCCATTGGTTAGGCAACATTTGAGGGCTATGTAGGGAAAATAACTAAGAAGGTTGGTGGAAAGCTGAGAGAATTTTGCCATGATTCTCAGTTCCATGTTAGAAGAGAAAAGAGTCAATGTGAGATACTGGACAATAACAAAAACTTGAGGTGGAGTCTTTGATGGTCTCTGAGCTTGGTGGCTTTCTTGCAGATGTTTCATGACCAAACTGGTAACATCATCGGTAGATTGAAGAGATTACCCAGTTTGGTCATGAAATGTCTACAGCCAACCACCAAGTTCAAAGAGTACCAAAGACCCCACACTTCAACCCTGAGCTACAAATACTCTCTTCTATCGAAAAATGTGAGGTTTCTCCTTTCTCCATTAGGCCAAACTCAGCTAAGTTCCTTCAACATACCAGTTCCTTCTCTTACCTGGAAGCAAAAGAGACCATGACTTAAACCATTTAAAAGCAGGAACTATGTGGAGATGATTATCATGGAGATGCTTCGTGACATCCCAGATCTGCCTAAGGCAAATACAACACTTTGTGCAACAGCAGGATTGGCTCTTTGAAGCCCTTAGATCTAAGAACTATGTGAGGTCTACCTTATCCTGTGAACAAAGCAAAAACCTGAAGGGGGAAAAAGCTAAAACTTGATAGAAATGACTTTCTGGTTTTTCTTCACAGCTTCTCTGGGGTTTTCCATCAAATGCTTGGCACAATCCATCTCTCCCAAGAAGGAGTTAATGAGCTCTTTCCCACGGAGACTTGGAAGGAGCTTGAATGGTTCAGTAGCATTACTGATATCATTTTGGAGATCTCCAGGAAGCCATGAATAATTAATCTTTATTTGCATATCTAGGGCTTTCTTTTGTGAAAAATCAGGCACTCTTCCCCTCCCACCTGCAAAAGAAAATTTCAATGTAACCAAACAACAACGGACAAATAGATTATGCTAGCTCTCTTGGGCATCTTCTGTTTTTTTTATGATCCACTACAAAGCTAATACAGCTTTAGAGGAACGCAAAGGGATGCTTGGGGGGAAACAGGCCCTTTGAAAAATGTTGGAAAATTGATATGGAAGATCAAGTGGTTCTTCTTCTCTTAGATAAGAGGTTCTTCCCCCCCAAAGAAAGATTTTCTGGAGGTATCTTGGATTACAATGATCATCATTTGTAGGCAGAAGAACAACTTCGGCAGATAGTAAGAACCGTGGTCCAACGTAAGTAAGAACAACTGGTTTAGATCTATTATTTTAGAAATTTAGATCTATTATTTTAGATTTATTATTTTAGAAAAGAGAAGAGCAAAGGTGGTATTCAGCAGGTTCTGACCAGTTCTGGAGAACTGGTAGTGGAAATTTTGAGTAGTTCAGAGAACCGGAAAATACCACCTCTGGTTGGCCCTGCCCCCATCTCTTCTCTGCCTCCTGAGTCCCATCTGATCGGCTCGGTCTTCTTTTGTTGACCTGCACAGGAGAACAGAGCTGGAAAGCAGGTTAGTGGGGTGGGGAAGGAATGGGATTTTACAGTATCCTTCCCCATGCTCACCAAGCCACACCACACCACACCCACCACACCACACCACATCCACCAAGCCATGCCCACAGAACTGGTAGTAAAAAAAATTGAATCCTACCACTGGAGAAGAGGGAAAGAAATATATATGATGAAATGGAATGGGGAATAATAGCCATGGATGGTAGGAAGCCAGGAGAGAAGACAGCTGTAGTTTTATTCGAAGCAGGGATTCCAATTTAGGTATTATAAATGTATTAACCATGTCTGTATCATTGGAAAAAGAAAAGTAAACTTACTTGCTGGAAGCCAACAAGGAACTGGTCTTTGCAGGTCTCATGCAATCTTCATCCTAATGAATTGTCCACCTTCCAGCGATGACCTGCCTCAACAGGGGTGACAGTGCAGCCACCCCTGGTGTCTGAAATTGTTGGAGAGAAAAAATGAGGACAGTGTAAAACACAGAAGAGCAAAAAAATAAGAAAGAACACACACACACACACACACCCACCCACACACCTCGCAAACCTTCAATGTCTCTATCCAGTGTTCCACTCCTAGGTGTTTCATGCAACTCACTATTCATTTGATAGGAAATTACTCATCTGAAGCATGGATTTTGACACAACATTATTTGATTTCTTACGGATTGTTTTTCTTACATTCTCCTACTGGCTCAGCTGGGCTTTTTTTTTTCTACAGGAGTTTTGCTTTTTTTTTTTTTTGGCTACCTTTTAAGGAAAATAGATATTTTTTGGGGGTGACACTTTCATCTGTTAAGCTCTTTTTATCTCCCTGTCTTCGGAGAGGTTAAACTTTCGCCCGGTTTCTCCTTAAGTGCACAGAAAAAGACTGTTTCTGCAAACATCCCTGGAAAAGAAACACTGTGAAGTGGTACCCTTTGGGACGATGGGATTTAATTGGTGAGTTTGCTCTTGGGAAGCTGACCTGCCAGTCTAAAGCATCATAGCATTGCTGATCCAGGGGAAACAAACAAAACAAAAAACAATAAATAAATAAATAAATAAATAAATAATCCAAAGTTCATAATTGAGCAACATTTTGGCCTTCTCAAAAGAACTGAAATGTGGAAGATCAGATCTCAACTGAACACTATATTTCAATTATAGGAACGGTTTGACAATGGTAGCCATTATCTAGTGTATGAATGGGTGGGCCGTGGCCCCAAAGGAAAAGTGCCATGCCCCTGTCGGAGTCTGAATCCGAGGAGGAAGACAAACAGCTGACAGGGAGTGGGAGTGTGGCTCCGCTGGCTGTAGAGGAAACTGGGGAAGGGCAAAGTCCGGCTGGGCAGAGCAGGGAAGAGGTAGAACAAGGGAGAGGGAATTCAGAGGAAGAACCAGGCCCACACCCTCTTCATCCTAGGGCACACAAGGAGGAATGGAGAAGGGAGCAATGTGGGTTGTGTGACTTATGGGGGAGGAAAGGGCCCTGATTCCCTTCATTAGCCACACCTGGGAAGAGAGTGTAAAAGAGATGCATGCTGAGTGCGGCATCTGCTAGGAGCAAATGTGACTTTATCCTGTGTTGTATTTGCTTATCTGTATTCTTGCCATCCTCCCAACCATGCTGAATGACTGCCGTTCCTTCACATCTGGAATTCCTTTTCCTGCCCTGCCAGACTAATTACCTCATTTTGCTTTCATTGGACTTATAGTTACACTTTGTGTTGACCATGTTTTGGATTTGAATCTCTGCAGCCAAAGGCTGTTCCTGGAGAGTTTTCTTCAGCCAGAAGGTAACCAGGACATTGGGGGCAAAGTTGAAGATAATAAGGGGACTCCTACTGATTGTCTGACTGTGTTGCCTTTGTGCCACGCCCCTTTGGGTCATCACAGAAAGATATGGGTAGGTAGCCCAGAAACGTTCTCATCTCTGGGGTCCTTCTCCAGGCCACAGTGCTGAAATCCAACAATTTCTACTTATTTTGATGGTGTGCGAATGGAATACAATGGCTGTGTTAAGCCACATCCAGTCTTACAATGCTTCTCTTATCAATGGAAAACAGGTCCAAATTTATTTATTTATTTATTTATTTATTTATTTATTTATTTATTTATTTATTTATTCGACTTGTATGCCGCCCTACTCCCTAAGGACTCAGGGCGGAGAACATTAAAACAGAGAAAAATTTACAATAAAAGAGAATTAAACAAATAAACAAGCCGAATACAATTAAAAATTAACCCCCGGTCATTCCATATTTGGCTATCTCCTCCAATTATATCAAACCTAACTGACTATTGTTGAAGATCTGATATTTCACAGTGTTTCTTTTCTGGGGATGTTTTGCTAGGTGGACATTTGTTGAGACAAAATCTGGTGTTCCATCAACTTCTCTTGGTTCTTGAGTTGATTCTCTGAATCTGTCAGTCAGGATGTTCTCCAACGTTACTCATAAGAAGGAGAAACCTAACAAAGAAAAGATTGGGAAGGTCTCCTTTCCTTACAGTGTCCATACACACAGTGAAATTTTGGATATTGCTCTATTTCTTTTTTGTTTTGCTACAGTGACAGAGTCTAGCAATTGATTGCTCAACATATAAGATCCCAAAGCAACTGTCAAGCCCTTTTCTACCTGGATAGTCTTGCTTAAAGATGTGCTGTCTTAAAAGCTTTTTGATGACCCAGTCAGGAATTACCCTGGCCTAAAACACTTCGCTGGTTTATCATCATCTTTCTTTCTTACTTAATTTTCTGCAACAAATGCCTTTGTTTTCCATTACGTCGCACAAGTCAGATGAAGATGTGACCTCCAAGTTTCTAAGTGGGTCTCCTTAGCTTGGAATGAAATCTACAGCAGATATTTCCACATAGATATGTTAGCAGAATTCCTGTCAGGTTGATGCAGGAAGGGGATGGTGAGTGTATTTATGAAACTTCAAGATGTATTGTTTGGTTTCCATCATTAAGAATATCCAACCAAGACGACCAAACAGTTTGAGAACCCTGCAAGCTGAGGGCCACACAATTGGAGCTGAACAGGTTGAGGAAGGTTGCTGTGCACAGCTGCTCATTTTTACTTAAGATACAGAAGAGGTTCATGTGGCCATTGAAACATCAGTAGCACAATGCATGTATCAGCATTCCAGTGAAAGTCCCCATTTTCATTCAGCACTCAGAAACAAAGTTCATCCAAGTAAGAATTTATTAAAGAAGTCATACTGGCACATCTAGGAAAACCCAAATCTGAAAGTTTTGGGTTTTCCCTTCCCAATTGAATTCAAAAACCCATCTCTTACACACACCAGTCCATCACATGGCCCAATCAACCATCGTCCCAACTGGAGACATTCCTCCAGACACTCCTCTCCAGGTGCAGGACAACATGTCCTTGACTCTCTGAGAAAGAATGTTGTTGAGTCTAATCTTCCACCTCTCTCTGAAATCCCCCCTCCCAAATTCCCAGGCACTAAAATGTGGCAGCCTCGAAGTTTCTAAGTAGAATGTGGCTTCCAAGGCTGACAGGGTGAATACGTGCTTTGCAAGCAAAAACTGTAAGAGTCAGTTCCCAGAAGCTTGCAACTTTCCAACTCAACCTGTTTTGCAAACTGACAATGGTCAGAAGCGTACAAGGCAAATTCTTTCAAGCCTGATGAATAACAAATGTCCTTATCTCAACAAGATTCTACTTGTTTTCTGTGTAGAAGATCCTGAGGTCACCTTAGGAGAAGACTGACATCATTCCTGTTAGCAACACAAAAGCTAGACATTTTCTTGAGATGCCGCATAACTTAATATTGGATTCAGCGTGTCCTGTGAGGAGGTCCCAAGTGTCTTCTGCCACAATCAATAAGCCTTCTGCTCTTTAAGTAGAGGTGGAAGTTCAAACAAGCGCTTTACACATCACAACAATTGCACCTATGCACCAAACCATTCCCAGAGGTATTTAACAAACCACACAACCCGAAGATGAATGGCAAATCTGTGCTACCAGCAAAATGTTGTGGAGATTGATGTCAACTTTAAAGCAGAAGTGAGGGAAGGCATGAGATCTGAGAGATGACTATCAGAAAACGATGAGGATGAACAAGTCAAAGAAAGGTTTCAATCTTTTCCAGGTCTGATAAATCATCAGTGCCAGAAGGATGGGATTTAGTCAATGGGGGTAAATAACGATGCCTTTATTAACGAAGAAACCTAAGAATATTTTGATGTGACATAAACAGCTACAGGGAAAAAACGGAATCAAGGTATCTTGAGTGGAAAGTGATGAAGGTCAGCATGTTTTCATTACAAGCTGCTCGTAAACATTTAATAAGAGCCTGGCTGAATATTTAGGGGGAAGGAAACCCATTATAAAGAACACACACTCACAAATGTTGGAGAAGGGGCTGTTTGTGTGTCTGCGTGTTACTGTTTCTGGTGTAAAATGTAACAGTGGTATCAGAGAAAGTGGAAAGTGACTGATTATGTGGTTATTTGGGAAAAAACCACACACCCAAGTTTATAGAATCACAGTGCTGGAAGATTCCATAAAGGCTTTCAAGCACTACATGTAAGAGAAAGAGTGGCAGAGGTTGGAGGTGGAGTGAAAAGAGGCATCAGCCTAGAATCCCTATGTAGTCACAAGTGGACTAAGTCCAACCGCCTTTGATTTCCATTGATCCTTACCTAGCTCCTAGTACGTGCCAACAGTTAGTTGAAAAGATTCCTGTGCAATAGGCATGAGTAGCAATAAATCAGTTTAACTGGGCCTTCACTCGTAGACTTGATCTTTCATGCCTAACACTACTTCAATTAGAATTGAAGGACCCAAGTCAAATCTTTCTTGACAAATGACCCCCCAGTCTTTACCTGAATACATCTACTCAAGAGAAGCTCATCTTCAGAATGAGAAAGATCAATTGAGCTGCTTTTATGATTAGGCCCAGGTTTCCGATATCTTTCCAGACTTCCTCCAGCTGAAGGCTATATCCCAGAGGTGGTATTCAGCAAGTTCTGACCAGTTCTGGAGAACCAGTAGCAGAAATTTTGAGTAGTTTGGAAAATCGGCAAATACCCCCTCTGACTGGCCCTGCCCCCATCTATTCTCCACCTCCTGAGTCCCAGCTGATTGGCTGGGTCTTCTTTGGTTGCCCTGCACAGGAGAATGGAGCTGGAAAGCAGGTTAGTGGGGTGGGGAAGGAATGGGGATTTTGCAGTAACCTTCTCCTGGAGTAAGGTGGGAATGGAGATTTTACAGTATCCTTCCCCTGTCATGCCCACCAAGCCACGCCCACAGAACCAGTAGTAAAAAAAATCGAATCCCACTAGTGCTATATCCAGTTTTGAGAACAAAATGGCAAGATATGGGATTTTACTGGAATGAATCTGCATTTTCCTAAAACTGGTGGGGCTTCTGAGTTTTGAACATCTTGCTGAATTATACCGTGAACCAATTTCTCCTCCATTCCTGGGTCAACAGGATTTGAAAGTGAATGTACTTGCCAGTAGCAATTATTTCTTTCCTTGATGTATATATGGCTTTTTGTTCCAACAGAACACATTTACAATTTCAGAATCTCTGCATTTTTTTCTCTCTCTCTCTGGCCAAAGGGTAGAACTAGATTAATCTCGCTCTATTTTTATCTTACCCTAGGAAGTAGAAAAGGTGAATTCCATAGGTTCACTCATTTATACCGATGATGTTACCTAGCTGGGCAATGAAAGGTCAGCAAGCAAAAAGCCAAGCTCAGACAGCATTAAAAACACAAATAATTATAACTGAAGTTTAGTTGAATTTGGGCTTTAGATTTTAAATCTTTCAAAAGTTCTTTTCTCATTGAAAGTCCAGTGTCAAATGAAAGTCCAGTGTCAAATGACATATTTTGCGAGTTAAATCATCCCTAGGCATTTTTTTTGCAAATGCATTATAAAGGAAGCCTCATTAATTTCTCAGATACATGTTGGTGTATTACTATTTAGATTTCTAACACACAAAAAGGAATTATTCAAATGCATCATTATGTCAGCCAGCAGTTTGAATTAACATCTCTAGCTTCCCTGAGAGTTCAAGAGACATTCATGTTTGGAAGAAAAAAAAGGGGCGCTGACCTTTTGACTACTTAAATATTTATTGGCATTCAGAGAATTCTGCTTATAAAAGATAGATTTGGTATTTGCAAGGTCTTCAAGCATGTTGTCTGCAGGAAATATTAACTCTGATTAGTTTAATTGTCTTCTTGACTCATTCTTCAAAAGCTGAACCATCTTGGATGTGTTGTTCCACCAAACGTGATTTTGTGTTTGCTTGGTTCTTTCTAACCATTTTTCTCATTCTCTTTCACTGGATACTTGCCCATCTTCTCCTGCAGAGAATTCTTTAATCTCTCAGTTCATAGACAAATTCATTCATAATCCGAACGGGGAAATGGTTGAAGTTGTAGACTAAGCCAAGTCAAAAATGATACTCAGTTCCTGAAACTGGACATTTAGACAGCTGTCAATAAACACATAGATATCAATCGCATTTACATACCATTTAAAATCTTCAACCCAAAGTTAAGGGAAAAGATCAGGATGAGCTGGAAAGTAGGCTTAAGCATATCATCAGTTTAGAATTCTTGCATTTCCACAAGAGACTCAAGTCCAGTGCTTCATGAATTGACCTTTATTTAGCACCAACAACAAACACTTCAGTGCTTTTGAACTCAGCAAAGGCCCCTTGTGCCTGAATATACCAACAGCCCCTGAATTCATCTCTTTAAAGCCTACACTCCAATATGGAGGAAGCAAAGAAAAAAACCCAAGAAAAACTGGTAGGGCAAACCACCTGATATGAATAGCCAGCAAACTTTATTCCCTCTTGCCCTGATGATGCTGCCTAGCTTGGAAATAAGACCCCTGCAGGCAAACAACCTCAGAGGAGATGAAGAATCCAACAGTTCAACTCCGACCAAGAGACATTCTTCCCTCTTGAAACTGTGGTCATTGTTACCTCATAAGGCAGCAGATTCCAAAGTATGGCTAGGATTTCTTGTTCCAAACCAAATCCTGGTATCAAAATCATATCCAGAATCCCCTGATCTTCTAAAGGACCTGGACGTTTTAAGGAACCTTTCTTGACAGAGTTGGAAACTGTCCTCCTCACTGTTTTTTCACTCCTGATTTTGGCAAAAAGATAAAGTCTTTGGACCAAGATGGTCTATTTTATCAATATCCCTGAGCAGATCATGAGAGATACAGCCTAATTTCCATTTAAATGAAGTGGGAGTTGAATTGGGTATTGAGGGAGCCCCAATTTTGCAGTCAAATGCTAGGCCTGTCAACATTAGGGTCATTCAAAATACCTCCCTTTTTATGAGCTCCTGAACTGAAGAGCAGATAAGCTTGTTTGAAGTTCAGCAGAGAAGGGAAAATAAATTCAAGTGCCATAGTTTTCTGTTACCTTTCAGTTTGTTTTCCCTAATTAAAACATGCTAATTGGCTCACATAACTTTTGGAGATGAGTCACACAACCTGTATGGTGCCTGCTCTCCCCTGTCCCATTTGTAACGTACAAATGTTATTAATGTGAATGTATTAAATTCACTTTTGGGTTGGCCACGTTCCAAGATCATATAATCAGAGAAAACAATTGGAAGACCTATTTCATATGGATAAGGGTAGGCTATGGCTAATGTCTCGATTATAACTTTCTGAGAAGTTAGTAATTATTTTGTCTCTGACTTTCAAATCACCTCTGAACAAGTCAGAAAAGCGTAGCTCTTGAAAAAATAAAAAATAAAACTGAAATGCTAATATTTAATGACTAATGCTACTTCATTTGATGAGAGCTTGCTTGGGCATGAGGGAGAAAGAGGGAAGGGGCAAAAAAAGAATTCAATTAAATGCTACAAAGTCTTTGCTTCCCTTCTTATTAAATATATTGTAGCATTGTCCAAAAAGGTAGGTGTCAATAGCAATAAATAAATAAATAAATGTATCAGCGACAATATATTTATGTGCTTGTTTTGCAAGGTTAGCAAACCAAATTACTCTCTCAATTGATTCATTATCTCAGGCTAAACCATAACGATGAATGATTGAATCTAGTCAAACAAAGAGAAGATGACAAATTTCAAATGCATTGTGGGGAAAACATGCCACTTTTTGAGGGGAAATCCACTAATTAGAATAGAATAGAATAACAGAGTTGGAAGGGACCTTGGAGGTCTTCTAGTCCAACCCCTTGCTTAGGAAACCCTACACCACTTCAGACAAATGGTTATCCAACATCTTTTTAAAAACTTCCAGTGTTGGAGCATTCAAAACTTCTGGAGGCAAGTTGTTCCACTGATTAATTGTTTTAATTCTCAGGAAATTCCTCCTTAGTTCTAAGTTGTTTCTCTCCTTGGTGAGTTTCCATCCATTGCTTCTTGTCCTGCCTTCAGGTGCTTTGGAGACTAACTTGACTCCCTCTTCTTTGGGGCAACCCCTGAGATATTGGAACACTGTTGTCATGTCACCCCTAGTCCTTCCTTTCATTAGACTAGCCCTGCCTGGTTCCGGCAACCATTCTTCATATGTTTTAGCCTCCAGTCCCCTAATCATCTTGGTTGCTCTTCTCTGCCTCTTTCCAGAGTCTCAGCATCTTTTTTACATCGTGGCAACCAAAACTGAATGCAGGAATTGTCAGTCTTTCAATATATCCTTCTCTTTCTGCAGAAAACCTTCCCCAAATCCTTGGGTAGGCAAAGGGCTCACATTCAAGATGATGAAGTTGTGGGCCCTTGAATCCCAAATCTTGAAATAACCTAACAACTGAGAACTACAATTTGTCACCCCATCTGTAGAGACTGGAGGTTTAATTACCGGAAGCAATTAATACTTAAACTGATCAATCACAAATTTTATTCTAATGACTATAATGTTGAGCTTTTCATTAACTGATAATTAAATCCTTTGTTGAGAGCATTGAGGATTATTCCTTTTCTAAGAGCAAATGGTTCAGCTTTCATTTGAGGGTTTCTAAGTAAAGATTTCCGTACGTGCTAATGGGTGGTTGGGCTCTCCAGAAGGAACACAGGGGCTGCTCCATGACAGATAATAACATGGATGGTATTAATTTGTGTTATGATAGCATAGCATGGTGGTTACCATAGAAGAGTAGGGATGATTAAGTTGCTAGTGCAAAGCTACCTTACAGAGTAGTTGCAACCTAAATATCTTAAGTCTTGCATTGAATCTGTATAAACTTTTACACAATTTATAACTGTTGCCTGCCGCCCCAGATGCCTGGAAAATTCTCGCCTCTTGGAAAGATTGAAAGAGGAGAAGGGGCCATATAGATTCGAACACCGGAAAAAAACTCCTGGGAACCTCTGTCCCAGAGACGAGGGGAAAATAACATGTTTGCACTTGCAGATTGGTGGAATCCACATCGGAGTAGGGGAAGGGGTTCTAATTCCCTTTATCTGAGCTGTATGCCCTGAGGGATATCAGACCCTGCTTTGAATGTTGACTTGCTTTTTCCATTTTCAATAAAAGATTTCTTTTGAAATACAAGATTTTCAAGAGTTCATACTTAATTTTGAAGGGGGGAGAGTCTGGTCCTTACAATAACCTTTCTATAAGGTAGTGTTGGAAGAAATATCCATCCGGTTGAGTTCTAAGCTGGGAGAAAAGCATTGGAGACAAAATGGAAGCTAGAGGATAATTAGAAAGATGGTTTAATGATGAACACAACCACCAAGCACGTGGTTCTGGGCAGCTGACCACATGGAGTTGAGAGTGAGGAGATTTTATGCTTTGCACTTGAGCTTCCTGTTCCTGTGCAAGAACATGTATTCTATTGGTTGTTGTCATATTCCCATGGTGCCGTGTACAAATCCTAGGAGTTTGTCTGAGCTAAGTTTGGTTGAAGTTTGGGCTGATGCAGTGAAGGGGCTTGTTGGGCAATTCCTATTGTGGCTGACTTTGCTGCAGGGAGTAATGATTACCAAATCTACATTTCTAAAAGCTGGCCTCAGCTTAGTATTTGCTTGAGGGAGGGGGCTCTGAGTTTCTGTCTCCCTTAAGATTTTTATTTCTAATTTAGGGGAAATATTTTATCCTGCCTTTTTAAATATTTCTCAAAATTTTTCATTCTTCTAGGAGAGGGGTGGGTGTTAACTTTCTATAGTAGGATTGCACTAAGACAGAGCAACTTTCTCCTAGGAAGGAGAGGAGGGAAAAGAACCATGAGATTTCATTTCTGAGATGAAGCATTTCAGCGACTCCATGAATGTTGTAGGACATAATAATTTGAAAGATAGTTTTCTTACACCAAACAGAATCAAGACGGGATTTTTTTTTTGAGTTTCTATCTCATACTTTTACCATTTTCTGGACAGAGTTACCATTTCTCCTCCCTTAGTAATTCCTGCACGTCTTCTTAAAGGTCACGTCTATGTTCCTCTAGAACATAGAGGAAAAATTCCTCTAGAATTTTTAGAAGAAAGTCATGAGAAAATTCTCGAGGAAAGCAACCAAACAGTAAAATGATCCAGATTCTTGCTTCCAAAGTATTTATTTATTATTTTGGATAATCAACATTGCCAGTTAGGTTTTGGTGACAGGAAACCCTGAGAGTTGCCTTCAGGAAGTGAGGAAGAATGAAGGAAATGCAAACCAGTGCTAAGATATGTGTACAGAACAGAAGAGGTATTCAAGGACAGAAGCAACCTAGAACTAAGGAGAAATTTCTCGACAGTTAGAATAATTAATCAGTGAAACGACTTGCCTCTAGAAGTTGTCGGCACACCAACACTGGAAGTTTTTAAGAAGAGATTGGACAACCATTTGTCTGAAATGGAATAGGGTCCCCTGTTTGAGTAGTAGGCTGGACTAGAAGACCTCCAAGGTCCCTTCCAACTCTGTTATTCTGTTATTCATTGCTCTGAATGGACTTTGCCCAATCTTTATGTGAATACTCCAGAAACACATGAACGAGAGGGTTAATTTGGATCTATTTTTCTAGAGTGATACAGTCCCATTGGAGAAGTACCAGAGGTGCAGAGTCACCAGTCTGGAGAGACTGATATTTGCAAAGCAAATGGAAGTATGTACTTTTTAAGAGATTGGACTCTGAGCAGAAGGAAAAGGCCATCCAAGTTTGCTTTGGGCATTAGTGAGTCAACACGGTTGTTTGATTTGCTTTGATAAATCCTCAGAGTGATGAAATTTAAGTCAGCCTCATTAGCATATTTAAATTCACAGGATGAGCTCCCCTGGCTAATTCCTCCATTGAGTCACTTGACAAAAAACAAAAGGAAGCTCCTGGCTGAATCCTTCCTTTCCCACCTGCTGATGAGAAGATGTGATGAGCTGGACAGACAGAGGATGTGCGTCTCATTGTGAAACATTGTCATTAAGTTTGACAACACATTGTTTTTAACAGTTTAATCAAAAGGGGCTTAGAGCATTGGCACAGACTGCAAATATTGCAAACCCAAGGCTTGATTGATTGATTGACTGATTGATTGGAGCCCACCACATTCAGATTGACCTTTGGCCATTTACTAATATATAGGCAACCCAGTTTGGTGTAACTATATGCAAAGATAGCAATAGAGATCAATGTAATCCTAGTAAGGGTACTTTTGAAAACCATCTGTAGTTCTCAACAACCCAGCAGCCTCCAGCTCTCCTTTAAAAAGTTTAGATACAAATTTGTTTTTCAAATGATTGAATTGACCTAGGATCTCTTTCCCATATAGTGTGGGTCATCCAGGGCAATAATCACAATCTGTTGCAATTTCTGACAATGTATCTTGTGCAATCGTCTAATGAAATCTCCCAAGCTTTAACCAGGTCTAAGCCTGCTTAATGGTCAAGATTACTACCACCTGAATGGACTGTTGTATCTTCAAGATGGATGTCTGCCACTCATAGAATAACCTAATCATCAAACCTCTCTTCAGTTACATTTTGCTTCTCCTCCAAGAAGCTTCTTCAGTTCTGAGGAAGCTTCTTAGATAAGAAGCAAAACAATTTTCAAATGAACAAACAAATGGACAAGAAAGTCCAGAAAAAGCACTTCTGGAACAACCATGAGGTGGATGATTGAGATCTCCATAGACACTCCAAAAGGATTCTTTACAAAAAAAAAAACCTCACAATGTTATGTCTTAGGAATTTACAATCATACCTTCCTTGAGCATATGTCCCTGTAGATCAAGGTTCTTCAAACTTGGCAAGTTTAAGACTTGTGGACTTCAACTCCCAGAATTCCTGAGCTAACATGATTGGAGGAGGAATTCTTGGAGTTGAAGTCCACAAGTCTTAAAGCTATCAAGTCTGAAGATACTTGCTGTAGATAGAAAGCCACCATGAAAGCTAGAAGACTTGGTTGATACTTTTTTCTTCCAAGATTTGGTTTTCTATGGGCAATACAATTTTTCCCTCCATGATTCATCCATATTTTCAGATGTCCATTTCCCGTTAAAGCCAGCTTCTCCACATGTATATAACTTAGGCTGTTTTATTTTTGAAAACAAACAAACAAACAAAAGATTAAAGCTAGCCAGGTCAAAATATTCATTATCCATTAGATGGTGAAGTTCTTGGATGGTGCCACTTTGTGTTTGATCTCTTCATGAGAAGATCCTTGCATTTCCCCAGCATTCATGGATATATTCCATGCCATACATCTAAACAGTCTTCAACATTATTCAGTTACTGGCAAAGCTCCATTTATTGATGGCTAAAATATATGGAATTGGATTTCTTGTTTGGGTTCTGGGACTAGTGTAGAAGGGGCCCAATTGTGTTGGCTGTCAAAATGTTTCCTTCTTCTTCTTCTTCTTCTTCTAGTCCTCCACTGAATCAGGTTGACTGATTGCTCAAAGATTTGCTATTCCATTATGGATTGTTCTGCCCGCTAGTTCTTAGCGCACACTTATAAAAATATATTGGTAATTCAAAATCATGATGGATGTAGACTTTTAACCGGTTTCAGAGTTCATATTTAGAGCTTGAGTTGAGCGGCATGGCGGCATCAATCTTTCATCGTAGAAGGTCACCTTCGTTCAGGATTGTGTGATGATTTCCACAGCTGGGTTTCCCTTCAAATATATTTTGATCTATGATCTCAGAAATGACTAAAGACAAACTAAAGAACGGCTCATCCATCAGTAAGATAGGAACCTGTCTCTGGCTAATATGGTTTCTGAGGGACAGATCTGGCCTCAAAATCATTTCCGTTGTTTGATGCCATTCATCTTTTGCAACAAGCATCTGGTTACCAAGCCAGTTCATGCTATTTATTGCTGAAGGGAGTAGGTGCTCTAATTCCCCATGCTTTGGTTTGGTTCAGGGATAGTTCAAAAGAAAGAATGCTTTACCAAAAGAACAGATAATGTGCAGGAGAAAACCCAGCTGCAACCAAAGAGGATTATAGGCAGTCCTCCACTTATGCCCAAAATGTATGTTGCTAAGTGAGAAATGTGTTACATTTATGCTATTTATTACTGGGAAGGAGTAGCTGTCTTAATTCCCCAGGCTCTGGTTTCAGAGATGGTTCAAAAGAAAGAATGCTTTACCAAAAGAACAGGTAACATGCAGGAGAAAACCCAACTGCAACCAAAGATCATTATAGACGGTCCTCAATGTATGGCCAAAATTTACATTGCTAAAATTTTGCTCTATTTTATGACATTTCTTGCCACTTGTCTGATGAGTGAATCAATGCAGTTCTTAAATTAATAACAGAGTTATTAAGTCAATCTGGTTTCCCCATTTATTTCATTGATTTATTTTATTTATTTGTCAAGCATGTATATAACAGATCACAATTAGAACATGCTTATGATTACATGAAATAGGTACAAATAAAAGGGGACATTAGGAAAGGGACGGTAGGCACATTGGTGCACTTATGCACACCCCTTACAGACCTCCTAGGAATGGGGTGATGTCCACAGTAGACAGTCTAAGGTTAAAATTTGGGGGTTGGGAAAGAAACCACAGAGTCAGACAGAGTATTCCAGGCATTGACCATTCTGTTGCTGAAGTCGTATTTCCTGCAATCCAGTTTGGAGTGGTTTATTTTAAGTTTGTACCTATTGTGTGCTCACGTATTGTTATGGTTGAAGCTGAAGTAGTCATGGACAGGGAGGATGTTGGAGCAGATAATTTTATGTATTACACTTAGGTCAGACTGAAGGCGGCGTAGTTCTAAGTTGTCTAAGCACAAAATTTGAAGTCTGCTGGCATAAGGTATTCTGTTGCGAGCAGAAGAGTGGAGGACTCTTCTCGTGAAATATTTCTAGACTCTCTCAATTGTATTAATGTCCGATATGCAGTGCGGGTTCCAGACAGATGAGCTGCATTCAAGAATTGATCTAGCAAATGTTTTGTATGCTCGTCTATTTATTATTTATTTATTTATTTATTTATTTATTTATTTATTTATTAATGGGACTTGTATCCCATTAATCTCCGGCTCACAACTAAAAACAGCAACAACAATAAATAGTTAAGAAAAAATTAAACTAACAAGTCCCAAGAGAATACAAATACAAAATACAAAGAAGTACAATACATTTAGCAGTACAATATTACCAGAGAAGAAGCTACATTGACTTTGCTCGTCAGAAGGCCACCAAGGAGAATCATATGGGACACTGCCATAAATGTTAGTCCGTTGTATGGAACATATGTTACCATGGGGATGCTGCAAGGGTTATTAAGTGTGAAAAATGGTCATAAGTCACTTTTTTCAGTTGTAACTTCGAATAGTTACTCAATGAACTGCTGTAAGTCGCTTGCTGTATGTTACTTCCCCTCTTTTCATTCTGCATTTATAAATAGTAATAGTAAGTAATAATTATGTGTTCCCAATAACCACAGAATAGAAAGCATCTGTGCAAAAGTGCTAAAGGTGTTAAAAGGATAAAAAGGGAGGTTCAAACCCCCTTCAGGTCTGCCCAGCCCAAATTAAAGGGCACTTCGAAGGGCTACCAAATTCAGAGAAGGACTACAAAGTCCAGAGAAGAATTATCAGGTCCACAAAAGGCCACAAAATACTGGCAGGATTGGAAACAAAGTTCTACAAGGAATGATTGAAAGACCTAATCATGTTCAAGCAAACAATGTTTGGGAAAACAAATAGACAAATGGCTAGGAAAGATGATTGGAAATCATGTAGATTTCAAACCTGAACTATTTTTTATTACAGTAGGTATAATATCAGATAAACCTGATAAGAAAAGTATGTATTTAATATTGCACGTCTTGACCGTAGCGAAGATTGTATTTGTGCAAATGCTGGAAAAATGCAGAAAACACCACGAGATGGAGAAATAATTAAGAAGATACTAGAGTGTGCAGAAATTGACATTAAAAATGAAACAGAAAGAAGATATAGAATATGATCAAACATGGAGTCTATTTTATCAGGGGTTGGAAAAAAGGGGTGGAGATTAAGAATGCAATATGTATTGTTGAGCAAACTTAATACCCAGACAACGTGATGTTTGTTAAGCACTAAGAAATGTAACTAATAAAAAATTAATAATAATAATAAAAAAGAAAGACCTAGTCATGTTAAGCTTGCAGTAGAGAAGGTCAAAGGGGATACCAAAGCTGTCTTCAAATATCTGATGGGCTGTCACATTGTTGAGGACTTATCTCACTTGCTCCAGAGGGTAAGACCAAAACTAATGGGATGAACCTTCAAGGATTAGATGGAGATAAGACCTGCCTTGGCAGGAAGGGTTGTCAATCAGTAGAATAAGTTACTGCCTAGAGTAGTTTGTTTTTCTTCACTGGAGGCTTTCAAATAGAGGCTGAATAGCCATCTATCAGGTGGGTTGTTTTTGGAAGAGTCTTTCAAAGAAATTTATCCTTTCAACTTTTACATCAAACCTGTTCACTCCTAAAAGTCCAGGGCAATTCTCTAAACAGGGGTCTTCAAACTTGACAGCTTTAAGACTTGTGGACTTCAACTCCCAGAATTCCTCCTCCAGTCATGTTAGTTCAGGAATTCTGGGAGTTTGAAGTCCACAAGTCTTAAACTTGCCAAGTTTGAAGACCCTTGCTCTAAAACGTCCAAAGACTATGTTGTAAAACAACAACACAAAACTGAATTGTTTTACCCCCCCAAACAAGTAGCAAAATTGGAGACAGTTCAGAGAAGTCCTTTTTAAGGGCAAGAAAGGACCATAAAGAACCAAATCAAGATAGATAAGTGGAAAGTAGAGGGTTTAAAAAAAAACCCACCACAAATGAGGATCCTGCAGAGTTTTAACCGTTTAGCCATTGTAAATAAATTGATTATTGTTTAATTCAAAATCTCAGGCCATTCTATAAAGAATGAACAGGGCCTAAGAGTACAATTGTCCCAAACTCAACTATAAAGACTTACTAATAAATTTGAAATTGCTCAGGACAGAAATCTCAAACAGAGAACTCAAAATCATTTGACTTTATTAAATTGTGCTTGCTCGGAGTTCAGTACACACAGTACATGCATGCATACATACATGCATACGTGCTGGTTGGGCATGTCAGTAGTACATACATGCATGCATGCATACATGCTGGCCAGGCAAAATGTGGGCTGTTGGGTAGGTCAGAAGTCCTCAGCAGACCAAGGTAGATCTTCAAAAGCCCATTTAACTTCATGACAATAGTATAGTTGTGTTTTGTTCAACTTCCAAAACATTTTACCATGTTATTCAAATCTCCAGTTTCTACTTACATTTCCATTGTTCCAACATTCTGTGGTTGGAGAAGAACCACCTGGGTTGATCATCAACAATCCAGCCCCTTCTATGTTGTTTACTTATAGGTTAGTGGCTTTAGCTACCTATAGTTTTTTCTTGATTTAATAATGTCTCGTTTAAGCCTCAGCATAGCTGTATCTCAAGTTTGTTTATGGAGTCCTCGGTGTACTCTGGGCTTGGTGCAGAGGTGATATTCAGCAGGTTCTGACCAGTTCTGGGAACCAGTAGTGGAAATTTTGAGAACTGGCAAATACCCCCTCTGGCTGGCTCCGCCCCCATCTATTCTCTGCCTCCCGAGTCCCAGCTGATTGGCTGGATCTTCCTTTGTTGCCCTGCACGGAGAACGGAGCTGGAAAGCGGGTTAGTGGGATGGGGATTTTACAGTATCCTTCCCTGCCACGCCACCAAGCCACAGACACAGAACCGGTAGTAAAAATTTGAATCCCACCACTGGCTTGGTGGTTTGCTTATAGACATTTCATTACCCAGCTAGGTAACTTCATCAGTGTGAGAGAGTGTGGGGTTTGTTACTTATTTATATTTATTTATTAAATTTATATTGCCTCCTATTTGCTCATATATATAGCAGTTTGCCGTACCAGTTTTGATGGGCCGTGATTTCCTCCTTGACAGTACTTTGATTTGTCTGTTTGCTTACTGGAAGTAAACACTTGAACATTGTCATTAGAGTTATTCTACTCTATAAGAATGAGCTTTTCAGAAGTATTTAGCCCATAAATTGGCACAATTTATAGTATTTGCATTCAAACAGAAGATCCTTTTGGCCTGTTCATAATTTACTTGCAATCACGGTGGGAAAATATGAGGGCAAGTATTTGTTTTCTTTTCTTTTTTCAATAGCTGTATAAATATATTTCTATCTATTCTTAGATTCGTCAAAAAGAACTTCATTGTTTGCAAGAGCTCCCTTCTTAGATTAATATTCTTGCGCCTGCGAGCAGGATAGATTAATCTAATTCAATCTCCAGTTCCGTAAATTAGTATATAACAATGTGCGGTGGGTATTTAATGTGATTGATTATTTAATTTGTCTCTTTTAATAAATAATTGTACCCGCACACCTTTCAAGATTGGATTACATACGTGTGCATTTCCTAAAGCAGTACATTCCTAGATATCCTTATTATTGTTTAATATGTGGCCTGTTCTTTTATAAGAAAGGTGAACACAAAATAATATGCTTCAGTAAATTGTTCTGGTTTATGAAACAACAACATTGATTTCCATTGAGAGCCTCTCTCTGTGAATCCATATTTTTGTTTCATCCAACAAAATCATTGAAGAAAAAGTTCAGAGGTTAGTTTTAGGATTTAAACTTCACCAAGCATTACAGGCAGCAAAGGAAATCAGGACATCTGAAAGAAAATCAAGATGGTATCTTCATCCATGGGTTTGAAGACCTACCTGGGTTTTTGCAAGCATCAGGGGCTGAACTGATAGTAGATCCTCATAGAAGCCATCTTGAATTCCTGGAATGAATGAATGAATGAATGAATGAATGAATGAATGAATGAATGAATTCTTTATTGGCCAAGTGTGATTAGACACACAAGGAATTTGTCTTGGTGCATATGCTCTCAGTGTACATAAAAAGAAAAGATACATTCATCAAGAATCATAAGGTACAACACTTAATGATAGTCATAGGGTACAAATAAGCAATCAAATCATACTAGGAAACAGTCAATATAAATCATAAGGATACAAGCCACAAAGTTACAGTCATACAGTCATAAGTGGGAGGAGATGGGTGAAAGGAAGGATGGGAGGATTAATCGTAATAGTAATGCAGACTTAGCAAGTAGTTGGACAGTGTTGAGGGAATTATTTGTTTAGCAGAGGGATGGTGTTCGGGGAAAAAACTGTCCTTGTGTCTAGTTGTTCTGGTGTGCAATGTTCTATAGCATCATTCTGAGGGTAGGAATTGAAACAGTTTGTGTCTGGTATGTGAGGGGTCTGTAAATATTTTCACAGCCCTCTTTTTGACTCATGCGGTATACAGGTCCTCAGTGAAAGAAAAGTGAGTTTTAATTCCAATAAAAGAATAAACAAACAAGCACAGGAATGCCACTATCCTCTCTCTTCTCCATTCACAAACATTATTCTCTTTTCCAAATCACAGAATTGTAGAGTTGGAACCCATAACCTCTACAGGGAGATGTTCTCCTGCTGTACCCATCTTATTGTGGTTCCACTTCTAAAGCAAATCCTCTTTTATGAAACTGTAGAAAAAAGATGTCTGCCTCCATCCAACCCTACCTTAGATGACCTCGGGAGTTGTGGGAGCTTCATCGCTGGAGGCTTTCAAGAAGAGACAGGACTGCCATTTGTCAGAAATGGTGTAGGGTAAGGGTCTTCCAACTTGGCAAGTTTAAGACTTGCGGACCTCACGTCCCAGAATTCCTGAGCTAACATGACTGGGGAGGAATTCTGGGAGTTGAAGTCCACAAGTCTTAAAGCTGTCAAGTTTGAAGGCCCCTGGTGTAGGGTCCTGCTTGGGTGAGGGGTTGGACTAGATGGCCTATCAGGTCCCTTCCAACTCTGTTAATCTGTCATATGTAACCCCCAGGGTCTTGAGATTATCTGCCAAAGCTTCATTAGACTGTCTGGACACATTAATTGAGCCTCCCCAAATTCGCTGGAGACCTTTGACCATTTCAAGGAAGGAGAGCCAAGAAGTTCTACCAGAAGTCATCAAGTGCCCCCCCACCCTCAGCCCCTTAATCTTCCCTCCAGACAGTCCAAATAAAAAAGGAATCTCAGCTCCCAACACCATCTGCTTGCTGTCGTTCTAAAACAAGTGCCGCTTATGTTCTTTTTCTCAAAGTCAACGCCATGCCAAAGAAAAAAGGATCAGGGGCTATAAAAAGGACAATAACATATAACGACCACTGGTTGTCTAGGGGAGTCCAGTAATTGGGCCGAACTAGTCTTCCTCTCCGGCTTTATCCACGGCTCATTTTCTAGGCAATTTCCCCCTTTTAAAACAAAAAAAAACCCACAAAAAACTTTGGTTGATTTTTTTCCTTCAGGCGCACGGAATGGTGGCAGACAGCGCATATGGTCTGAATGCAAGCAATCTGTTGGTATAAATATACAGCCAGCTTGGCTATGAGTTGTATCTTTTTTTTAAAAAAAAAACTTTCATTGTCTAAAAGTGGATGCACACAAGTCATAAACACCTCTTGACAAGAGGGTTTTTAAATAAAAATAAAACAGCAACAAAGAGCAGAGGAAAGGCACAATCTGTCCAAGACAACTGGTGTTACACATTGCTAAGTTGATGCTGATGTTCTCACTTGAATTGTTGAGGCCCGGTTCTGAGCTATTCTGATTTCTATTCTGATTTCTCTCCTGTTCTATCCTCCGACTCTCCTTCTCCTCTTCTCTCCCTCCCCTTCCTCCCTCCCTTTCTCCACACACTCCTCCTTCTCCCTCCTCCCCTCTGTCTTTAAATCAGACTCAGTTCCTGGTGATTTAAAAAATCATCCAGTTTTCTACTGTCTACTTTTGGGATTATTTTGATTTCCCAAGGTCGCCTATAGCCACTTCCCCCAGACCAGCTTAGATAGCTTTTAAGAACAACCAAAAAGGTTGTGTTTCTGTGTGTGCATGAAGCTATCCCTGACTGCGTTATTTTGTGTGTCTGTGTGCTCTTATATTTTTTCCCAAAGTAGCAAACCTAAAATCTTTTGCTCTTTTCCTGGAAATTAATTCCCACTGCAACCAAAATCACAACATGCTGCAAGTTCATCTGACTCTGTGGTTTCTTCCCCAAGCCCCAAAAACTTTAACCTTAGACTGTCTACTATTGAGCTCACCCCTTTCCTAAGAAGTCTGTAGGGGGCGTGCATAAGCGCACCAAAGTGCCTACCGTCCCTGTCCTATTGTTTCTTTTATTTTCTTATATGTATCCATGTATTTATAATTATGTTTATACTTATACCTATTATCTTGTAAGCAATTGACTAATCAAATAAATAAATAAATAAAAATAAATATCCTTTCCACCACCGGGCCTTGGTGATGCAGGCTGTTAAATGCCTAGCACTTAAGTTCCAGCTGCCTGCAATTACTGAAGGCTCGAATCCCACCAGGCTCAAGGTGGACTCAGCCTTCCATCCTCTCAGGGTAGGTAAACTGAGGACCCAAGATTGTTGGGGGCAATAAGCTGACTTTGTAAAAATGCCGCTTAGTAATAAGCAGGCATATACAATGGAAGGAAGGCTATTGCTGAGCGCATTGGGTTGTATCCCAAAAATTGTAAGACGCCCTGAGTCTTCGGAGAAGGGCGGCATATAAATATGAATTAAAAAAAAGATGTTTGTGTGTGTGTGTCTCTCTCTCTCTCTCCCTCTCTCTCTCTCTCTCTCTGTGTGTGTGTGTATCCTTCATGGCACAGATTGGCACAACTGAGCCGAGTCTTCAAACTGCCTGAAACTATATATATATATATATATATATATATATATATATATATATATTTTGGTGGTTCTTGGTCTTGTCCGTGTAAGTTGAGAATACCTTGCACGTTTGACGAAATTCATCCGTCATCTTCAGGCTGGTGTCTTCAGCTCGTTCTCCCAGGAGAAGCTGGACACCAGCCTGAAGATGACGGATGAGATTTCGTCAAACGTTGCCAAGGTATTCTCAACCTTACACGGACAAGACCCACAAGATACACCACCCGAAATACATATATATATATATATATATATATATATATATGTATACCAATTTGAAAAGCTCTGGAATCCTCACCTCTTCGCTGCAGTTTTCTCCCTCTAGATCAATGTTTTGAAGTTGCTTAAATAAAATATGTCTTGTGCCAGGGTGTGTTGTACATCAAAATCCTCTCAACAACTTTAAAAGAAGTTTTGACCCATGGCTATAAAATTCTGTTCTTGAGAGAATCTACTTTAAGTCTGCTAAGGCGAGGTGGGGGGGGGGAACTTTCTTTCTTTTATTGATTTATAATGTGGTGTGACTCCCAGCCTGAATTCTTCACTTCCCATTCCCCTTGATATTTTATGGATTAAAATACCGCATTTACATTTCTACAACACATTTACAACGTTTGCTCTTGCCGTCTCTCTGGAGAGGACTAATTTATTTATATATGTATTTCCTGAGCTTCTTTTTTCTTCTTCTTCTAATAAGGGTTGTGCAGGAGCAGCAGATTTCTTTCAGAGTATGTGTATATATATATATCCCTAATGGAATGTCATCCAAAGCCAAGGTAAATAACAGAGCAACATGGCAGTAACTCAATCGTATCTATTGATTTCGGCTGAAGGACGATAGGAAATGTACGACCCGGATGGAATGGAATTGAGATTTGGCGTTTCTGTCCAAGAGGGACAGGCATTCCAATCCAAACGATGGACAGCATGAGAAGTTTATTTGGAATAAACATAAAATAATTTTTGTTTAAGTCGCAGATGTACAGAATAGAGCATTTGGAGACTTAAGTGTGCACCAGAGATGGGATTCAGCAGGTTCTGACCACTTCTGGAGAACCGGTAGTGGAAATTTTGAGTAGTTCGGAGAACCGGCCAATCCCACCTCTGACTGGCCCCGCCCACATCTATTCTCCACCTTCCAAGTCCCAGCTGATTGGCTGGGTCTTCTTTGGTTGCCCTCCACAGGAGAATGGGCTGGACAGCAGGTTAGTGGGGTGGGGAAGGAAGGGGGATTTTTCAATATCCTTCCTGTGCCACGCCCACCAAGTCATGCCTACCAAGTCACGCCCACCAAACCGGTAGTAAAACTTTTTGAATCCCACCCCTGGTGTGCCGTATTGTTTTAGAAATCATTCTTGCTACAGTAGGCTCTTGGGCCATTTGTGCTGGCCCTGAACGCATCTGCTTCGGGATTCATTGCAATGAGAGACGATCTAAAAACATTGTGATAAATAAAGGAGGAACATCAGAGCCTCTGAACCATGCGAGTTATTGTGAGTAGTATTGATCTGTATTCTATCTCAAGTTAAATTCCCACTATAGCTTTTAAAATAGAGGAGCATGCTCTTCATTAAAGGGTCTTCTAATGGTCAGGATCAAGCTATTCTTCTCACTTCCACCATAACCATGTCTCTCCCTCCTCCCTCCCTCCCTCCCTCCCTCTCTCTCCCTCTCTCTCTCTCTCTCTCTCTACCCATCTATCTATCTATCTCCATCCCCTTTGGGGTAACTTGGAGGTCAAGAGGACTCCATGGCTTTCCAGAAGAAGTTGAGAGGTCTGATAGAAGGGATACTGCATGATCCTGAATGGCTTTTCATTACAGGAGAGTGACAATCTCATCTAAACTCCAGTGAGATGAGGCTGGCTGGAGGAAGATAATACTGGAGTCATTCTGAATGTCAGTTGCCTTTCTCCTGAGTGAACCTAGCAAATTACCCTTGTAGCAGTCACCTCAGTCAGACAGCTGTTTCAATTTCTCACCTGTCAACCATCTTCACTCCATATCTGACCCAGGCAGAGAAGGACAGGAAGCTTGACTGTATGCGTAAGAGCTCTGCTAGATCCGATCACAGGTCTAACTTGACCAGAGTTCTAATTGCCTGACTGAGAGATCAGCAGTATGATTTCTGACAGTATTTACCCAACATTTAGGAAGAATCACAGAGATGGGAGTTATTTAGAGATCACCTAGTCCAACCTACTAATTATATACGTATAATGATATACAGTAGAGAGAGAGAGAGAGAGAGCTGATAGATAGATGATAGATTGACAGATAGATTGACATATAGATAGATAGATAGATAGATAAGATTTTTAAGTGTGTACACCCACTGAGTATTAGATGGGCAGTACCCAAATTTGACAAATAAACCAATAAAAATTTTATTTATTTATTTATTTATTTATTGTATGTCACCTCTCCCGAACGGTCTTGGGGCGGCTCACAATTAAAACCAACACAATAAATAATTACCTAAAATAGAATTAAACCCAACAAGCCAAATTACTAAAACAAATTATAAAACAAACCCTCCCCCAAGAGGAGTCAGCACAGCGCAGCCTGCTCAAATAGCTGAGTTTTCAGGTCACGGCAGAAGGTGCGGAGGTTGGGGCCAGGCGGAGTCCCAGAGGTAGTTGATTCCATAGGGCGGAGCCACCACAGAGTAGGCCCCCCACACCGCCAAGCAACATTGAGTCGCAGACGGCATGCCAAGGAGTGCCTGCCTGTGCGCTCGTACAGGGTGGTTGGTATTCGATGCCGGCAGTAGACATTCCCGTAGATAGCCCGGACCCATGTCTCGTAGGGACTTTGAATGTCAATACCAAAACCTTGAATCTCATTCGGAGGGCAACCAGCAACCAATGCAGGCCACGCAGGAGGGACGTAACATGGGAGAACCAGGAAGCTCCCATCACAACCCGCATGGCAGCATTTTGCACCAGCTGAAGCCTCCGGATGGTATGCAAGGGCAGTCCTAAATAGAGAGTGTTGCAGTAGTCGAGCCGCGAGGTGACAAGGTTGGAGACCGGACGAAAGTTGTTCAATTCGGCTGGGTCCAGGGCAGGCTTCTTCAGGAGAGGCCTCACCACCGCCTCCTTCAAGGCAGCGGGAAAGGTACCTTCCCCCAGAGAAGCGTTGACCACTGCCCGGGGCCAGCCGCATGCCACCTCCCTGGAGGCATAGACCAACCAGGAAGGGCATGGGTCCAACAAACATGTGGTGGAACTCAGTCATCGCATAATCCTGTCCACTTCATCCTCAGAAACAGGATCAAACTCAGTCCAGATTACATTAGGTAGACCACTTGCACCCTTGGCATCAGACCACGGCAAATTGGAGTCAGCCCCCCCCCGAATCCGAGTGATCTTATCCTGCAGGAACTGACCAAATTCCCCAGCTCGACCCCGCAGGGGATCCGCCACAGCCCCCGGATGGAGGAGGGAGCAGGCAACCCCAAACTGGGCAGCTGGGCGGTTTCCTGCGGATGCTATGAGAGCAGAGAAATAAACCCTTCTCGCCCCTCTCACAGCTACCAGATAGGTCCTGATATAGGCTCTCCACTGGGCTCGGTCAGACTCAGAGCAGGTCGACCTCCACCTGCTCTCTAGACCCCTTCTCCATCGCTTCATCTCCCGGAGCTCCTCGGTATACCAGGGAGCCACACGGGATCTGCGACGGGTAAGGGGACGCATGGGGACAACTCTGTCAAGAGCCCCCATGGCCACCCATTGCCAAGCGGCCACCAGGGTCTCGGCAGAGCTGTGGACCAGGGATGTAGGAAAACCCCAGCTCTGCCTGGAACCTTTCGGGTCCATCAGGCCTGGGGCGGAACCACCTAAGAGGCTCCTCATCCCAGCAGTGTGGGGCAGCTTGTCGAAAAGCCAGCCGTAGGAGATAATGATCTGACCATGGAACAGGGTGGATAATAAGATCACCACTCCCCAGATCATTATGCCACTGCTCCGAGACAAAAACCAGGTCGAGCATGTTGACCCCCTCATGAGTCGGGCCATCAATCACCTGAGTCAGATCCATGGCCACCATGGAGGCCATGAATTCCTGGGCCGAAGCTGACGCCACCCCGAGAGAGGGCAAGTTGAAGTCACCCAGGACGATAAGTCCTGGGAACTCCACCGCCAAGCCTGAGATGGCATCAAGCAGCCCAGGCAGGGCAGCTGCCACACAGCTGGGGGAAATGTATGTGAGCAGCAAGCCCATCTGACTCTCAGACCCGCATCCCCAAAGGAGGGCTCCACACCCACCTATCTCCAGAACAGAGACCTCCCTTGGAATCAGGGCTTCTCGAATAACAATAGCCATGCCCCCACCCCTTCCCTGGGCTTGTGGCCAGTGCAACACCCGAAAACCTGGGGGTCATAGATCGACTAGAGGGACTCCCCCCTCTGGGCCCACCCAGGTCTCAGTGATACAGGCCAGATCTGCAGCCTCCTCCTCAATTACCTCATGGAGGAGGGTTGCCTTATTAGCCACGGACCTGGAATTAAAGTACACCAGCCGGAGTCCAGGGGCCCTAGATCCCGGGTCCCCAGGGCATTGGGAAGCGGCATCAGGGGTATTAAAGCCGAACTCAGATCCCTAATGATAAAAAAAAGAAAGAGTTAAAAATGCTTATGCAAAGAGCAATATTTAATGTATGTATAAACAAAATAAAAACCAGGTTTTAGGTTTGATTAAGACTGAGTTGTTCAGGTGGCATTCATTAATGTGTGTGCGTGGACATTTTGCTACCATAGCTGCCTTTCCTTTCCTTTCCCTTTTTGCCCTTTTCCTAAAGTCTCCAGAAATCCAATCCTTGAATTGTTGGTAGGGGGATGAAGAACTGTATCTCTCCGTTCATATGGAGGCCAAGATAGACATGTGATCTGCTATTTGATTCACCCCCAAACTTCTTCTCGTTCAGGAGAGTCTGGAAAATAACTGCCTTCCACTGAAGGACATGGGCAGGAAGAATTTAATTTCAAGCTGCAGCAATTTGGAGGAATGGTTGGAATTGGATTTATTTACACAGATTTTATGGGTTTGTTTATGGAAGACACCTGGAACCAAGTAGCAGAGACATTTTTGGTCACAGTTGTCTAAAAACCACCTCTGAATGTTGGAACCAGTTTTAGGATATGCATGGGTTTGGCATCCCATCAGTTATCTCTCATCTCTGAAATAAGTTGATGAAATGGACAGAGAGAAGAGAAATTGAGAAGTTCCTTCTTACCAAAGAACAGTTGAGATGTGAGAGACAAGATAACCCTTTGTAAAGGTAAAGGTTCCCCTCGCAACATGCGTGCTCATCTCCATTACAAAGCCAAAGAGCCAGCATTGTCCAAAGACATCTCCATGGTCATGTGGCCAGCATGACTAAATGCCGAAGGCATATGGGATGCTCTTACCTTCCCACCAAAGTGGTCCCTATTTTTCTACTTGCATTTTTTTACATGTTTTCAAATGGCTAGGTTGGCAGAAGCTAGGACAAGTAACAGGAGCTCACTCCATTATGTGGCGCTAGGGGTTCAAACTGCTGAACTTCCGAGCTTTCTGATTGACAAGCTCAGCGTCTTAGCCACTGAGCCACCACATCCCTCTGTAGAGATGCTTTAATGGTTCACAATGATTTCTGGATCCCAATCAAGGAGAGGTGGAGGAGATGATGGGATTGCCTTCTAGATCTGCTCTTCCTAAATGTTTTGAAGTTCTGGTGAACACACCTTGTCACAGATAAAGACAAATATATGTATCCCAGGATAATGTTGCAGGATCCAATCTGGGATGGTCACCAAGACCAAAGGTTTTGTCTTTTGGACTTGTGCTGGAGCCCATCTTCAGGGAACTTCTCTCTGGCTCTTGAGTCCAAAAGATCAAAGATAAAACCTCTGGTCTATTGTGTCAGAGTATATTCACAAACTGGAATAGAGCATGGTAACAAGATCAGCCAATGAATAGGCATAGCAACTAAGTCACCCAATGAGGACTGTTTGGAAACTGAAACTAGAAGTAGCCTAGGCATGGCTCTACATTAAGCTCTGCAGCTCTGAAGCTATGTTAAGCGCCGAGTCTGTCTATTCAAAATGAAACTAACTTGCTTGCTCTGCTTGCTTGTTGTACTAAAATGAAACTGATGTTTGTTCCTGTGCTGCTGAAGTTACTTGCAACATGTTTATTTCTGTCTTGAGTTTGGAGAAATCTACAACTGGTTTGTAAAATCTACTTATTATGTTTATAAAGATGTTAAATGAAGCATCAGCCACCTGTGTTTATTTTTCTGGTGCTGAATTAATGCTGCAAAACTCTGGACACATTGGTGGGATTCAAACATTTTTACTACCGGTTCTGTGGGCGTGGCTTGGTGGGCGTGGTGTGGCTTGGTGCATGTGGCAGGGGAAGGATGCTGCAAAATCTCCATTCCCTCCCCACCCCACTAACCTGCTTTCCAGCTCCGTTCTCCTGTGCAGGGCAACCAAAGAAGACCCAGCCAATCAGCGGGGACTTGGGAGGCAGAGAATAGATGGGGTTGGCGGGGCCAGACAGAGGCGGCATTTGCTGGTTCTCCAAACTACTCAAAATTTCTGCTACCAGTTCTCCAGAACTGGTCAGAACTGGCTGAATACCACCTCAGCTCAGATTGGATCCTGCAACATCCCAGTTTTCTCTGGGAAGCACCGGAGGAAGTTGTCATCCAAGGACAACAAACTTAACTCTGGGATAGACAGCAGCTGGTGCTAAACTGTTATTGCCAGCTGATGATGTGAAGACACTGAATTCAGAATTTGCTGGTAGAGTCCTCCAGGTGACTCATTCATGCATGAAATTGGCATTTTACAAACCAGCAGGCTGCTGGTGTAGGGAACATGCCACCACACAATTGTTGCTTAACTGAATGCTTGCCAAACATGGGTGTGTATGCAGGTGTGTGTGTGTGTCAGCTTAAAAAGATAGAAGGGAGAAAAAAAAGGAATGTATGTGAAGTCCTTTTTTTAAGAGCCAGCCTCATTTTTTGTTAACAATTTAAGTAAACCCATCGAATGACATCAATGGTTTTTAATCACGCCTTTCACTGAAACTTAGCAATATAGAAAATGCTTCCCAGCAGATTTAGCTTCTGGTGCTAAATGGCAGCCCAAATAAACCCCACACACCACATTTTAATGACAGAGATGCCTGGAGCAAATATTATTGTGCTATGAATTGATGATGAAGTAATAATGCTAGCTTGAAATAATGCCTTGGTGTCATTGAATTGATTGTTTCAGATCAATGAAGTTATAGCTCCTGAGTGGTGTGATGGCCTTCATGGCTCTCACATCACAATCAGGAGGCTGTGAGTTTGATCCTTGGTAGCGGCAGATAATTTCTCTCTCTGGGTAGAATGAGAATATATCTGCTGAACAAAACTCCGCATTGGCAACAGGAAGGGCATCCAGCCATTAAAACACTCAGCTCCATTCAGTTGCCCAGACTCCACCCCGGAAGGGATTATGGGGGTCATTAAAAGATGATGTCTAAGGTTATAGCTCCTGGATTTCACAGCAGCTGTGCTATGAAGTTTGGAACGATGTTTTGGAAGGAGGTGTGTTTGTGTTTATTTTCATAGTCATAATGTACACTGAAGATGGTATTTAATTTCATTGTATGAGGTGCAATGACAATAAAGTAAACTAAATCTTGGATGCCCAGAAATGCCAAGACAAGTGCCAACCCAGCTCCTTCTGTGTTGCAATCTGTGCAGAATAGTACTGCACCAATGATTTTTACACTTACAGGGCAATGTAGAAAGGAAGGATTAACTGACCAGATAGAAATTATTCAGCTAGCCAAAACTGAGTTGAATCACATAGTCAGCAAAATGTAGGCAGCATTTCTTCAAAGTGATAAATAGCAATGATCTTCTGATTTGAGGACTTCAGGCAAGGGTCCATGATCGAGGGTCTTCTGATTTTGTCCTTGTGAATTTTCTCCAAGCTAGTAAACTGAATCCAATTCTTCTTCAGTCCAAATCCATTTTTTTTGGAAGGGAGAATATGAATTTGTTTGAACCTTCAACGAGATGACAAATGGAAAGCATTCTCTGTGGTGCAAGATTTAGTAGCTGGCTTTAGGTTTTTCCAGATACACTAACAGCATCCATCGTTTTTAACTGGGAATAATTATACTCATCCATATTTCTCTGTGAATGATGGTGCTCTGAGTTGTTTGCACACTTAAATGGACAACCACAGTCAAACTAATTTGCAGCCCAACAGTCTTCATTTGTACCGTTTCAAAACTTGAGGTAGAATCCTTAGGTGATGGGCAGTTGAATCAAGAGGGTGTGGTCTTTCTATAAACTTCACCCAAGTTTCCCAACATGAAAAGCTGTGTCTTAAAGCTGGCATCTTAGTCTTGAGCAGTGTAATAGCAATAGCAATAGCCCTTATTTTTATATACTGCTTCACAGTGCTTTACAGCCCTCTCTAAGTGGTTTACAGAGTCAACATATTGCTCCCAACAATTTGGGTTCTCGTTGTTGTTGTCCAGTTGCCAAATTGTGTCTGACTTTCCATGACCCCATGGACCATAGCATGGGAAGCCCGTGTGATGACCTGGGGCATGGCACAAAGGCAACGCTGTCAGAGGACAAGTTTGGGTCCCTTTATTAGCTCCAACTTTGCCTCCAATGTTCCGGTTACCTTCTGGTCTAGAGCAAAACTCTCCCAGGAACCTGCAACAGCCTTTGGCTGCAGATATTCCAATTCAAACATTGTAAACAAAAAACTTTAAACTATAAATCCAACAAGGCAAGATAAAATAGTAAATCCAGCAGGGCAAGATAAGGAGTACCAGAAGTGAAGTAACACGGCAGTAAATCAAACCAGTTGGGAGGATGCCAGGAACTCAGATAATAGCAGCCCACACTAGATAAACTCAATGTTTGTTCCTGACAGCCACCCCTCCCAACTGCCTCTCCTTTAAACACCATCCCCAGGTGTGCCTTGTGAAGGATATCAGGGCCCTTTCCTCCCTTGTAAGCCACACAACCCATGTTGTTCTCTTCTCTGTTCTTCCCCGTGTGCCCTAGGATGAAGAGGGGGTGGGCCTGGGTCTTTCTCTGAACTCCCTCTCCCTTGTTCAACCTCTTCCCTGCTTTGCCCAGACAGACTTTGCCCTTCCCCAGTTTCCTCCAGAGCCAATGGAGCCACTCACCCACTCCCTGTCAGCTGCTCATCTTGCTCCTCAGATTCAGACACCAATGGGGGCATGACTCCCTGTATCCTCCACTGTCTCCCAGAATTTGCTCAAAATCATGTTCATTGCATGGACAACACTGTCTGATCATCTTATCTTCTACTGTCCTCTTCTCTTTCACCTTCAATCTTTCTCAACATCAGGGTCTCTTCCAATGACTCCTCTCTTCTCATCTGGTGGCCAAAGTAGATATAATTAAACATAAGGTTCATGTGAGTAGCATTAATACTTCCCAAAAAGAACAATGTAATGCCAAGAGCATTTGAACCAAGCAAAGCAACAGGCAAGAGACAAATTTCATTGGTATTGGTACAGGTCATCTACATTCACACGTTCCTTGCACATGTTTGGCCCAGAGGTGAGTCTCATTGGGCATTTAATCCATACTTCAGTAGACTGCTTGGGACCATGCTACAGAATTTCCTGATCTGGTCCTCACTAAATAAATCAGCAATGTGTACTTTCTTTGTTCTTCTCTTCTGATCATCCGTGGTGTCACTTCGGGCCTGAGAGACACAGAACAAAAAGAATTAGAAATGGGGGATAGGAATGTAGCAGGCCATCTAAATGATGTTCTTACTCATCAATTATTCCATTGCTTCAATTCAAGGGAGTCCTATATCAGAGCCACAATTTGAGATAGATAGATAGATAGATAGATAGATAGATAGATAGATAGATGTGTGTGTGTGTGAGAAAGAGATGAGAGATATATAGATAGGTGATAGATGATAGATAGATGATAGATAGATATGTGTGTGTGTGTGAGAGAGAGAGATGACAGATAGATAGATAGATAGATAGATAGATAGATAGAGAGAGATAGAGAGATAGATATAGATAGATGATAGATAAAGTAGATATGTGTGTGTGAGAGAGAGAGATGATAGACAGATGATAGATAAAGATAGATATGTGTGTGATATCTATCTATCTATCTATCTATCTATCTATCTATCTATCTATATTTATTTATTTATTAGATTTATATCCTGCCTCACTTCCCCCAAAGGGGAACTCGAGGTGGCATATCTATCTATCTATCTATCTATCTATCTATCTATCTATCTATCTATCTATCTATCTATCTATTTATTAGATCTATATCCTGCCTCACTTCCCCCAAAGGGGAACTCGAGGCGGTCTATCTATCTATCTATCTATCTATCTATCTATCTATCTATCATCTATCTATCTATATCTATATATCTATATATAGAGAGAGAGCAATAGAAAAATCTTTCTGACATAAGATGAAGTGGTATGTGAAAAAAAAACAGCCTCAGAACTTTTTTTGCCAGAGGGGAAAAAAATGGAGGCTGTCCCATTAAAAGATGCAATTTCATTTAATAGAGAGTCCGTGCTAAACTGGCAAGCTTGTTTTTTGTGGGGAGGGGCATGCACTGCAGTTTCTTTTTATATCCCAATATAATCAGAGATCTTGATGTTCACTGGGAATAATTGGACCCTGCAGAAAGCCCAGGTGTGGATGTGCACATATGGTGAAGCTTCCCCTCTTCCCATTGCTATCATGGTGAGCTTCGTAGAGACATCTGGCTGGTTGCTATTGGAAACAGAATGCAGGACCAGATGGATGGCTGCTGTCACCCACCAGGAAAGGTTAGTGGTCTTGTGAAGCATGTTGAATATGTCAGCAATGGGTTCACAGCAGTGGTAGGATTCAAAATTATTATTACCAGTTCTGTGGGCATGGCTTAGTGGGCATGGCTTGGTGAGTGTGGCATAGTAAGGATACTGCAAAATCTCCATTCCATCCCCACCCCACTAACCTGCTTTCCAGCTCCATTCTCCTGTGCAGGGCAACCAAAGAAGACCCAGCTAATCAGCTGGGACTTGATGGGAGGCAGAGAATAGATGGGGCTGAGGCCAGTCAGAGGTGGAATTTGCCAGTTCTCCAAACTACTCAAAATTTCTGCTACTGGTTCTCCAGAACCGGTCCAAACCTGCTGAATACCACCTCTGGTTCCCAGGTTCCATCTTGGTATTCTGCAATTTGGATTGACAAATCACCAATGGCTACAGAGAATTCACAATGAGAATCTGCTTTCTTGCAAAATGTTAAAGTAAATATTTTTTTAAAAAGACTCACACGTGGTTAAAAAAGTCCATTGTAGAATCAAAAAAATTTTCCTCTATAGAAACTTCCATTCTAAAAATCATATGACTGGTTTTTTTTAAGTTTCTAAAGCTAATCCACAGTACTATACAAAGAAACATTTAAGAACTTTTGCATTTCAGTTCCACTTAGATACAGCACTTATGAGATTTATGTCTTTGGTCCGGATTCCAATGGTTCTTCTAAAATAAATTCCAGGTCATCTGCAAATGCTTGTCATTTATATTTTTCCTCTGTTTATTTCCAGGCCTTTTATCTCTGGATCTTGTCTTATACTCCTAGTTAGTACTTGCAGTGTTAATATAAATAGTAATAGGGACAGCAGATATCCTTGTCTTGTGCCTTTTTGTATGTTAAAATTTGCCATATAGTCCCCATTCACGATTACTTTTGCCATTTGTTTAGAATATATAGTCTTAATCATATTCATAAACATCTCACCACAAAAGTTCTTTTTTTTTTAAAAAAAGAAACTTTTAAGAACTTTTGAATTTTAGCTGCATTTACATACAGGACCTTCCTTCTTGGAAGTTCCCAGTTTCACTTCCAAAAAAGAAAAAAAAAGAAATGTATGTCTTTATATTTTAAATTGGGCTTCCTCCTACTTCTGTTGTACAAGAATCCCAAAGAGCTAACCAAATGCAAGCGGTTTTATTGATTGCATCTTGCCTTGAAATCTATTAATATAAAGTGGGTTAGAAAGATGCAGCTCTACAAAAGCCTTAGGTTATCATATTTATTTTTACTGTAGCATGAACTTTTGAAGAGGGTTAGGATCTATTTAGAAACAGGCCTTGCAATGAGTTCAATGCTCTCTTCAAAACAAACTGTTCCCCTGAAGATTAATGCTTCACTTTTCAGATTGTAATATGGTGCCTTTTTCTAGCAACTCATAAAAAAACATGACAAATAGTAGAATAGCAGAGATGGAAGGGACCTTGGAGATCTTCTAGTCCAACCCCCTGGTCAAGCAAGAAAACCTATACCAGGCCAGACAAATGGCTGTCCAGTCTCTTCTTGAAACACCTCCAGTGACAGAGCACCCACAACTTCTGAAGGCAAGTTTTTTCCACTGGTTAATAGTTCTCACTGTCAGGAAATGTCTTCCTAGTTCTTAATTTTGACCGTGGGGATCTTGTGACAATTGTTGTAAGTGCAAGGATGAGTTGTAAGTGCCTTTTTCCCACTCCCTTCTGGCACTGATTTTATTGAAGTGCCTGTAGACCGAATACTATGCTTCACTTCTTCATCCCGCTTGCGTCTCAGCCCGCAAACCACCAGATCTGTTAAGTGACACCTTCCAAAGCAGAACTAATTAAGTTTCTGTCTTGGAGACAGCTCTTAAAATGCCTTTACGCTAAGAACAAGCCTTCCGTAGTCTGATACCAGATAAAGACCTTCTGCAATCTCATTTGTTTAGCCTGTCACTTGTCAGATGAGAGGAGAGTTCTCTTGATTGCAATTGCCAATAAGAAGTCAAGGCAGTATAATGGCTGGCGTTGGCTGTAGCTTCTAATCTAGTCATTGTCAAAACAAGGACGGAATGAACGTTTTGATGGTGGAACATTTTCACCAATGACCAAGTTCATGTTTCCAGGAAGTTAATCAGAAGAAGATAAAGCGGTTAAAGCACCAGACTAGAAACCAGGAGATTGTGAGTTCTAGTCCCATCTTAGGCACGAAAGCTGGCTGGGTGACTTTGGGCCAATCACCAGCAGATGGGGAATTCTAGTTCCATCGTAGGCATGAAAGCTGACTGGGTGACCTTGGCCCAATCATCAAGAGATTGAGAGTTCTAGTCCATCTTAGGCACAAAAGCTGGCTGGGTGACTTCAGGCTAATCACCAGAAGATGGGGAATTCTAGTTCCATCTTAGGCATGAAAGCAGATTGTGTGACTTTGGGCCAATCACCAGGAGACTGAGAGTTCTAGTCCTGCCTTAGCCATGAAAGCCAGCTGGATGACATTAGACTAGTCCCTCTTTCTTAGTTCAACCCACCTCACAGGGTTGTTGTGGGAAAAATAGGAGGAGGAAGGAGTATTAGGTAAGTCCCTCACCTTGAGTTACTTATAAATCAATGAAGGTGGGATAAAATCTAATAAGTCCACAAATGAGCAGCTGATGGCCTTTGAATACTGTCTATACAGGACTCCTGGGGGTCCCGTTGGCAGGCCAATGCCGGCTGGTGGTCCCCCGGCGATGAGCCTATTCTGTCACGGCCCCTGACCTCTGGAACCAACTCCCCCTGGGGCTCCACCTGGCCCCTGACCTCCGCACCTTCCACCATGATTTGAAGACCTGGTTGTTCCACCAATCCGGGCTGTGACCCTTCCTGGGGGATGGGTTTTAAATTATTTTAATTATTGTAAATTTTAGTTTTGTAAATTTTGGGCTTGTGAATTGGTTTAATCTCTTTTTAATTATTTATTGTCGTTGTTTTTAGTTGTGAGGCCGAGTCTTCGGAGATGGGGTGGCATACAAGTCCAAAAAATAAATAAATAAATATTCATATCAGGGGTTTTTATTGTTCTGATTATCAGCTGTTTTTTTATTCAATATAACCAGTTAGCCAAATGTTATTTGCTTTGCGTTTCAAAGCTAACATTGTTGAATATGATCCACAATTGACCAAGATCAGACATGCATTCATCTAGCTGTATGAAAGATATTGAACTGAGATATCAGATGTCCATAAGCTGCTTTTCCAAAAAGCAACTGGACTTTCTTTGCTTTTGCTTGAAGACATTTCTCTTCTCATTGAAGAAGTTTCTTCAGTTCTGAAGAAGCTTCTTGGATGAGAAGCAAAATGTCTTCCAGCAAAAGCAAAGAAAGTCCAGTTGCCTTTTGAAAAAACACCTTTGGGACAACTGTGACTTGGATGGCCGAGAATCTCCACAGACATTTGCTATATCAGTTGCTTGATACCAACTACTAACTCGATACCCATGTTTTGCTATGAAACTATGTGGTTGGGCTGAGTTTTTGGGGAGGAAAATAAGGGGGGGGATTCTGACTCTGCCTACCAGCATCCATCAGTATTCATCTGCCTAGCGTCCTGTCAGTGTGTAAGAGAGCTGAGGGCTGTGTGGAAAGTAAAACAGTATTTGCTGTGTGAGCAAGGAGGAGACAGCAAGGAGCCTGGGCATGGCTTAGCTCTACTGTTCTGTACTAAAGCTGCTTGCTGCTCTGAAACTGAAACTGAAACTCTTCTGCCTGTGTTTTGCATTTGGAAGAGATTTCTTTTCAAGTGGGGAGGGGGAGTAGAACTCCTTAGCATCAGAGCGTGTTAATAATAATAATAATAATAATAATAATAATAATAATAATAATATAGGAAATACTAATGCTCTGATGGTCATTTCAAAAAATCCTTTCTTAGTGAGCACCTAGAAGCCAAGAGGAACATAAGTGCCAAATTTCAAGTTTGTAGGCTTTACGGTTCTGGAGATTTTGTGATGATGCGTGAGTGGCATTTCGCTTTTAGATTAAGACCAACAGGGGAAGACATTATATTAGAGGAAAAAAAATCAGAAAAAGGCAATTAATCAACCAACCAGTCTGTTTGATGAAAACATTTATTCTTGTCCTGAGCTACCCTGTTCATCCTGGAGTTATTTGACCCAGTCCTAATTCTTACTTAGTTTTTACTCTCAGAAAGTAACTTTGGACCAATTTCTTTTCTTCTTCTAATGACTTGTTTCAGGGGAATTAACAGGAAGACAGATCGACTGGTTTGGCTAAGATGGCTGAAATCTTAAGCCATCTTTCCCTTCCCTGTCACTCTATATTGATTGCGGGAACAGCATCCCAGCTCGCTGTATGATGCAGTGAGCTGGAATTAGCACAAATGGCAATGCTAATCCATTCTGATGTTAAAGTTGTTGGCTCAAGCTTGACTGTTTCCCCACTGCCTTTCTTTCATCATTTATTATCTGGCATCTGCTGAAGCTATTAAATTTATTTATTTATTTATTTGATTTGTGAATCGCTTACAAGATAATAGGTATAAGTATAAACATAGTTATGAATACATGGAATGGATAAATATAAAAAAAATAAAAATAAAAATAATCAATAGGACAGGGATGGTAGGCACGTTGGTGTGCTTATGCATGCCCCCTATAGACCTCTTAGGAAAGGGGTGAGGTCAATAGTAGACAGTGTAAGGTTAAAGTTTTTGGGCTTTGGGGAAGAAACCACAGAGTCAGGTAGAGTATTTCAGACATTGACCACTCTGTTGCTGAGGTCGTATTTCCTGCAATCAAGTTTGTGCGGTTAACCTTGAGTTTGTATCTATTGTGTGCTCTTGTATTGTTATGGTTGAAGCTGAAGTATTCATTAACTGGAAGGACATTGCAGTGTATGATTTTATATACTATACTTAGATCGGACCGAAGGCGGTGTAGTTCTAGGTTTTCTAGGTCTAGAATTTCAAGTCGGGCGGCATAAGGTATTCTGCAATGAGTAGAGGAGTGGAGAACTCTTCTTGTGAAATATTTCTGGACTTTCTCAACTGTGTTAATATCAGATACGTAATGTGAGTTCCAGACTGATGAGCTGTATTCGAGAATTGGTCTAGCAAATGTTTTGTATGCTCTAGTTAGTAGTGTAATATTACCAGAGAAAAAGCTACGTAAGATTAGGTTAACAACTCTTAAAGCTTTTTTGGCTATGTAGTTACAGTGGGCTCTAGCACTTAGATCATTAGAGATCAGTACTCCAAGATCCTTGACAGAGTTTGGAACATCAACAAGGTCTTGACTATTTAGCCTGTATTTTATTTTCTGATTTTTTTTTGTCAATATGTAAGACAGAGCATTTATTTGTTGAGATTTGAAGTTGCCATTTGTTTGACCGTTCTGATACATAGTCAAGGTCTTTTTGAAGGGTAGCAGTATTGCCTGTGGTGTTGAATAGCTTTACATCATCAGCGAAGAGAACATAGTTGCTCTTAATATGATCACAGAGGTCATTTATGTAGAGTAGTAAATCTCAAAAACCAAGGTCTAAGCTCTCTACCCCCGAAAACCTCCAGAACTGTCTATTGCTAGCTCCATTGACCATGATTTCTAAATTATTCTTTGGGGGAAAGGAAAGATCATTTAATTTCTAATTAGAATCTTCAGCTAAGTCTAGATGGAGATTTGTTATCTCCCCAAACTTAATGGATTCTTAAACTTTTGCACTTAATTCACTTTTTCTCAGTTTTGTTTTGGTGGATGGTTCTTTAAAAGAATGAATTTGAATATGGACTTTTCCAACAGCTCATATTAAGTCTAGCCAGCTTTCCAAAAGCAGACTTGTGTTCATGCAACGTTTTTTTTTTAATTCATCGTTGGTTGAGTTCTACACAAGCAATCATTGAATGCCTTAATTAATTGGAACTTTTCCCCTCTCCCACTGCAACGAACAAAAAAATATGAACAACAATTAACTATTATGTGTAATAATTTGATGTTATGATCAATGCTAGTGGAAATGTTCTGCTCACATGTTTTAATGATAAGCCATAATAGTCTCCATTAATACATGGAGAAATACAAGATAACAGTAACATTTATTGGACATAACCATGCACTTTTCATTCCCTTTATGTCAAAGAAATATATTAGAAAGGATACCATCTTTTCATGTAACTGTTTCATAACTTCTATAAAACTCTCTATAAAATATCAACCAGTTGAATTACTGTCAAGGCCAGCCCAAGAAGGACATGGAACAATCCAGCCAAAGTTCAGTTCTTTATTTGCTTACAGCCGATAGACAAAATCTTGCCAGACTAAAGTTTTATTATTCTCATCCCAATGGATACAATTGTGGGAGAAGGAGTGGAAAAACCTAGTGGTGGAGTCAAAAGAGGAATCAGCCTAGGATCTCTACATAGCCATAAGTGAACTAAGTCCAACTTTCTTTGAGTGCCATTGACCCTTAGTTTACTCCAAGCAGGTGGTGACCTTAGTTAAGAAGATTCTGGGCATAGGCTTTTAGTAATAAACCAGTTTAATTTAACCTTCACATGAGGACCTCATCTTTCATGCCTGAAAATACTCTGAGAGATTTTAGGGAGTGGCTCTCCTAACTAACACCTATTAGTTCTGGACTAGGCTGCCTCTTGTCTTGCCCTCTTTTCTTGAAATGTGGTTTTTCCTTCCTGGGAATCTGGAGTTTCACACTACCTCCTTCTCTGCAGGCACCATCCCTCACAATTAGTGCCTGAAAATGTTGCAACAAAATAAATAAACTCATTTCTCCATTCCTATCCCAATTGATTAAAAAAATAGGTGAAGATGGAACATTTCAACCTTGTTCAATGAGGGAGAAGAGCTAAACGGTCTGGAGTTTACAACTCTCGAAAAGTTTCTGCTGTTTTCTGCTAGTGGAGGCTGTTAAAGGATAAAAAAATATTTGACTTCCAGCCAATGAGAAATTATACCAAGCTTGCATTTTGTTCTTCCAGTGAAATTGGTAAAGACTTAAAGTGCTTAACTTTATCTGGATTGTTCCAATATTTCATGCTAACTGACACTCAGAGAAGTAAGTCCAGAATGCAGGCAACCCAGGAAAGGAATAGATATAGTTTCCCTGGATAGGTACATAAATTCTCATTCAATAAATTCTATAAAAATAGAGAGGAAATTATCACAACCACAGCAACGCGCCCTTCCTCCATATAGCCAGCCTTTGTCGAGCTGAAGACTCCAAGCTAAAAGACCAATATTTCAAATTTTAGCATTTGATTATGAAACAGTTCATCTACCCTACTCATGAGTGAAGTTTGGCTTGGATATGAGGAATTGATTACTCATCTGGTCCTTCCACGTTCAACATAATCACACCTTGAAGGGGCTGTCACCTTGAGAAACCTTCCATATTCTTGCTTTACCAACTTCGTGACTAAGAGAGAATTTAAAAGGTATGGATGCTATTTTTTTGAAGGTGAAAAGAAAAGAAGATGGAAAAGGGGACCTGTACTTCTTATTGCTTGGAAGGAATGAAATTGTGATATGGTGAAGTCCTGGCAATGCCTTTAATGTGAAGACAACTCAGCTGATTGAATCTCTCTTTTTCTTTCCCTTTTTACTTCTCTCTTTTTCTTTCTTTCTTTCTTTCTTTCTTTCTTTCTTTCTTTCTCTTTTCTCTTTCTTCTTCTCCTTCTCTTTCTTTCTCTTTCTTTCTCTCTCCCCCTCCCCCAATTTCTTCCCTTCGTTTTGAGAGAAGATTGGGAATGACTTGGTGCCTCTCATTTCTTAGTTACAGTCGGCAATTATGCCATCAATATAATTTTCGTTTCTCTTCTCCGATTCCATACATTAGACTCCTCTGCCCAGCTGTTCAACTTTATTTTGCATATTAAGCAACAGCTAGGAATAGCTTTCATTTAGATCATTCAGCATCTTTCTTGAGCTGCATAAGTAAAAAAAGAAAAGAAAACAAGTGAAAAAGTAAGCTAACATTTCCAAAATGTAATACACAGAAGGACTGTCTTAAAGTCGTGCTGGGGACACATGCAGAAATGGAGAAACTGTATTTGAGACTCAAAACCAAAAAAGAAGGCTCCAAAGAATGGGATTTGTCCTTCTACAGTTAGAAATAGCTTCTAATTTCCCTAAGTCTAATAATAAGAGAAATTGGAATGAAGAAATGACCAATTCTCCAATTGGTGCGCTGTAGTGTTCATCAACATATTGTCACTGTTGTTGGCCAAAACATTACATAGGAAACTGTGAAAGAGGTTTTCACCATTGGTAAAATTCAGATCTTTTGAACTCCTCTTTCTATTTTACCACCTTCCTTTTATGACCCTTGACTTAGTTATCACTCCAGCTGCAAAGTAGTCAAATATAGAATACTTTATTGGACACACAAGGAATTTGTCTCCGGTGCATAAGTTCTCAGTGTACATGCTGAACAACAAAGTAATAACAATCATAACAACAAAATCATAATCGTTGTCATCGTCATCATCATCATCATCAGGATACCAAGAAGAAAAGGTAGTGGAAGAGATGAAGAGGACAAAAATAATACAGCCTTACTCCATGGATAAATGTACTTAGACATAAGATAGTAGTGTGGGAATTAGGTATTCCACAGATAAATATATATTCCCCAGAATCCACACCAAATTTAGTTCCGTTCTTGTTTCAACAATCTTCTTTCTTTCTTTCTGTGCCAACTCAGGAAGCTCAAACTGCCCAAGAAGCTGCAGGGAATGATTGAGTCTGTCATCTTCACCTCTATAACTGTCTGGTTTGGTTCTGCAACCCAACAAGGCAGACACAGACTCCAGAGAGTAATTAGGACTGCAGAAAAAAAACAATTGCTACCAACCTGCCTTCCATCAAGGACCTGTATGCTGCATGAGTCCAAAAGAGGGCTGTGAAAGTATCTATAGGCCACTCACATACTAGACATAAACCTTTTCAACTCCTAGCCTCAAAATGATGCTATAGAGCACTGCACACCAGGACAAGTAGACACAAGGACAGTTTTTCCCTGAACGCCATCATTCTGCTAAACAAATAATTCCCTCAACACTGTCCAACTATTTGCAAAGTCTGCACTGCTATTACTATTAATCTTCTCATCACTCCTTATCACTCCTCCCCTCCCACTTGTGACTGTATGACTGTAACTTTGTCACTTGTATCCTTATGATTTATATTGACTGTTTCCTTGCATGATTTGATTGCTTATTGTACCCTATGACTATTACTAAGTGTCGTACCTGATGATTCTTGACTCTTGACGAATGTATCATTTTTTTATGTACACTGAGAGCACATGCACCAAGACAAATTCCTTGTGTATCCAATCACACTTGGCCAATAAAGAATTCATTCATTCATCATTGTTTTCCTCTTTTAATTCTGCTCTGGTTGATTTTATTGGCCCAAAGCGAACATCAAGGTTACAAGCTATTTACCCAATGGTTTCTCGCTCACTTGCCCCAGCGGTGAAGTAGGGAGGGAGAGAGCCCCTTCCCATTTCATATGTTGCCTTCCACATGTATCATTGATGACTAATTTGCCAGAGTCATCTGCTTTGAGCATCTGTTCCTCTCCAATGGAAAACAGTTCAGGAAATAGAATGAAAAGTCTTCTCTCAAAGAAAAGAAATGTTCTGGTTAATCATTGCAGAAGGAAATCAAAATCTCAAATCAGATTTTTTTTTAATCAGCACTTCTTGTTAAGAAAAAAAAAAACACAATTCTTTTCCCATTCCCATGCACTGGGGTTTGGGAGGGCAGTCCCTGACGTGCAACCCAATATGATTGTATTGCAATCTTGCTATCTTTTGTAATGGATTTTAAACTCAGGGAAGAGATGAAATCTTGCTAATACAGATCCTCCTGGACGTACGATCACAACTGAAGAGGTGGTATTGGCCGGTTCTCCAAACTACTCAAAATTTCCGCTACCAGTTCTCCAGAACTGGTCTAAACCTGCTGAATTCTACCTCTGGTCCATACCACTGGCATAGGAGGCATATTTAAAGGGAAACATTTGAAATAAATTTTGGAAAATAGCCATGAAGGTTGACACTGCAACTCCAAAGAGTTCCCCTGGAGCCTTGCTATATATCAACGTCAGGAGAATGAAATATGTTTCTTGCTACATTTTGTTATGGAACTGGAATTTAAACATGACCTACTCTGGGGGGAGGTGGAGTTTTACTTCTTTTGCTATGTAGCACCTGAGCTCCAATGCATATATTTGTCACTTTACAGAACATCTTCGACTCTGCCACCTTCGACTGTCTACATATTAAGTGAGGCAGCTGTTGTGTAAATCAAGAGGAAAGCCATGCACAGTTGCCTTTATTCCATCAGACTCAATTTACATCCCCTTGCAAGCTATTAAGAGGTCTAATCTTGTTTCCCTGAAATCAAATCCAGAGAATTGCCATGTACCCAAGTTTTTTTTTTAAAAAAAGGCAATCAGACAACCACATTTCTCATACAAACTGAATTTAGTTTTATTCAAGCTAACCAGCCAATATTCAGGTTTTTTTTTAAATAAAAAAACAGCATCCTTCATTTACAACAATAATGTTCTGGCATATTCTGCTCTGGATTCAATTCAAGAGGACAGGAATTGAATTATAGTGGTCATCATTAAGCCAATTCCAATTGTCTTTTGGGACAATTGTTGAAACTTAGCTCTTTGTACCATGTGTCTGAAACTTGGGTATCCAATCTTGGCAACTTCAAGTCTTGTGGACTTCAAATCCCAGAATTCCCCAATCAGCCATGGGGAATTCTGGGAGTTGAAGTCCAGAGGTCTTATAACTGTCTAGGCTGAACACCAGTGGTGGGATTCAAATTTTTTCAGTACCAGTTCTGTGGGCGTGGCTTGGTGGGCATGGCTTGGTGGGCATGGCAGAGGAAGGATACTGCAAAATCCCACTCCCTCCCCACTAACCTGCTTTCCAGCTCTGTTCTCCTGTGCAGGGCAACCAAAGAAGACCCAGCCGATCAGCTGGGACTTGGGAGGTGGAGAATAGATGCAGGTGGGGCCAATCAGAGGTGGGATTTGCTGGTTCTCCAAACTACTCAAAAGTTCCGATACTGATTCTCCAGAACTGGTCAGAACCTGTTGAATACCACCTCTCCTGAAGACTCTTGGTCTAAGAGGACTTGAAGCTGTGATATTGACATGGAAATAAAAGTTGACTTGAAGCACAGGTTCAACAAGGATTATCAAACAAATCCCAAGCAAAATAACTTTTTCAGAGAATCAGATCCCTCTCTTTTGATAGTCTAATCTTTGAATCAGATACTTTGATAAGAAAAAAGAGACTCTTTCAGTTTAGTACAAGCTCACTTTATGCTCTGGGCTGAAACTGCCTTGCTAATAAAGAGTTTTGTTCTTTTCATGCTTTTGTTCAAAGAATCAAAGACAATGAAATGTGCCTTCAAAGCTCTCCAGAACTTTTGGAGGTGATCCCATGATGTATCTCTTGTTCTGAACAGTGTGAAACTATATATTTTCTTCTGCTTCATATTGAAGTTGTCCATTTGATTCAGAGATGTTTACTTTGGAGCAAGAATATTTTTTTATAAGATGGTTTATGCATGCAAACACATTGAACTATGTGTCATCACCCCAAAACTTGCAAGGATAATTTTCTGCAGAATATTTTCAAGGGATCTCTCATGATGGTAGATCAAGTCTCTCTAATGTTTTATAGAACAGATGATGAGGAACACAGAGTAGTAAGATCAGGTAGTGTTGTAGCCTGCTGGTGGCTAGCGGAGCTAGCAGCAGAGTCAGACAGTGAGGAGGTTGAGGAGGAACCTGGGCCAGTCCTGGAGGCTGAGGAAGGCTCGGGACGAGGGCTCTGCATCAGAGGCAGAGATGGGGCCAAGGCAGGCTGGCAATTATCAGCTGCCTTTGGAGTTGGACAGCAGTGAGGCAGGGGAGCAGCTGGAGCCGGTTCCCATCCTGCGCATGCACAGAGCTGCCAAAAGAAAAGAACAATTATGAACTAATGGTCAACATGGGAGTAAGGCCACAGGTGGAGAATGAATGGCCCCTCCCATAGGGATTAAAAGAGGAGCAAAAGGGGAGGGGTTCTTTTGCAGGAAACTGTTTGTTGCAGCAGTGGGAAGATCTGTCTGTGCATCTCAGAGACTCTGTGCTGAGTCCTTCCTTGTCAGCACTGCATTTGGAAATATTTACTTGGCAGCTCTCCAAGGTAGATAAGGTCTGTGCTCTTAATTAGACCCTTGAAAGACTGTTTGCCAGGCCTTTGGCTGAAGGTGAATGCAAGAAATTCACCTTCATTTAATGAAAAGGGTTTTGCTGGGACAAAGAGTCATCTTAGTGCTTTTTAGGGAAGCCTAGATCAGAACAGGATGCTTTTCCAAGTAACGGATTCATCCACAGAGCTAAGTCATTCATAAACACCAATCTGCCACACAAATGTATAAAGATTGTGTTGGCTGGGAATTCTTGGATCTGTGATCCCAACACATCTGAAAAACCTCAATTTATGAGAAAGCTGGTGTAAGAATTTAAATATCCAAGATACAGAAGCTATGCCATTCATGACTCTGACCTTGTTCCCCAGTTGTTAAAAGACAAAAATCTTTTTTATGGAGGTCAACTACTCCGGAAATACACTGATCTCCATGACCATTGCTCAGGTTATAAATGACAGATTTTTCTAAGTTCTCCCCAGAGTTATTTTCAAAGCCAATGGACCAGCAAGGACTCATTCCCTCTCTTGCATCTTTGACTCAGCCGTAGTGGTACCCTGAAGAAATTTAACACCACGGTGTTAAAGAACAGTTAACGCCTTTTGATCTACTCTATTTGTAGTGGGTATCACATCGGTTGGCTGCTGAGCTTCATTTGAGCATTTACTATAGCTGGGAGCCATGTAGCAGATAAGGGGCATCTTTGCCCTTGACGCAAAGACAAGGAGTCAGAGCAATCTTCTGCATTCATTCAATTTTAAGGGCGGAAAGGAAGCGATGGAAGAAACAACACTCCTTATTCCCAAGAAAAGAAAATGGAAACTCAGAAGAACTGTCATATATGTAGTAGCATCCATATGCATCCATGGTTTTTACTGGGGAAAAGTATTGACAAAATTTGGAAAGATCGTATTGACGATAAAAATAAGTGGTGGCATCTCCTGATAGAGCTGGAAATATTTGACAACAGTAAAGGAAGGATTTGATTATACATTTTGGATTCCAGATTTTTTATGTTCTAAGTTTGGAAGCATCCTAGAGGCCAATGAAGGGACTGCACCATAATCAATGACTTTGTTCATTCCCTTTCTACAGTGGCCTTATTCAACCAAGCAACTCTGAGTGGCTCACCTTTCTGAAATCCTAGAACAATTAAAATCAAGACTAATTAAGAGTATTGGGAACTGAGTGGAGGACATATGTCTTCCCTGCTGGTAGTAAGGCAGAAATCTAAAGCTTCTTTTGTGCAGAGATTGACTATTGATCACCACATGAGAATGTCTATAACGAGTAACTTTCTTGGTGATAGCATTGAAGTAGTTTGCCCTAGACTTTTCCTACCTCTATTCCCTTGTTCTGAGAGTTCTCACAATAGAATTCCTTCTCTCATGTTTTACTGGCCATCTTTCATTTTTTCATCCCTAACTAGTTAGGTTTTCGGACATAGCTTCCAGGAGGTCCATGTCAGTCAAGATTTTTCGCTTTTAACAGAATAACAGAGTTGGATGGGATTTTGGAGGTCTTTTAGTAGAACTCCCTGCACAAGTAGGAGACCCTATACCATTTGAGACAAATGGTTGTCCAGTCTCTTCTTAAAAACCTCCAGTGATGGAGCACACACAATTTCTGGGAGCAAATCATTCCTCTGATTAATTGTCCTCACTGTCAGGAAATTTCTCCTTAGTTCTAGGTTGCTTCTCTCCTTGATTAGTTTCCATCCATTCTTCCTTCAGGTGCTTTGGATAATAGGTTTGCTACAGTCCAAGCTCAGAATGGCCTTTAGCAGTCATCTCTTGAAAGGCAGCCATCCAATCTAAACATTGCCAGGTGGGGACAATGGAAGACAGCTGTCAGGACCCCAACATTATGTCAAATACTCTTGATGAAGTTAGCAATGATTTTGCAGCTGGGAATGACAACTAGGCAGCTGCAGTTAGTAACCAAGACATTAAAACGAAAGAGAAGGAAAGACATGATGTCTTGCCAAACACAAATGGAATGGAAATGATGGACAGGCTGGATTTAAATACATTCCGAGTATGACCTTTGGCATCCAAATATAGAATTGAGCTCTGCTTAGTCTACATTTCTAAAAATAACTTCTGTGGGTTTTGCTCTGAAGCACCCTTCAGCCAAATCCACCAAGCATCCCAAATTAAGCATTACTTTGAATAAAACCCATCCTATAATATTTCCTGTTCTTCCCTTGCATTAATAGCCAGACACCCCAAAAGTGCTTTTTCAAAAGGCAGCTGGACTTCCTTTGTTTTGCCTGAAGATGTTTAGCTTCTTATCCAAGCAGCTTCTTCAAAGAGAAGGAGGAGGAGAAGAAGAAGAAGAAGAAGAAGAAGAAGAAGAAGAAGAAGAAGAAGAAGAAGAAGAAGAAGAAGAAGAAGAAGAAGAAGAAGAAGAATGGAAGAAGTTTCTTGGATGAGAAGCGAAATGTCTTCAAGGAAAAACAAAACAATCTTTTGGGAAAAAAACACCTTTTGGAAGAACCATGATCTGGATCTTCAGGGATGGCACACCCACAAGTTCTGAAGGCAAGCCATTCTACTGGTTAATTGTTGTAATGATTGGGAAATTTAGTTCTAGCTTGCTTCTCTCTTTGATTAGTTTCCATCCATTGTTTCTTGTCTTGCGTTTTGGTGCTTTGGAGAATAGATTGACCTCCTCGTCTTTCTAGGCTTTCTTATTTGGCATTAAGGATATTTTCCCCAGCCTGAATTGTATTATTATTTGGAATGGTTAGAATCTGTCTGTTTCCATAATGAACAATGGTTCAGTTAACTATGGTGTTGTCATTGATAAATGAATTGTTTCCAGTAAACTTGGTGGATCTGCAAGTTAATTTTCTGCAACTGGCTTTGAAAAATGATCAATTAATCCATCCAGTTCACGGCCCTTTTAGATGGAGTTGGTTCTATGGACTAATTGGGTTCTAAACTAATATTGTATGTACCATTGATTTTTTTTTCTCTCCTTTTTTAATGGCCTGGCTTATAATGTTTTTTTTGTCACCTGGTAATTGATTTTTAATGCATAGAGCACTTAGTGTTCAGAACAGGATATGATTACGTTACTAAAAGTGAGAAATAGTTTGAAGGAGCTGTGGACCTTTGGCCCTCTACCTTGGTCACGAAGCTTCTGAATGCATTCCTGGGAAAGCAGATGCAATATTATCAAACTACTCATAAAGGAAAAAAATACATCACATCATTTTAGAACTATAGGTGTAGAGTTGTATAAACAGAAGCATAAAACCAAGATCACATGAAGTATTACTACCGCTTTATAAAACCCTAGCAAGACCACACCTGGAATACTGCAACCAATTTTGGTCACCATACTACAAAAATGACGTTGAGACTTTGGAAAAAGTTCAGAGAGGAGCAACTAAGATGAGCAAAGGCCTGCAGACTAAAACATATTTATTTATTTATTTATTTATTTATTTATTTATTTATTTATTTATTTATTTATTTATTTATTAATTATTTCGACTTATATGCCGCCCCCTCTCCCGAAGGACTCGGGGCAGCTCACAAATTAAAAACAATACAACAATAAATTACCTAAAAACCATATTAAACCAAATAAGCCGAATTAACATTAAAACCCTCCGAATTTAAAATGAACAAAAACCCAGGGAGTCAGCACAGCCCTGATTGTAAAAAACAGCCAGGTTTTTAACTCGTGGCGGAAGGTACGGGGATCGGGAGCAAGCCGAAGCCCCAGCGGAAGAAGATTCCATAAAGTGGGGGCCGCCACAGGATAGGCTCTCCCCCGAGTCCCCGCCAAGCGACATTGAGCCGCGGACGGTACCCTGAGGAGGCCCTGTCTATCGCCGCGGGCGGTTGGTACTTGAAACTGGGAGGAGTCGTTCTCATAGATATCCTGGACCCATGCCATGCAGGACTTTGAATGTTAACACTAAAACCTATGAAGAACGACTGCAGGATTTGGGCTTGGCTAGTCTAAAGAAAAGAAGAATTAGGGGTGACATGATAGCAGTATTCTAGTATTTGAGGGAGTACCACAAGGAAGAGGGGGTCAAATTATTCTCCAAAGCACCTGAAGGCAGGAAAAGAAGCCATGGATGGAAACTAATCAGGAGAGAAGCAAGCTGGAATGAAGGAGAAACTTCCTAACAGTGAGGACAATTAACCAGTGGAGTAGCTGGCCTCCAGAAATTGTGGGCACTCCATTACCAGAGGATTTTAAGAAAAGACTAGACAGTCACTTATCTGAAATACTTTAGGTGCTCCATTTGTCTGAAATGATATAGGGTCCTGCTTGAGCAGGGGGCTGGACTAGAAACCTCCAAGGTCCCCCCCCCCAGCTCCTTCAATCTATTCTATTGGCAGTTGATAAATGCACTGTGTTTGTCTTTTGAGACTTGTATGAAAAAGGAATATTATGGAAATGCATGTTAAAAGAAGATGGCTTGGGAATTTCAGCTAGCATTTTATGGACGAAGTTTACATTGTGTAGAAGTTAGGCATAAAAAATGTGCTGCTTGCTGATGAAAGGGAGTGCAGCTCTCTCTCTTTTTTATAGACATTCTAATAAAAAGTCCATTAAACAGTTTTGACAGGCTGATATGCCGAGTTGATTTCTAATCCTATCTAAAGCATAAGTGGGGGGAAAAAAATCCATCACACCCTCTTCTTTGAGTTGAAACCTTAACCCTAAGCCTTGCTCCAAAATAATGGATGAGAACTTGGTGTTTAGAGAAGGAGGGATCTGATTCTGATGGGATGAATGAGTTGCCTTGCTCTTTGCATTTCACTTTAATATTCTGCTATAAAATTCTCCCTCGATTCAAGATTTTGTTTTTTTTAATTACATTTATATGCCGCCCTTCTCCGGAGACTCAGGGCTTACAATTGGATACAACCCAGTGTGCTCAGCAATAGCCTTCATTCCATTGTATATGCCTGCTTATTACTAAGCAGCATTTTTACAAGGTCAGCTAATTGCCCCCAACAATCTTGGGTCCTCACTTTACCTACCCCGAGAGGGTGGAAGGCTGAGTCAACCTTGAGCCTGGTGGGATTTGAGCCTGTAGTAATTGCAGGCAGCTGGAACTTAAGTGCAGCAATTAACAGCCTGAGCCACCAAGGCCCTTTGGGTTGGCTCTTGGTGTCCCAAAGTGCTTTTTCAAAACTGGACTTTCTTTGTTTTTCCTTGAAGATGTTTCGTTTCTCATCCAAGAAGCTCTGCTGAAGAACTAAAGAAGCTTCTTGGATGAGAAGCGTCTTCAAGAAGAAAAGAAAGTCCAAAAGCACCTTTGGGACAACCATGACCTGGAAGACTGAGAAGCTCCATAGACTTTGGCTCTTGATGATCATTTGACTATGACTGCATAGTTTTCTTGTCTACAATGTAGAAGAAATTGGCCATCTCTATTGTCTGGAATGGATCTCTCAATTTGTCCAGGAATCCTAAAAGTTCCTAGTAGTTTCCCCTCTAAATATGGGCTGCGTATGATTCTAGCTAGCTTTTGAAATCGCCCCAAAATATGAGGTGGGACAGAGAAGAACCATACAACTATACTTCTCCATCATTCATTTGTGTAGGTCCAAATCAACATGGTGGGTTGGTTCTCCATCAGATTTCTCACCAGGTGCAAAATAGGTAATACAAATGGACCAAGTGACCTTTAGACACATTGTTACATAACATGTGGGACTTTCTATCTGGAGCTGAACTTCATCTTGAGGGTTCTCCTAACATGGTTACTCTTGTTCTAGTAGAAATTGTCAGCCTGTTAATGTCCTTTCTTTGATATTCAATGTGTTTACTTACAATATGAGGTGCTATAGTTTTAGAACTCACTGATATGTTGTTATTGTTGTTTTGAAGTCTACTAGAGTTTCAAGTAGACTTGTTGACCCTTGAAAAAGAAAACTTTCCAGCAGTCTCATATTGACAGCATGCCCTTAATTACTACAACAGGGACTGGTGCAAACCTGTCAATATAATTAATAGTAGACTGACTCCCATCTGTTGATGCTCCACTTGCAGCCTTTGATAACAGGGCAATCTGTGCCCCCATAAAAAGTTCGATAAACACAAGGACGTGTCAACTCCATTAATGCTTCTTTAGGGATTCATCACAAAAACACCTAACCAAAATAACTCTTCACTGTCTTAGTGAATGCATAAATGCTCCTCCGTGGAGTGAATTAACTCAAGTAAACATCTCTAAGTGAAGGAAAGAAAGCTACATGGTTTGGGGATTGTAGGAGAAGGAGATGTAGAGTCTAGTGGTGGAATCAAGAGAGGAATCAACCTAGAGTCCTTACATTCCCATAAGCAGCCAAACCCCTGTTGAATTCTGTTGACTCTTATTTAGCACCACTTTAGTGCTAGATTCTTTTGTATCAGTGTGAGCAATCAATCAGCTTAACTGGAATTTAATGCATGCTCCTATTTTTTGTGCTTTTGTGGGGTGTCTAAAAGAAAGAAGATTTCTAAAAGAACATAGAGGGTGAAAGAACAGTGGTGGGATTCAAATTTTTTTACTACCAGTTCTGTGGGCATGGCTTGGTGGGTGTGGCAGGAGAAGGATACTGCGAAATCTCCATTCCCACCCCACTCCAGGGGGAAGGTTATTGCAAAATCCCATTCCCTCCCCACTCCACTAACCTGATTTTCAGCTCTGTTCTCCTGTGCAGGGCAACAAAAGGAGACCCAGCCAATCAGCTGGGATTCAATAGGAGGCAGAGAATAGATGGGGTGGGCAGGGCCAGTCAGAGGCGGTATTTGCTGGTTCTCTGAAGTACTCAAAATTTCCGCTACCGGTTCTCCAGAATTGGTCCGAACCTGCTGAATACCAACTCCGGGAAAGAAGCTTCCCTTCTAAACTGCATTATGCAGGAATCAAGTGTTGGTTTTAGATTTTTGAGACTCTTGAGTTGGAAGTTGGGGCTGGAAATTCATTAGGGAGGCAACGTCCTATTGACTAAGTATGTTAGCCTCCAGGATTGATGGCACTTCTGATTAATCCAGAGACTACCTGTGAATTGAGGAACTCAGTAAAAGAAGGTAAAGGAATCCCTGCGGATTTTACTCCGATAGTTAAGGGTTGAAGCTCACCTCCATTTCATTGAGCCAGCACTGTCCAAAGACATTTCCATGGGCATGTGGCCAGCACGACATCATGGAGTACTGTGACCTTCTCACCGAAGCGGTACTTATTTACCTACTCACATTTTCATGCTTTCAAACTGCTAGGTTGGCAGGAACAGGGGCAAAGAACAGGAGTTTACTCCATTGCACGGTGCTCGGGTCTCGAACTTGAGCTGCCAGCTGTCTAGCTGAGAAGATCAGCGCCTTAACCACTGAGCCACCATGCCTCTCTCTTTTAATTTCTTTTTAATTTATGTGTTCATTTTTGCACCTGAAAAATTCTATTTTCCAGCAGTGGCAAAATCTCTGCCTCCGATTATATATGCCACTGTTTCTGCCAGTTAGATTTATTTGTTTATTTATTTTATTTATTTGATTTGTCAATCACTTACAAGATAATAAGTATAAAGGTAAACATAGTTATGCATACATGAAATGAATACATATAAGAAAAATAAAAGAAACAATAAAAGAAACAATAAAAGAAACAATAGGACAGGGATGGTAGGCACGTTGGTGCGCTTATGCATGCTCCCTACAGACCTCTTAGGAAAGGGGTGAGGTCAATAGTAGACAGTCTAAGGTTACAGTTTTTGGGGTTTGGGGAAGAAACCACAGAGTCAGGTAGAATATTCCAGACATTGACCACTCTGTTGCTGAAGTCGTATTTCCTGCAATCAAGTTTGGTGCAGTTAACCTTGAGTTTGTATCTATTGTGTGCTCTTGTATTGTTATGGTTGAAGCTGAAGTATTCATTGACATGTAGGACATTGCAATGTATGATTTTATATACTATACTTAGATCGGACCGAAGGCGGTGTAGTTCTAGGTTTTCTAGGTCTAGAATTTCAAGTCTAGTGGCATAAGGTGCCACTAACCAATTCTGTTGTCAGCATTCCAGCAACCCTCCACTCCAACCAATAACTCCGAGACAGACATTGCTCAAAAGTTCTCTTTTATTTGGATAGTAACTGGCACAACTGGGAGAATCCCAAATCTGAAAATTCCAGCCTTCCTTGCAATAATCAAAACTACAAATCCAACCCCTTACACCCATCATCACATCCCATGCCCCAATCATCATCCATCCCAACTCACAATCATCATCCATTCCCCTCACATATACACACAATAGCATGACCTTGAACTACAAATGAAGAATGTTATTTTGTCTAACTACATACACCCCAAGGACTTCCACCCTCCCACTTTCCCAGGCTCAAAATGTGGCAGCGTGGGAGCATCTGGGTTCAATATGGCTTCCAAAGCTAAAATCTGCTAGGACCATGGTTGAGAATTTGGGGAGTGGAAGTTCAGCATATCTGGAAGCTGTCCATGGTAGGGAAACTTTGATTTAGAGTAGAATTGCAAAACATTCTGGGAAGAAAGGCTGGAACTTAATCTCAAAGGTGCTTTTTTTCAAGAGGCAGCTGGATTTTCTGTTTTTTTTCTCCTTTGAAGACGTTTTGTTTCTCATCCAAGAGGCTTCTTCAGCTCTGACTGGATGGTGGGGAATGGAAGGAGTTATAGTCCTTTCAGACAGCTGGTCATTTGCATTCTTTTGGAGAGATGTTGAGGCCACTCTGAGGTTTATCTGTGTCCTCAGATTCACCTGAGTGGTGCAAATGGGTGTGGAGCCTTCTTGGAACTATTGATCTCAATGACTCTCAAAGACTGCAAATGACCAGCTGTTTGCAAGAAGTGTCAATCCTTCCCTTCCCCACCATTCAGTCAGAGCTGAAGAAGATTCTTGGATGAGATGCAAAACATCTTCAAAGAAAAACCAGAAACTCCAGTTGCCTCTTGTAAAAAGCACCTTTGGCACAACAATGACCTGGGTAACTTGAGAATCTCCATAGACATTTAGCTGAAGCTTAATGATGTTCTGTGTAAGCAACTTCTACAATAACAAAAATATCATTTCAAGGTAACTGTGTTGTGCAAGATTTCTCTATGGGATATAGTGGGAGTCCGTAACACAAGGTGAAAAACGCCATCATCCGAACAGGCATTAGAAGAAAGTAGAATATTTTCATGAATCTGACATTGCTCATTTCATTTTATGCATTTACTTCCCCTTGAATTAAAGAGCCATCCGGAGTTTCCATCACACATTTACATACCCAAGCAATATCTTATGGTACTTGCCGTTACGATAAGCCATTTGTTCATGCTGAGATTTTAATTTTTAATAGCAATATATGTATATATTTAAGGATCACTGCTAATCAGAAGTGGCATAATTACTTGGAGCTTGTGAAGGGTAAATGGTGCAAGTCATTATCCTGCCCCATCAATTACAAAATCAGTGCTGTAGATTCAGAACTTGAATCTAAGGGTATCTGAAGAAGAAGCATCCTTTACAGATTTTCCATCTCGAAAAGAGAGAAAGCTACACATTGCTTTCATTCAATCATTTTTATATTAGCAGCAATCTGATTTTTTTTAATACTGCAGAAACTTTCATGAAGGATGGCAGGTACACCACGATTACTCATTCATCCCTGCACTCTGGCACCTATTTATTAGGATTCCTTCCTTCCTTCCTTCCTTCCTTCCTTCCTTCCTTCCTTCCTTCCTTCCTTCCTTCCTTCCTTCCTTCCTTCCTTCCTTCCTTCCTTCCTTCCTTCCTTCCTTCCTTCCTTCCTTCCTTCCTTCCTTCCTTCCTTCTTTCTTTCTTTCTTTCTTTCTTTCTTTCTTTCTCCTTCTCCACCTCTTCCTCTCTCCCTCTCCTTCCTCTCCCTCTCTTCCTTCCTCCTCTTCCTCCTTCCTTCCCCTTCTTCTTCCACACCTATTTATCCAGCTATGAATTTTTACCAGCGAGGCATAAACAAACTATGGAAAGAAAATCATTGCACCAAGATAAATTCCTTGTGTGTCCAATCACACTTGGCCAATAAAGAATTCTATTCTATTCTATTCTATTCTATTCTATTCTATTCTGATGATAATGAACTGTCTTTCAGGTAAGTTTTCTACAAAAAGTACATATCCAATCCAGGAATTGAAGGCTATTAAAATGGAGGCTCCTTGTTCATGAGCACCCTACCCATCTAATATACACCGTTGAATTTCCATGGCTTTGACCAAGACTGGTAGTTAACCCCAAAGGGAGAGATCATAAGTTCAGGAGGACCCACCAGAGAATGGCATCCAATGTGCATCAGAACAGTGCATTCATTCTTCACTCAGAAACCAAAATACAAGGACTTTCTCTGGGAAAGAGGGATAGGTCAAGACTTAGTGAACACGAGGGTCTGCCATAGTTTGCAGATCACATATGAAAGTGTCTTTGTTGTGACATCATATGACTCTCGCACATTGTGTTTGCTGTGCCAATTATTTTGTGCAGAAGGTCTTTAAGGCCATGTGTAGCCTATCTTGGAATGCACAAGGTTCAGGGTAGGTTACAAACCAGCGTTGCAACGGCTCATTGTTAGCATCCAAGAACAAGCTAAGTTCCTTCGTCATGCCAGAGGCAGAACCCCTGAATCATGGGAATTTGACCCAAAGGCTTTTGCAAGAGAATGTATGAGGATTATATTGAATGCCCCCAGATAATAAACTTTGTTGACCGAGGTCTATGTAAAATTTTAAAAAAAATCACATTCCATCAGATTGTGACGGCAATATTGCTTCAAAACTCTTCATCTGTTGAACCTTGCAGTGTTTTTAACTCAAGGAGGATAAAGCTCAAGATGTGGCCCTAAAGAAACAACAATGACAATGATGACGGTTACAAACACACTGCAAAACTTTTGCATTGGGTGATAGTAAACTTCTTTTCAGTTGGGTGCAGTTTTCTGAGACCACTTTACCTTGAGTCTATCCAACCAGAAGAGATGTGTTCCTTCTGTCCTACCTGGCTTGTGTTGGCCCAGAACATATGTGTGTGTGTGTGTGTGTGTGTGTGTGAAATACCACTCATGCTTCATCACAAAATCTCCAGAACCGTAAAGCCTACAAACTTGAAATTTGGCACGTATGTTCCTCTTGGCTTCTAGGGGCTCACTAAGAAAGGATTTTTCAAAATGACCATCAGAGCATTAGCACTTCCTATATTATTATTATTAACATGCTCTGATGCTAAGGAGTTGCACTCCCCCTCCCCAACTGAAAAGTAATCTCTTCCAAATGCAAAGCACAAGCAGAGGAGTTTCAGTTTCAGTTTTAGTTTCACAGCAGCAACCAGCTTTAGTACAGAACAGTTGAGCTAAGCCATGCCCAGGCTCCTTGCTGTCTCCTTCTTGCTCACCCAGCAAATACTGCTTCCGTTTCCAAACAGCCCTCAACTCTCTCACATAGTGACAGGATGCTAGCTAGATGAATACCATGCTGGCAGGCAGAGGCAATTTCCCCCTTATTTTCCTCCCCCAAAACTAAGCTCAATCATATAGTTTCATAGCAATGCACAGGTATAGAGCTAGTATAAATATAAAATATTCGTAGACAACCTACAAGTCTCAGAACCCACCCATTATATGCACATGAGTTATGCAAAGATCCAAAAGGTTGCCTTGTTTTGACCATGCTTTGACCAAAGCTTTGACCAAAATGTTATTTTGTGCAGTTAAGAGGTCTTCCAAAGGGCTTTGTCTCATTCTGCCTTCTGCCTCTGGAACAGCCAGTAGCTGGAAGACTCTCTTGCCAATATGTGCTGGAGAGAAAGAGAGCCATTGGAGCAATGTCCAAGACCCTTTGCACAAGCCTTTTGGGTTCCAAGGGAAACGCAAGGTGATGCAAATGCATCAGGAAAGCCAATCAGAGAGGATTGATACAAACTAAAGAATAAGGAGGGAAGGGTCACTTGGTCCCAGGAAGTGTACAGGTCTCTGTGTTGAAGGAATAGATATTATTTCAGATTAGACATTTTGTTTATGCATTGAGCTGGATCCCAATTCAGTCTTTTATCTGAAGGTTCAAGTTTGGGAAAAGTGGAGATGATTTCTTCCTCCCCCCTTCCCCCTCCTCTTTCTCCTCCTTTTCCTTCCTCCCTTCCTCCTCCCTTCTTCTCCTCCCTCCTCCTCCTCTCTCCCTTTCTCCCTCCTTCTCCTCCCCTCCCCCTTCCTTCCTTCCTTCCTTCCTTCCTTCCTTCCTTCCTTCCTTCCTGCCTGCCTGCCTGCCTGCCTTCCTTCCTTCCTTCCTTCCTTCCTTCCTTCCTTCCCTTCCTTCCTTCCTTCCTTCCTTCCTTCCTGCCTGCCTTCCTTCCTTCCTTCCTTTCCATTCCTTCATTCCATTCTTCCTTCATTATTCCTTCATTCATTCATTCCATTCTTCTTCCATTCATTCCTTCCTTCTTCATTCCTTCCTTCCTTCCTGCCTTGCCTTCCTGCCTTCCTTCCATAAAAGATTAACCAACATGGACATACAAAGGTTGCTCCTTTTTATTTGCTTCACAGGACATAAATCACTGTTCAGTTTCTCCCAGGATGCATAGAATTCTTTTCCTCCTCCCTCCCTCCCCCCCTCCCTCCCTTGTTATTAAAAATATAGAACAAAGTATGAAAAAGGAACAACACACATACATATATACAGAGATTTGGCTTTCTTTTGTTGATATGATATAAATCATAACAATGATAAGGGCAGCCTTCTTTGTTCTTTCCTTTGATAAATGAAAGCCAGGTTTTTACTGGGCAGACTTAACGATCTTGTACTGATGAACCTCAAGTTTCTTCATCCAGTTCTCTCCTCCGCTTTTCATTTGTCGATGGGGTCTTGATGTTTATGCAAACCTGCTGGGACACACAAAAGAAACCAATGCTCCAAACTAGATGAGATCCAAAGAATTAGGGATAGACTTGGAAGCTGCCTTCCTTAATTTGACACGTCCCTGTTGTGTTTGGGGACAACAACTTCAAGTAATGGCTGGGACCTGAAGATGCTGGAGCTTCACCGCATCAGGAAGGTGATGTACTGATGAAAACTGAGTAGATTTGCCAGAAGAGAGGAAAGAAGAACAGAGGAACCTCTTGTGAAATATATCAAACTGAAAGCAGGCTTATGTGAATCCAACCTGGGGATGGAGATGGAGGTGAGGATTTGGTGGCCTAGGAAGGATTTATGCTCCTCAAACTTGAGCAAGTAGTGAAAGTAGGTTCCACATCACCACCCTTTCCAAAGCTTGCAGTGAAAGTCCTTCAACCACCTCAATTGGCTCAGCTAATAGTCCAGGCTGCTAATTGGAGACTTTCATTCCTATGTGATATTTACAAAATTACTGCCCCATCTTGGCATCTTTACCCATCTTGGCAAGAAGCGGTGAGATTTTTTTATACCACTGATTGGAATCTTGGCATAAAATCTTGGCAAGGAGACACACCACCGGTTTATTTGGGATTTTTCAATGCATTCTAAGTACACTTGGGTAGATAAATGTTCATCTAAGTGTCCCCGTGATCGCTGGTTGTTGTTGGGTTGGGTTTTTTTTTTTTTTACACATCTCTCTTCCCACTGGTTTTTTTTTTTAATTTTAGACAGTGGTTTTAGTTCATACTCTTTCCAAGTTCTTTCCCCCCTGTTCTTTACAATTCTTGGTCACATTAATCCTTCCGGCTGCCTTCCTAGGGATTATTTCTGAAGTGCGTTTGGCAGCAGGTCAAATAGGGTGGGGATTTCTCTCTCTCTCTCTCTCTCTCTCTCTCTCTCTCTCTGTGTGTGTGTGTGTGTGTGAACAATAGAGAAATTCAATCACTGACTGCAAACTGAGTAAATTTTATGATGGGTGCGCCACAGTAAAGTATGTTCAAAAATCCTGTTTAGGGTTTCTTTTTAAAGCCAGAAAGATAAGGATGTGTGTGTGTGTGTGTGTGTGTGTGTGGGCATCGATCAGGAGTTGAGTGGCAAGCTATCCTCTAAAGCTTATGAATGTCCTGATTGTGAGAAGCCCAAATTTCAAAGGACAGATTGCCTCGTATAAGGAGGTGTGTAAGTGATTGGAATTTCAAAATGTTCCGAAGAGAGATCAGCTCTTTGATGGAGTAATTTATGCACAGGATGGCAGGAAGAGCTGTCGGGGTGGGTCCTAGCCTGGTCATTGAAAACAGGATTGCTGGTCCTCTTCATTAGGTGGTGAGTTTTACTCCAGGGTAAACATCCATTTACAGTTTCTTCCCTCTCAAATATATCACCGGTGCAACCTGAAACTACAATTGTCGGCAAGTAGCTCATGGATGAACGACAGCACAAAAATATCAACAGTTCCAAAAACACGAAACAGTTATGTATAAAAGAAGTGGAAAAAGAGAGAAAGAGAGAGAGGGAGAAAGGGAGGTACAGGAGAGAGAGAGAGAGAGAAGATAAAGGAGAGGAGAGAGAGAGAGAGAGGTGGCAGCTTTCCTTAAGTTAAAAATGGGAACCAGTTCTCTAAGAAGGGGATTTAAACATTTGGCCACTCTGCCGTTAAGAAAGCTCAAATTTAGCAGTAGGAAACATTTTCCCTTGGGGGAAAAAAACTGTCAGGGTTTATGTGCTGATAAAGGACAGGGCTGAAGGCAACAGTGAAAACACCGGCCCTAAATTGACCTGGATCACCGTGTTTTTTATTACTTTCTGCTAACATTTTCTCTCTCTTTCCATGTTGCCTTCCTCCACCCAGACATCTGTCAGACAAAGGGCAAATTCTGTTTTCCTTATTATTATTATTATTTTTGCTAGAAGCCTGAACTGATTTCTCACAGAGACTTTTTTTTGAAAGGAGGCCAAAAGGTCCCCAACTCTCTTTCTCAGGCTGTCCAGACCATTAGACGGCTTTACACAATTTGGATGAAATTATCTGAGACTAGTTCGATACCCGTGCTTCGCTACAAAACTATGTGGTCAGGCTTAGTTTTGGGGGAGGAAAAGAAGGGGGGAGGAATTCTGCCTCTGCCTACCAGCATCCATCGATATTCATCTGTCTAGTGTCCTGTCAGTGTGTGAGAGAGTTGAGGGCTGTTTGGAAACGGAAAGAGTATTTGCTGTGTGAGCAAGAAGGAGACAGCAAGGAGCCTGGGTGTGGCTTAGCTCAACCGTTCTGCACGAAAGCTGCTTGGTGCTCTGAAACTGAAACTCCTCTCCTCTGCTTGTGTTTTGCATTTGGGAGAGATTTCTTTTCAGGTGGGGAGAGGGAGTAGAACTCCTTAGCATCAGAGCGTGTTAATGATAATAATATAGGAAATACTAAATGCTCTGATGGTCATTTTGAAAAATTCTTTCTTAGTGAGTACCTAGAAGCCAAGAGGAACATACGTGCCAAATTTTAAGTTTGTAGGCTTTACAGTTCTGGAGATTTTGTGATGATGCATGAGCGGCATTTTGCTTTTATATATATATAGATAATCGAAAGTTGTGTCACAGTACAGCTTGCTTCTAATAAGGAGAAAGTCCTGTCTCTTCAGTTAAGTCAATTGGAGGCTTTCTTAAGGTTGCATCTGGTCCACAACCAGACAATGTACAGTAAATAATGAACTCATAACCATGGACATTTCCCTTGAATTTCTTTATGCATTTTTGCAATAAGCACTCAAGTTTTCATACTGTACTAAGTAAGCGGTGCTCAAAATGAGGTTGCTTCGTTATTCATGACTTTTAATAGATGCCAAAACTTTAAGCAGAGATGAAATAAATTCTACTCTTGGAACATTATGCCATGCCAAGTGTTCTCATTTTCTCTGGATGTTTTCCAGAGACTGTCATTTTTCTTCTTGGTTCATAAGATACTTCTGTGGAATATTACACTCTTTGTGATGCTTTTAAACTCCAAAATACATTCTTGGGACATTTGATTTGTGACCTGAGCTTCTGTTCAAGTTCTCCTTTATTTTCATTTTTTGAGGGCTGGGCTGGGGGAAGGAAGATGTGAGGTGAGAAGCTGAATTTTCCAAGGTTGGTGAGGCAGGGAAGAAGTAGCATTCAAATGATCGAAAACAGGCGATCAATGCAATCCTCTGGAGGTTTGAAGTTAACCTTATCATGTCTCAGCAGATAACAGCATTTGGCCAACCTTGTTTGGACTTGAAGCAATGACTGATGAGTACCAGATAATCCTAAAATCACACAGGGGAAAATGCAGGGGGAAAAAATAGTGGCAAATCATTTCTGTACGGCTGCCAAGAATGGCTGCATAGACCTTCCTGTGAGGTCATCAACACTGAATGTTGCCTTGAAGGCAACTTAACTTAGTTAGTGATGATTGACCCATGACCTCCCCTGGAAGTTGGTTCCAAGCTTCCACTACTCTTTCTGTGAAGTCATGTTTTCTAACTCTGAACCTCCCTCCTGTAAGGTTGAGGTTATGCCCCCGTGTTCTTTTGCTCTGCTATTTCCCCATGAAGTCCATTGTTTTTTACTTTGATGAGGTAGTCTTGAGTGCCAACAATATCTCGAACATCTTGAACAACATAGAAAGAGTTCAGAGAAGAGCAACAGAGATGATTAGGGGACTGGACACTAAAACATACAATGAACGGTTGCAGGAACTGGGCATGGCTAGTCTAGGGAAGAGAAGGAACAGGGGAGACAGGAAAGCACCTTCCAATATTTAAGGGGCTGCCACAGAGAGGAAGGGGTCAAGTTGTTTTCCAAGGCACCTGAAGGCCAGACAAGGAACAATGGATGGAAACTGAACAAGGAGAGGTTCAACCTGGAAATAAGGAGAAATTTCCTGATAGTGAGAACAATCCACCAATGGAACAGCAGTTGCCTTTGGAAGTTGTGGGAGCTTCATCACTGGAGGCTTTCAGGAAGCAATTGGACTGCCATCTGTCAGAAATGGTGTGGGGTCTCTGTTAATGAGCCTTGGTAGCTCAGGCTGTTAAATGCCTGCTCTTAAGATCCAGCTGCCTACAATTATTGTAGGCTCGAATCCCACCAGGCTCAAGGTTGACTCAGCCTTCCATCCTCTCGGGGTAGGTAAATTGAGGACCCAAGATTGTTGGGGGCAATTAGCTGACCTTGTAAAAATGCCGCTTAGTAATAAGCAGGCATATACAATGGAATGAAGGCTATTGCTGAGCACACTGGGTTGTGCTCCAAACATTGTAAGCCGCCCTGAGTCTTCGGAGAAGGGCGGCATATAAATGTAATTTAAAAAAAAAACAGTTTGCATGAAGAGTCAGACGCGAGGAGTTCCAGCAAAGAGTTTATTAAGTGACTACAGCTCGAATAGACCCGTCCTGGCTTGGCTACGGCTGCCTCTTATAGCCTGCAGCCGTAGCTGTCAGCCAATGGGAGTGCAGGGTTTCTTCCCGCACTATTTAAACCAATACCATTTGACATTTTACAACAACAGTTCAAATAAACCAATAACATTCAAACCTACATACATAACAGTCTCCTACTTGGGCAGGGGGTTGGACTAGATGATCTACAAGGTCCCTTCCATCTCTGTTATTCTGTATTCTGATGTAGTCAACTTTGGTTGATCTTGAAAAGGAGTAGCACACACACACACACACACACACACACTGTAGAAGAATAAAGTAACAAGCTTATTGCCAAGAAAACTGCCTGGCCATGATCAACTAATAATATTTATTTGATTGATGACCAGCACGTGACTAGGAGGAATTTAGGCCATCTGGAAGGACATTTTCCTGATGCCCTCTGATGTTGTTCAGTGCCGTATTGTCAGGTAAACATAGTATTCTGACCTTAATAACTCCATTAATGCTCTGTTTTGTATTTGCTTTTCAACTGTTTGCATTGCATTGTGAATGATTTGAATCACCTATTTATGTCTTGTAAATATCCCTTGCTTCACACAGGATGGAAAGATGGTGGGTAGGTTTTGATGGATAATCCAACTCCATTTTACCTGTTGTGGCACAGTGGTTAGAATTCAGTATTGCAAGCTAACTCTGCTCACTGCTTGCAGTTCGATCCTAACCGGCTCAAGGTTGACTCAGCCTTCCATCCTTCCAAGGTCGATAAAATGAGGACCCAGATTGTTGAGGGTCAAGAGGCTGACTCTGTAATCTGTTTAGAGAGGGCAATAAAGTCCTATGAAGTGGTATATAAATCTAAATGCTATTGTCCTTGCTATTGCTACCCCATTGAATATGTTGGGTGAATCCAGTCAAAGTGAAGATTTAAAGAATTCCTGTGAGATTCCTGTCTTTCTCTGCTTCTCATATTTTTCCCCATTGCATGTGAATCTTCCATCCCTCCAAATACATTAAATTGAAGGCACATTTGCACCAAACACATAATCCAGTCAAATAACTGGGCATTCTCCTTGAAAAAAAAATCTGCCTTGTGTATCACACCTCAGAGCTCCCTAGTTATTGGGGCAAGCATTCAAATGATGAAGCAGAGCCTCAATTTACAGGTTGCTTTGATCTAATTAAGGCATTCCCAGCAAAGATGCATTTAATCGTACCATGAGCATGAGCCTCTGTAACCTTGCCTTGTCTCAAAGTAAATGTCAATCTGTGTTTAATTGGACGCTAACTAGATGTTGTCTAAGATGATGGCTGTTATGACCTTCCTTTGGGGTATGGCAAGGAAGATGTGGAAAACAATAGTTAGTATGTCTTTGACTAATGGAGGATCGTGGTTGGACTCACCATCCTATCTCACCAAGAGCAAATTTCTGGAAAGGATAACAGGAGAGACTGTTTCTGTGATGGTTGTGAATGGATGTAGTTTGTTTGTTCATTGCATTCTTTCCCTATCTTTTTATTTATTTATTTATTTTATTTTAATCATAAGAATACAACACGGTGCAACCGATCTGGCATTACAATTGTTATAATGGTTTGGTGGGCGTGGTGTAGCTTGGTGGGCGTGACAGGGGAAGGTTACTGCAAAATCCCATTCCCTCCCCACCCCACTAACCTGCTTTCCAGCTCCGTTCTCCTCTGCAGGGCAACCAAAGAAGACCTAGCCAATCAGCTGGGACTCGGGAGGCGGATAATAGATGTGGGCGGGGCCAGTCAGAGGTGGTATTTGCCGGTTCTCCAAACTACTCCAAATTTCTGCTACCGGTTCTCCAGAACTGGTCAGAACCTGCTGAATACTACCTCTGCATAGATGGTACATAATGTAGATATTAAGGGGATCACATTCCTTCAATAAAAATTGAACTGAACAACTGAGAGCGTGAAAAGAAAACTCTCTCACTGACTTTTAAGAATTTTCATCCAACTTCATGAATTTTCCAAAGCCAGAAGAACCTATTTATTATAAATATGAAAAAATGCTCAGGTGCTAGTGAATTTAGCCTCGGCCCAGCTTATCTCAGCCCCCATAGATATACAAAGGAATGTGTTGCTTTGCTTGTAGCAAGAAGCCAAGCTGAATAGCAATAGCACTTACTTATGTACTGCTTCACAGTGCTTTCCAGCCCTCTCTAAGTGGTTTAGAGAGTCAGCCTCTTGCACTCAGCAATCTGGGTCCTCTTTCGACCCACCTCAGAAGGATGGAAGGCTGAGTCAACCTTGAGCCAGTCAGAATTGAACTGCTGGCAGTGGGTAGAGTTAGCAATAGCAATAAGATTTATACACTACTTTACAGTGCTTTCCAGCCCTCTCTAAGTAGTTTACAGAGTCAGCCTCTTGCCCCCAACAATCTGGGTCCTCATTTTACCAACTTTGGAAGGATGGAAGGCTGAGTCACCCTTGAGCCTGGTGAGATTCGATCTGCCAAATGGCAGGCAGCCGGCAGGCAGCAGAAGTAGCCTGCAGGACTGCACTCTAACCACTGCACCACCAAGGCTCTTAATAACTAAAGCCACTTGCTGAAAAAAATGATGCATGGCAATCCATCACAAAGCCTTCCTTACAAAAATAATTCGGAGAGGAGGAGACTCTGATGCATAATGAAGTTCCAAGGGGGTGACTTGAATCAAATCAGTTCTTTATTATGATCCTAACCTTGTCTAAGAAAGGTGGAATGATTCTTTGGACCAAAAATGTCCAGGTTGTGGATCACGACTGAGCTGTGTGTCCTCCCTTGGTCACACCAGGCATCATTAAGATGACTCTTTAATAGGTCAAGTCGATTGCCTCAAATTTCAATTAATGCCGCCTTCAGCTTTTTAACTCTGCTGAGTTCTCTCCCGTCTCTTCAATTATTAGATTCATTTTGGTTGTATAAGCCGAAATCATTTCTTGCAGCATGTGGCAAATGAAAGCACTTTAGGGAAAAAGGGGAAAGGAAAAAAAAACTCTACCCAAAAACCCAAGGACATCACTAATGATGACTGGATTATGCAAAATGCCCTGCACCAAAAAACTATGTTTATTTGAGTTTAATCAAGGAAATCATCAGCAGAAATGAACTGAAATCGCACAGAATGATAATATTAAGATGAAAGGGTTTATTTATTGTAATTCCAGTCATTAATGCAGCAAGACACAGGAAATTATGTTCTTTTTTTTCCTAATGAACTCTACTGCTGCAAATGCATAAAACTCTTTATTGGTTGCTATGGTCTACTAAAAATTTCCACCTAGTTTTCAGCCAATGCTTGGCCACGAGCTGCTTGCATGTCATTTCTGGATCAAGTAACTCTTGAGTAACGAGATGAAAAAAAAATATAGATCTTGTAATTATGGTGTATCTTTTGCTCTTCATATGCCATCCACCCCTGACAGTGAGAACAGCTAACCAGTGGAACAACTTGTGGGTGCTCCATTACTGGAAGTTTTTAAGAAGAGATTGGACAACCATTTGCTTGAAATGGTATAGGGTTTCCTGCCTAAACAGGGGGTTGGACTAGAAGACCTCCAAGGTCCCTTCTAACCAGTGGTGGGATTCAAATTTCTTTTACTACCGGTTCTGTGGGTGTGGCTTGGTGGGCGTGGCAGGGGAAAGATACTGTAAAATCTCCAGTCAGAGGTGGGATTGGCCGGTTCTCTGAACTACTCAAAATTTCCACCACCGGTTCTCCAGAACTGGTCAGAACCTGCTGAATACCACCTTTGCTTCCAACTCTGTTTATTCTACTCTAAATTCTTTGCAACTGTTAACCTGGGCCATTGCTTCAGAAAGCAAAACACAGCAGAACTAGCAAAAGAGACCAGTTAAGTTTGTTGCTCAGTTGCAGAATGATTTACAAGACAAAAACCCCTTCACAGAGGTAAGCTGCCTTATAATTGCTTCCAGTATCTTAATCTTTATCCTATAAAATATTGGCACTGCACAAATTTTGACTGATCTCCCCTGGTGTTTTACCATCTCCTGGGTTCCCTTGCTGTGATTTAATATGGTTTTTATTTCCCAGTGATTTCTCCTTATTTAAAGAAAATGATAACCCCATTTGCAACATTGATCCATGGTGTGAGAATGATGTGGAGCTTCTTCTTCTTCTTCTTCTTCTTCTTCTTCTTCTTCTTCTTCTTCTTCTTCTTCTTCTTCTTCTTCTTCTTCTTCTTCTTCTTCTTCTTCTTCTTCTTCTTCCTCTTCTTATTATTATTATTATTATTATTATTATTATTATTATTATTATTATTTTCCTCAATCTTTTCAGTCTGTGTGAGCAATATTCAGATGGAAGCTGAGTAAAACAGAAGACACTGTCTCAAAGGTGGCTTTGAAACCAAAACACGTCTATTGTGATCATGGTCCCAAATTTTAGCACAGTCATTTAAAAAAAAGAGCTAAAGGAAGAGAAATAGATTTGGAGGAACATAAATGATGAAGCTGTTACTACTGTTTACGTCACAGTTACAAAGATGGTGTTGTAACTGTTGAGTAGCTCGTGCCAAATGACGTCCCCAGTCAGATATGAAAGATCAAGATTACGCATACGTTCCAGTTCAGAAGATGAGGAAGGTAATGGCGAAGATAGAACATAGAATAATATAGTTTCAAGGAATCTATCTATCTTCTATCCCCCCACAATTTTCCACTGTAACTTCAGAACTTAAATCTCAGATTCACATAAACTAGAGACAGCAGTGACTCTTAGTTTCATAACTGTCACAAAACAATTCTCGGCTGAGAAATCTTAATTTTCTCCCTATTACCCTGTGGCCAATTAGTGCTGCCATTTAGCTGAACGATAGGTCTTGGAATTTTTAAAAACAAATAGCAAAACAGAGATAGCAAGACTTCCCCAGACATCCTTCATAATTTAATTGCCATGTTATGCCACTGAGATATAATGAGACTTATCAGTTACATTCAAAGCCTTTGATTTCACTATTAACTAAAATGTGAGATAAAAAAGAAATGGAATTTCTATTTATAGGTCAGGCAGGAGGGAGTTGAAGCAATACTTGGACAGTGGAAAGTATTTGAAGACAGAGAAGGAAGCAAATGACTTTCTCTCAAATGAATTTCTCCAGGAGATGGAAAAAAAATACTTCTCAATAATAAATTCTCAAGGACAGGATCTCTAAGGGATGATAGTAGGACTGGGATCATGGGAAGACTTGGTCCCAGGCGAAGGACAGGATGATCACATACAAACCACTACATCTCAAAAATTCATGAACACCAGTCTACCGTGGGCATTTTCTTCTTTGAAATAATTCTGAAAACTCTTCCTCCTTAATCAATCTGAATGAGAAGAGGAATACAGGAGATCTGATCTGACCAATAGAACTTCATCTTATCCAATCAGTTTCTTGAATTATTCTTTAACATGTTGGCTCTCTGAAGGATTTTTTTGAGAGGGTGGGAGGGATCCTAGTGTTGCTGATAACAGAATAACAGAGTTGGAAGGGATTTTAGAGGACCCTATGCAATTTCAGACAAATGGTTGTCCAATCTTTTCTTAAAGCCTCCAGTGATAGAGCACCTCAACTTCTGAAGGCAAGTCATTCCATTGGTTATCCCAAAGGAACTTTTTCAAGAGGCAATTGGTTTTTCTTTGAAGACATTTCACGTCTCATCCTTGAAAAAGCACCTTTGGGACAACCATGACCTGGATGACTGAGAATCTCCATAGATGTCCCACTGGTTAATTGTTCTCACTGTTAAGAACTTTCTCCTTAGTTCTAGAATGCTTCTCTTCTTGATTAGTTTCCAGCCATTGCTTCTTGTCCTGCTTTCAGGTGCTTTGGAGAATAGGTTGAGTGTTGTCCTAAGTATCTCAACCAATGGACATTTTTAGGAAAGTAGATGGAAATGAATCGAATTCACATTTGAGTGGAAAGGAACTAAGCTACCTGCCAGGAACGGTTGAAAAGGAACCAGATCTATTGATGAACTTGTTCCATAGTTTTTAACTATAAATCTGGAGTTTGAGAGAAAGCACATTCTTTGTATCAAATTAATATTCTCACTTGCATCTGTGTTTACCTAATTAGTCTGGAGACAGAGATGTGCTAATGAGAAACATTTATAAGAAAGAAAGGTCTGCTGAAGAGTATGCTAAGCCAAATTCTGAATGAGTTACCCATTTGTTTATGGGGCAAAGCTGGCATAATTAATGTGGGGAGGCCAACAGAAGAAGTGAGTAGGGAGGGATTGTCCTGGGCAACCAAGTGTTTTGTACGTTCAAGTGAAAGTAAAGCTCATTGTACATTTCCATTCCACCCCTTTTTCTGCTGAAGGTTCCAACACAAAATCATCATCATCATTCAAGCCATTGTCTATCTACTGCACGATGAAGACCTCTTCCATAAAGTTTCCAACCAAAATGGCCTTTTGCCAGTTGGGACCGTCATATTGACTGGTGTCGTCCCTCCATCTTGTTTTAGATCTCTTTTGTGGATGCTTTCGATCAAGTGGGATCCGTTCTGTGACTTCCCTCCATTCTTCTTGCTAGGCGACCAGACCGTTTCCATTTCAACATACGCCAGCAAAACATGGACACTAACTTCACAATTGAGGCAAAAGCTACAAGGGGCGCAAAGAGCCATGGAAAGATACATGCTCGGCATCGCAAGACAAGACAGAAAGACCTGCACTGGGATCAGAGAACAAAATGAAAATAGACGATGCCATCAAAAGAATGAAAGAATTGAAATGGAAATTGGCAACATAAAATATCTCAGGAAAAGAAAATAGATTGAGTTGACTTTCTTGAGGGTGGTAGATGAAGTTACTATCCTTGTTGGCTTTCTGTTACCTTAGCTTGTTTTTATTTATTAGGAGATTTCTCCCAATAAATTTCTGCCAGGTTTTTACTACTTCCTTCCATAGTTTTTATAGTAAAAACTGAGAATAGAATAGAATAGAATAGAATAGAATAGAATAGAATAGAATAGAATAGAATAGAATAGAATAACAGAGTTGGAAGGGACCTTGGAGGTCTTCTAGTCCAACTTCCTGCTTAGTCAGGAAACCTCTACTATTTCAGACAAATGGTTGTCCAATCTCTTCTTTAAAACATCCAGTGTTGGAGCATTCACAACTTCTGGAGGCAAGTTGTTCCACTATAGAACAGGTTCGTCAATGGATTTGATTCCTGTTCAACTGCTCCTCGCAGTTGAAAAATGTCTATTGGCCAGACCTTTATTTATATTTATCCCATCTTTATTTATTTTATGAATAACTCAAGGTGGCGAACATACCTAATACCCTTCACCCTCCTATTTTCCCTACAACAACAACTCCATTAGGTGAGAATGTGTGATTGGCCCAACGTAGCTGTCTTGTGAGTCCTTCTTGAGAAGTTTCCTCCGACGGCTTATGAAAAGATAACATTTTTTCATTTGTTTAAGGAGAAGGAAGAGTTGGAAGCACCCAGAGCTCCTTTAGACCTGAAGCAAGATTCAGAAAGTGTGGGGACCTTCGACGCCTTCAGACCAAGTCAGGATTGAACCTTTTCCCACTTCAGATTCTTTCCCTTAACCCTATGCTCCATTATTCCTTACAACACATTTTAAAATCTCTCCGAAATGAAACTCAGCTCCTGGTGAGTTCATGGGTACATTCAGCAATACAGAAATTGCTTCTCCCCCACCCCCCAAGTGTCTCCTACCTGCTATTTGCTTCTTCCAGGAGGTGTCCCATCAAGTACTAATTATCTCCAACCCTGCTAAGCTTCTGAGCTCAGACAGGGTTGGTGAAGTGTTGCAACCTGCAGCAACAGAGAAGCGTTCACCGTGCAACACACCAAGTCATTAACACCACTGGTTTCTCTTCGCAAACACATCCAGTCTTTACAGGTCCCTTCCAATGGAACATGCCTTCAGAGACAATTACTACAGTAACATTTGGGACACACGTCTACCAGAGCAAACCAGATGCTTTGCAGCAAGCTTACACCTGGTTTTTTTTTCTTTTAGGATTGCTGCTGTTGTTTTTACATAAAACGCAACTTGTTTTACAAGAGTCCGTTTTACGAGAATCTCCTTCTATTATGCCAAGGCAGGATCTCATACTCCAATCTGTTTCCTGGAGCAGATGGATCTTAAAGCATTCATTTTTGGATTTCATTTAGGACATGAGCAATATGAGTCTATCTTCTATCCAAAGTGAAGTGCATTAGATGTGGAAACTTAGATGTACTTTTCTAATTCTTTAATGCCTTTGAGGATGCATTCTTTGGTGGAACAAAGTTTTTATTTTTTTTAATCCACTTTCTTGGAATGTATTCCTGGGGTTTTATCAAAATCATTCATGGGTGCTAATTGTGTATTTATTTCTGAATAGTACATCTATCTATCATCTATCTATCTATCTATCTATCTATCTATCATCTATCTATCTATCTATCTATCTATCTATCTATCTATCTATCTATCTATCTATCATCCATCCGGTTTCCTGATGAAACAGGGGGTTGGACTAGAATACCTCCAAGGTCCCTTGAAACTATATTGTTCTGTGTTCTATTTTTGTCATTGCCATCATCATCTATTAGATGATGATGAAGATAGATAGATAGATAGATAGATAGATAGATAGATAGATAGATAATGGATGATGGATGATAGATGATGATAGATAATAGATGAGAGAAGATAGATGATGATGGATGGATGGATGGATGGATGGATGGATAGATAGACAGACAGACAGACAGACAGATTCTTTATAGAAATGTTTTTTTCCTGCAATATTCTATTGATGCTCATAGTGACAAATTCCTTCAAACAGAGGGAAGCATTTGAAAGTCCTCAGGTGGGCCTACATCTCTTTGATCTACAATGAGATGACACAATATTTTAGCCCAGAGAAGCAGCTTCAAAAATCTTCCCTAGTAAATTGATACAGAGGAAGCAAAAGGTTGACTGCCTCTACCAAGAAAATATTCCACCTCTGACCATGTTGTTGTTCTCCAAATCCATAACAAAACGATACCTCAGAGAGCTCAGAATTACTTTTCTTAGTTCTTTTAAAACAAATCTACATTTTGGGGTCTAACTGCAGCTAAAGTGAGCTGTAAAAGCCGTTCCACTGTAATTAATGGAGGGAATCAGTAGCAATATTTCTGCTGATGACAACTGCTAGGAATAAATTTCTTTTCCCTCAGCAAGTAAAAATAATACTAAAAAACTCAATTTGCAGGAAGCTAGCTTATCAGGATGAAAGAAGGGTTACCTTCCCATTTAATTGTTGGGATTTTTAACAGGATGCAGGCCACGATGGAGGCCAACATTCCTGTTGCTAAGCGGGGCATTTGTTAAGCGTGACTTGACCCCTTCTGACCTTTCTTGCCCCGTTTCTTAAGTGAACCATAGCAGTTGTTAAAGGAGTTGCACGGTTGGGAAGTGAATCTGGTTTGTCCCCCCCCCCGTTGACTTTGCATGTCAGAAGGTCTCCAAAAGGGAATCACAGGACCTGGGGACACTGCGATGGTCATAAATGTGAGGCATTTGACAAGTGTCTGAATTTTGATCACGTGACCACGGGATGTTGCAATGGTTATAAGTGGGGAAAATGCCCATGTCACTTTTTCAGTGCTGTTGTAAATAGAATAGAGTAGAGTAGAGTAGAAGAGAAGAGAATAGATATTGGAATAAAGGAATAGGGATAGAATAGAATAGAATAGAATAGAATAGAATAGAATAGAATAGAATAGAATAGAATAGAATAGAATAGAATAGAATAGGAATGAAGAATAGAGTAGAGTAGAGTAGAATAGAATAGAATAGAATAGAATAGAATAATAGAGAGTAGAGTAGAATAGAATAGAATAGAATAGAATAGAATAGAATAAATATTGGAATGAAGGATAGGATAGGATAGAATTAATATTGGAGAAGAATAGAATAGAATAGAAAATAGAATAGAGTAGAATAGAGAATAGAATATAGAAAATAATAGAATAGAATATAGAAAATAGAGTAGAGCAGAGAATAGAATAGAAATAGAAATAGAATATAGAAAATAATAAGACTAGACTAGACTAGAATAATGGAAGGGACCTTGGAGGTCTTCTAGTCCAATCCTCTGCTCAGGCAAGAAACTATTTCAGTATACACCCACTCTGAACGATCACTAGAAATGGTATAGGGTCCCCTGCTTGAGTAGGGGGTTGGACTAGAAGACCTCCAAGGTCCCTCCCAATTCTTGTTATCCTGTATTCTGTACTAAACCAAGTCTTGTAAATCCAGGGCTACTTGTAATTTTTCCTCCTTAAATATATCCATTCTGAATCGGGAAAGTTTGACGGGAATTGGGTTTCTAGGCAAATCTGCCAGCATCTTACAACACACACACACACACACACACACACACACAAGTCCTGGCAAAGAACAGGCTCAAACCAAATGAATAATAGTGTCAGGAATTCACATTATTCACTCCAATGAAGGAATATGAGCTGTGACTTGTGGCTGCGATCGGAGAGACAATGAGGTCATTTGTCAACAGGCAAAACACCCCGTCAAGAAGGGGCCTCTGCCCGTCTATCGGCCCATCTCTTAATTGGATGATATTAAAGCTGTATTCCTTGGTACTAAAAGTCAAATGGAATTATCCATATATACATAAAAGCAAAAAGCCACTCATGCATCATCACAAAATCTCCAGAACCACAAAGCCTACAAACTTGAAATTTGGCACATATGTTCCTCTTGGCTTCTAGCTGCTCACTAAGAAAGGATTTTTCAGAATGACCATCAGAGCATTTAGAGTATTTCCTATATTATTATTATTATTATTATTATTATTATTATTATTATTATTATTGCACTCTGATGCTAAGGAATTCTACTCCCCCTCCCCACCTGAAAAGAAATCTCTTCCAAATGCAGTTGAGCCAAGCCATGCCCAGGCTCCTTGCTGTCTTCTTCTTGCTCACACAGCAAATACTATTTCAGTTTCCAAACAACCCTCAACTCTCTCACACACTGACAGGATGCTAGCCAGATGAATACCGATATATATATATATATATATATATATATATATATATATATATATATATATTTGTTTTCGATTTTCGGTAAAGGTATGTACTTGGTGTATTGGTCTTGAGGTCTTGTCCTTACAGACAAGACCGAATATATATATATATATATATATATATATATATATATATATATATATATATCCAAATAACTAAATGAACATCGTTTTCTGTGCCGTCGTAAATCTATTTTGTTCGTCTGCTCATTTCATCCTTCCTCGTTGTTGTTGGGTTTATTTTGTTCCCTCTGCAGTGAAGGTCAACAGCGATGTTTATGGAACATGGCCATTCAGAACTATAAGAAAAGGAAGGTTGTCTTATAATTTGATACAACCACACGGCCCTCTTTCCCACAACCTTGCCCTGGTGTTCGGTGTCTTGTTCAATTACACTATTGTTCTCCGATGCCTTGACATCCTTTCTCTATTCTTAATTTTTTTTTCCCAGCGTGAGGAGAGAACATAAACCTCATTTTTGCAAGAGAAAAGGAAAAAAGGAATTCATGTTTGATTCTATTCAGAAGCACATCTGACTTAGTGCTACGGTTTATTTATTGTATTTAGTTTAGTTTGTCAAGCATGTATGAGAAAACAAGCATAAGTATGAACACAACATATAAACACGTAAGTATAAACAGGTGTTAAGTACTGTATATACGTAATAAATGATGGCAACAGTGGGACAGGGAAGGTAGGCACGCTGGTGCGTTTATGCACGCCCCTTACAGACCTCTTAGGCATGGAGTGAGGTCCACGGTAGACAGTTTAAGGTTAAAGTTTTGGGGGTTTGAGGATGTCACAACAGAGTCAGGTAGTGAGTTCCAGGCACTGACCACTCTGTTGCTGAAGTTGCATTTTCCGCAATTGAGTTTGGAGCAGTTTACTTTGAGTTTGTATCTATTGTTTGCCCCTCTGTTATTGTGGTTGAAGCTGAAGTAGTCATTGTCTATTGTAGCAGACAATTTTGTGTACTAAGCTTAGGTCAGGCCGCAGGCGGCGTAGTTCTAAGTTGTCTACATCCAAAATTTCAAGCCTGGTGGCATAAGGTATTCTACTGTGAGCAGAGGAGTAGAGTACTTTTCTCGTGAAATACCTCTGGACTCACTCAATTGCATGAATGTCCATTATACAGTGTGGATTCCAGGCAGATCAGCTGTTGCCAGGAGACGCCAAGGTGGATCTTAATATCCACGCCATTAGTAACTTTGCTTTCTCCTCTCTAAACAAAGGGTGAACTTTGCTTTCGTGAGAATGACCAGATCAGGCACCGAGTTGTTTCTCAATTGCAAAACTCTTCTCAAAACAGACAAAAGACCCTAATACCCTTTCAGACAAATGGCTGTCCAATCTCTTCCTAAAACCCCCCAGTGATGGAACACCCACAACTTTTGTAGGGAAGTTGTTCCACTGGTAAATTGTCCCCACTGTAAGGAAAATTCTTCTTAGTTCTAGGTTGGTTCTCTCCTTGATTAATTTACATCCATTGTTTCTTGTCTTGCCTTCTCAAATACTGGAAGAGTGCTATCATGTCATGCCTCATCTCATCTCTAGACTAGCCTAACCCAATTTCTGCAACCCTTCTTCCTACGGTTTTGTCTCCAGGCCTTTGAACGTCTTAGTTGCTCTTCTTTGCATTTTTTTTCCAAAGTCTCAACATCTTTTTTGTAATGTCGTGACCAAAACTGGATGCAGAATATTCCAAGTGTGGCCTTACTAAGGCTTTATAAAGCGGTCCTAATACGTCACATGATTTTGATTCTAATTTCTAATTAGTTCTGATTTTTAGTCAGAATTAGACCCCATATCCAATTGAAAGGAATATACATGGATCCAACATATTTCAACATCTGAGAAGTTTCCACAAAGATTCCAGAGGAGAGGTGAAATCTCTCTCTCTCTCTCTCTCTCTCTCTCTCTCTCTCTCTCTCTCTCTCACTCACTCTCTCTCTCTCTCTCATCTAGTGAAGAGAAGGACCAGGGGAGACAGTCTTCCAATATTTGAGGGGCTGCCACAGAGAGGAGGAAGGGGTCAAGCTATTTTTCAAAGCACCTGAAGGCCAGAGAAGGAACAATGGATGGAAACTGAACAAGGAGAGATTCAACCTGGAAATAAGGAGAAAGTTTCTGACAGTGAGAATAATCAACCAATGGAACACTTTGCCCTCAGAAGTTGTGGGAGCTTCATCACTTGAGACCTTTAAGAAGAGACTGGACTGCCATTTGTCAGAAATGGTGTAGGGTCTCCTGCTTGGGCGGGGGTTGGACTAGATGACCTACAAGGTCCCTTCCAACTCTGTTTATCTGTTTAACCCTCTCTCTCTCTTTCTCTGAAAGTAGAAACTATAATGATCTTTATCCATCCCCATCAGCAGCAAAGAACACTTGGTGGACACGTGAGTATCACATTGTGATATAGCAGCTTACTAATGTAATGTGATGCTCCTGATTGCTATTGAGTATATTACATACTCTTGGGTTTTGTTTTTTGTTTTTTTTAAGAGGATCAATAACCTAAGCATATGTCAGAAAGTGGGGGAAACCACCTACTTCTGTTCCTTTGAATTAAGCAGGATTTTTCGCTGGTCAATACTGTCACTTTTTTGTTGGTCAAACAAGGAATGATGTTGATACTGCTGTTACTGAGTTATCGATTGACCTAAGGGTTCATCTGAAGTGATTTGATTCTGGGGGTTTTGTGCGTGTAGATGTGTCTGGGTGCGCAATTCTTGCCATCGTAAAGGTCGATAACTTTTGTCATTTCTGAGATCATCTTCCAACAACGCTGCTGAATTGGTGGCCCAGAATTGGTACAACCTTGCATTTTGGACAGGAACAAAACCCCTTAAAAGCTACTGCAGACACTCTAAAATAGGTTTAAGAGTCTTTTGAAAAATGTACAGGAGTCTCTTCTTGCTAGCCTCCATGTGGCTCTTGTCTAGCCAGCTTTATATTATTAATCCCCAAGTATGAAGCCATCAAGAGAGGCTACAACATAGAATAATAAAGTTGGAATTAAGGGGCTGGAGACAAAAACATACGAAGAACGGTTGCTGGATGTTGGTAGGGCCAAGCTAGAGAAAAGAAGGTCTAGGGGGGACATCAGGGCAGTATTCCAGCATTTGAGAAGCTGCCACAAAGAAAGGGGGCGGCAATCTATTTTCCAAAGTCCCTGAGGGCAGGACAAGGAATAACTGTTGTTGTTAGCCGGCAGCAGGTGTGGACAGCGGAGGTTCCCGAGGACTCAGATGAGGGGCCAGGACCATTAGGGAGTGGACAGCTGCCTTCAGAGATTGTGGGGGCTGGCAGCAGTGATGAGGAGGTTCCCGAGGGGCCTGTGCCCAGCATGCGTGCGCGCAGGGCTGGTTGAAGGAAAGAGCAGCTGCAACAGCACAGGCGACTCGGGAGTAAGGCTGCAAGGTAATGGCCCCTCCTTCAAGCAGATAAAAGGCAGCTGTGCAGCGAACGTTCTTTGTAGGAAGCAAAGACGTTTTGAAACTCGGCCTCGTGGGCATTACGGTTGGTATTTGAAGACTCTTGTGTTGTAAACTATTTCTTATCTGTTGTTTTTTTTGGCAGCCTTGAAAAAACAACTTGGCAAGGCTCTTTATGTTGGAGCTAATTAGTTGGAAGCAGCCTTTTATCTGTGAAGAAACAGGGTTCATAGATGAAACATTAAGAGGTTGTGCTGCTGCCTTTGTCTTGTGTTTGCTCTCTTGGAACCAGGTTTGGGTCAGAACAATAACAGATGGAAACTGATCAAGGAGAGAAGCAACCTAGAATTAAGGAGAAACTTCCTGACAGTGAAGACAATTAACCAGTGGAACAGCTGGCCTCCAGAAGTTGTGGGTGCTCCATCGCTGGAGGTGTTGAAGAGACAGGACAGCCACTTGTGTGAGATGGTATAAGGTCTTCTGCTTGCGCAGGGAGTCGGACTAGAAACCTCCAAAGTCCTTTCCAGCTCTATTCTGATTGATTGAACTTGCCTCTCTTCCCCTGAGTTTTTAGGAACAAATTGCATGTTCCTAAATTAATGTCTCCAAGACAAGATACCTCCAAGAATGCCGAATCCCCCCGCATTACCAAGCCACGTTGCAGTCCATGATTGTTCTTAAGTTTCAATCTCATTCTATCCAGATGTAATTAGTTTGCTATCATTGGATTTGCACCGGAGGCCTTTTGCTAGAGAGGGAAGACCAGTAAAATAAATAAATGTTAATAGATGTGGGACACTCATCGCCTGAGCTCAGAAAAAGGTTTATTTTCTATTTTGCTCCAGGATATGTATGAGCAAACGGTGAAAGGAGAACAGATCTAGGAGGTGGATATTTATAGCCCGGTATTCTCTTCCTAGCAATTTCCTGTGAAGGTAAATTACACTGAGTACTGCATTTGACCTCAGAGTCTTTCTGATTTCTCCATCATACCCTTGTGTTCTGGCATGCTGTTCGCCAGGTAGGAAATGTTTACCTTGCAGGGTAACTTGTTTTCAAGCTGCTCACATTTCCTGCCCTGTTCCACTCTGGCAGACATAAAAGGATTCCGCATTTCGCTTGGGTGCCCAAGGAGAGATGGAAGGAAGCTTAAAACTCTTGAGCATGGGGGGTGTCACTGGCTTGGCAACACCTGAAGTGAGGAGAAAGGAAACATCGTGGCAACCTGCACTTGAGTACAAAAGAGAGAGAGAGAGAGAGAAAGCAAAGGAGTGTATGGAGTCTGTGCCTGTTTTAAGGAAGAGGAGGAGTAGGAGGATGGGAGAGACAGAAGAAGAAGGAGGAGGATTGGAGAGAAGGAAGAGGAAGAAGAGGAGGAGGAAGAAGAAGAGGAGGAGGAGGAAAATGGGAGAAGGAGAAGGAGAGAGAGGACGAAAGTAAGGAACAGTGACCATTTGGGCATTAAGCCATTTAGCTGAATTACATTTTGTAAGAATATCATAGGTGCCATTTATTATTTATTTATTTATTTATTTGAACTTATATGCCCATCTCCAAGACTCGGCTTACAACTAAAACAAGAAACAATAAATACATTAAAAAACGATTAAATTAAATTATAAGTCCAAACATTTATAAAACCTTAAAACCATCCCTCCCCCAGAGGATCACAGCCCGGGTTGGTCAAATAACCAGGTCTTTAACTCACGGCGAAAGGTGCGGAGGTCAGGGGCCAGGCAGAGCTCCAAAGGCAGTTGATTCCAGAGGTCAGGGGCCGCGACAGAAAAGGCTTGTCATCGGGGAACTGCCAGCCAGCATTGGCCCGCCGACGGGACCCCGAGGAGTCCTTGCCTACGGGCTCGCACAGGGCGACCGGTATTCAACATTGGAAGAAGACGCTCCCTTAAATATTGAGGACCCATGTCGTGAAGGACTTTGTATGTTAGCACCAAAACCTTTTGGCTGATGGAGGTAGATTACTACAAAGGAGGATTGGTAGATCCATGGAAACAGCCATGGGTTTGCTGTGAGAGAGCTCTCAAGCTTGCGCACCTTCATGGAGAATTGATCCCAGCCCATGTTGATCACACTGAAATAAATGAATGAATGGCCTCAGGATATGGTCCTTTTTGAAATGGGATCTCCTGGTTCCAATATTCCTCTGGTAAGAGGTAGAGAAAGTGCTCAAGCTTTGGTGGCTCAGGCTGTAAATGCCTGCTCTTAAGTTCCAGCTGCCTACAATTACTGTAGGCTCGAATCCCACCAGGCTCAAGGTTGACTCAGCCTTCCATCCTCTCGGGGTAGGTAAATTGAGGACCCAAGATTGTTGGGGGCAATTAGCTGACCTTGTAAAAATGCCCTTAGTAATAAGCAGGCATATACAATGGAAGAAGGCTATTGCTGAGCATTGGGTTGTGCTCCAAAATTGTGCCCTGAGTCTTGGAGAAGGCATATAAATGTAATTTAAAAATAATAATAATAATAAAAAAAAATAACATGGAGAGGATCATCTGTCAAGTTTGTAGATGTTTATCAGCTGGGTTTAGAATTTCTTGGGGCTCAGGCACGTAATGCTAAATCCTATTCTATGCTGTCCTGTCCTGCCCCTCCCTGCCCTACCCAACCCTACTCTACCCTACCCAACCCTACTCTACCCTACCCAACTCTACTCTATCCTACACAACCCTATGCAACCCTACCCTATTCTACCCTACCCTACCCTACTCTATCATATCCCTATTCTATTTGTATCCATCAGTGGGATGGGACATGTTGGAGAACTACAGCTGAGTGGTAGTTTTCAGCCCAACTATGGAATTCTGATTGATGGTGAGATGGTGACCAGGCTGACATTCACCTCACCTAACAGATTTTTTTCTGATTTTTATTACTTTGCCAGAAACAAATGGCCCACCCAATTACTTGGAGTGACCTCAAGTTCTCTTATAAGAGAAGGAGAGAAGGGAAAAATCCTCCCTGTGACATACACAATTTCATAACCGATCTCAAATTAATCGTATCTACTGCCTCTGGGAAAATGCCCAACGAAGTAAAAAAAAATGCATAGATATAGCTGTAAATCATGAAAATAAATCTCAAAGGTGCTTTTCAAAAGGCCACTAGACTTTCTTTGTTTTTCCTTGAAGACGTTTCGCTTCTCATCCAAGAAGTTTCTTCTAGAGAACTGAAGAAGCTTCTTGGAAGAGAAATGAAACATCTTCAAGGAAAAACAGAGGAAGTCCAGTTGCTTTTTGAAAAAGCACCTTTGGGACAACCATGATCTGGAGGACTGAGAATCTCCATAGACATGAAAATAAATATTCCAAATATTGTCCAAATGGATGTCTGGAAGTTCCTAAGTAGAATAGAATAGAATTCTTTTATTGGCCAAGTGTGGTTGGACACACAAGGAATTTGTCTTGGTGCAAATGCTCTCAGTGTACATAAAGGAAAAGATACATTTGTCAAGAGTCAAGAATCATCAGGTACAACACTTAATGATAGTCATAGGGTACAATAAGAATAGAATAGAATAGAATTCTTTTATTGGCCAAGTGTGGTTGGACACACAAGGAATTTGTTTTGGTGCAAATACTCTCAGTATACATAAAAGAAAAGATACATTTGTCAAGAGTCAAGAATCATCAGGTACAACACTTAAGAATAGTCATAGGGTACAATAAGAATAGAATAGAATAGAATAGAATAGAATAGAATAGAATAGAATAGAATAGAATAGAATTCTTTTATTGGCCAAGTGTGGTTGGACACACAAGAAATTTGTCTTGGTGCAAATGCTCTCAGTGTACATAAAGGAAAAGATACATTTGTCAAGAGTCAAGAATCATCAGGTACAACACTTAAGAATAGTCATAGGGTACAATAAGAATAGAATAGAATAGAATTCTTTTATTGGCCAAGTGTGGTTGGACACACAAGGAATTTGTTTTGGTGCAAATACTCTCAGTATACATAAAAGAAAAGATACATTTGTCAAGAGTCAAGTAGGAGATGGCTTATTGGTCGCTTTTCTCTGGCTTTTTGATTTTTTGGGATTTTTTTAAAATTACATTTATATGCCACCCTTCTCCGAAGACTCAGGACATCTTACAATTTTTGGAGCACAACCCAATGAGCTCAGCAATAGCCTTCATTCCATTGTATATGCCTGCTTATTACTAAGCGGCATTTTTACAAAGTCAGCTTATTGCCCCCAACAATCTTGGGTCCTCACTTTACCTCCCCCGAGAGGATGGAAGGCTGAGTCAACCTTGAGCCTGGTGGGATTCAACCCTGCACTAATTGCAGGCAGCTGGAACTTAAGTGCTAGGCATTTAACAGCCTGCACCACCAAGGCTCTTAATTTGACCAATTCTACATGTGTGGATTGATGCAAATGCGCTTTTATCATAATATCATTATTTAGTTGCTTCATCCAGTTGGGTGGATGGGATAAGAAGATTTTGGGTCTCTGTTTGCATTGATCCCCTTTACAAAAACCTTTGCTCTTGCTTCCAAATCCCCAAAGATTCACCCAGTTCCATCAACTTCAAAGTAATTGGCTGAGATCAAGACTTAGTAGATCATTTCGCTTTGGGATTGCCAAAAAGTTGAAAGAAGGTAGAAGCATATCACCATTTTAGGGGCCTTCTTTTAAAACAGTTTCCCATTCAGCTCTATGTTTTGTTATTGAAAGCTGATGAAAAGGGAAGGGGGTGGGAATCTAAAATAGGTAAAAGACTAGATCAAGATAAATCCATTGTTCTCTGCTTTAATTTTCTGACTCAGTGTTTTGGAAGAGAAAGAGGTAAATTCAAATCTGACACAAACCTGAGCAGTCCTTGAGAAAGAACAGCTGAGATGGATAATGAACTTAATTTATAAACTTCAGGTCACGATGCATTTATAATGAACGCCTTGTAAATCAGCCTTGCTCCTCTAGTTTGTGCTGGGCTGCACAGGAGGAAGTGGAGGAAGACACTTGCAAATTCAGAACAACTTTCTGTGGACTTTTGGGCAGGGGACAAACTGAAGCTTTGTCAGGAGAGCCCCAGATTTCACTATGCCTGTTCCTTATATGCAGAACACCACTCTCTGTCCCCCAGCTGGGCACCAGATTCCTGCATTCACCCTTCTCTCTTAGGATGTTGTATATTTCCCCCCTTTCCATGTATATGTGTACATCCAAAGTAGACTGTGATGTTTCCCTGTGTCATATATGTGTGTATGTGGGTATATGCATAATGGCTATCTTTTGAGAGCTAAATGCAACAAAAATTCATTTTAATGAATGCTGATTATTGTACATTTAAAGTGACAATAAAGTTTCTATTCTATTCTATTCTATTCTATTCTATTCTATTCTACCCTTCTCTACTCTTCTCTACTCTACTCTACTCTACTCTACTCTACATTATCTGGAATTCATGGCCTTTGAAGCCACTCGTTCTAAAAGTTGGGTTGATAGTTGGCATTTTAAAGCTTTGTTGATGTGACTTGTGAAGTTTTGATAATCTTCTGACTCTCAAAGACTGTTGTTTCTTCTTTGACACCTTTCTCCATCTCCCAAAGTTGGTGCCACAGATTGTCAAAAGCCCTACTGGATCATGTTCCTCATGAGGCCTAGATTTTAATGATTTTTCTTTTAATTCTTCTTTCTCAAGTCTCAATATCTTCCTATCCCCAGAAAGTCCCTTTCTGATTTCTCCTAACTCTTCATTTCCCATCTATGGAGATTCTCAGTCCTCCATCATGGCTGTCCCAAAGGTGCTTTTTCAAGAGGCAGTTGGACTTCCTTTGTTCTTCCTTGAAGACATTTCGCTTCTCATGCAAGAAACTTCTTCAGTTCGGCCTGAAGGTTGCAACCTTTCCCTTCTGTTCTCCTTCCATTCTCTACCATTCAGTCAGAACCTAAGAAGCTTCTTGGATGAGAAGTGAAATGTCTTCAAGGAAAAACCAAGAAGGTCCAGCTGCCTTTTGAAAAATCACCTTTGGGTCTTCGTTCTCCCATTTCTCAATTTGATTTTGCATAGTCGTCTCCGGGATCTTACACCAGGAACTGTTATTATTTTCCTGCTCTCCATCATGCTTGTTAGTTTATCCTAGCTCAGTTTAATAAACTGGCACCTTGGACCATGCTGTCTGCGAGCTGATGTTTTAACACAACTGGGTTTTCAACTCCCAGGCTGACTCAAGCTGAGCTGATAAACTGATTAGCTATATGGAATTAGGCATTGGGGGAAGAAAAAAATTGATTTCTTTCAATAAGCAACCACAAAGATGTAGCTGCTGTGGCTGAGTTAGTTTCTTCACTCCTAGCTATAAATTTCCTTTGGGGTTTCAATCAAACCACTTTTACTCCAAAAGATTTTTAAGAAAAAGGTTTTTCTCATTCACTGTTTGACACCCAGTCAAAAGACAGTCAGAGCATTCCCTGCCTATGATATTGTGAATAAAAAATGCAATTAAATGAAGAACCTTTAAAACCAGGCAGCAAAGCTGCATGGTCAACTAATCTAATACTACATTAGTTTCATAATTGCTAACAATGTGGAAGGTGAATATGACCTGTGTTCCATAGGGCCAGAATCTATGTGAATTGAAACGTAAAAGGGCGTTTTGAGAATCTCACAAAAAAATCTCTTTGCACTGAATTCTTCTTTGTGTATTTCCTTTCCTTCAGAAATAAAACCCAATAGTTTTTTTTTAAAATCTGAATTAAAAATACAAGATTCCCATAGATGAAAATGCACAGTGTACTGACAAGTTTTGAATGTTTAAAACTGAATATTCACACCTTCCTTCATGATTAAAGTGAAGCAGATTAAGGGGAAATCTGCAGAAAGCACTCTTGTCTTCATCTTTGATTTGAAATAATATATATTTATTCACATCTAACTTTTTATTTCAACAAAATATTTACAGAGCTTCTAAAATTAGCCTAGCAACTAAAAAGCAGCTTTTTCCCCCTCTGGCAATCATTTATAACATACATCTGGTCTACAGTAAAATAATAATAATAATCAAATGCAAGCCTGCATTTCTTTTATGTAACTTTATAACTAGATGGTGAAAAAGAGAACTGAGAAAGGAAGATTCTTCACGCATGTTGATTAATGTTTCTTCTATGAGTTAATGGTACCTTGGATTTCAATTTCAGGTTGGTTGAATAACAGAAGAAGAAAAAGGAGGAGAAGAAGAGGGAGATGAAGAGGAAGGAGGAGGTGGAGTGTCTTAGAACAATTTTGGTCCAATCTCATGTACTCCAGATATGTTGGACTTTAACTCTCATAAAATAAATAATGCATTTTGAAGGACCCCAGCCCAAAATCTGCACCAGAATGTAATTTAAAGAAAATACAAGAAATATGCAATTGGTTTTTTTAAAAAAACTGCAGGTAGGAGCATGCATGCCAGATGATTAAATACTTGTTTGCTTCATACGGACAGATAATCCTTGTTTGCTTAATTTCATATATAATGCACGGAATGCCTTAATTATCGGCATTTATCTTTGCCACAAACTCAGGCCACTGCGAAGTCCCCATTTTTGTTCATTAAAGGAGTTGATGAGCGGTTCTTAATGAGAGAGCAGAAATTCCTCAATAGGTAATGTCAGTTGTAGCTCAATGGGCAGGAACTATAACAGTATTAGCTCCAGAGCATGACAAGAGTAAAATATCTTCTTTAAAAAAAAAAAAAGTAAACAGACTTCTAAGACTGCCATCCTCTGCAGTTTTATTGGAGATGAAAACTTATTTAATGTGGATGTTGGATGGTGTGAAATTGTTTTTATCAATGTAAAGTCTATGGGAGGTTCTCAGCCATCCAGGTCACAGTTTTCCCAAAAGTGCTTTTTCAAAAGACAGCTGGACTTCCTTTGTTTTTCCTCGAAGATGTTTCGCTTCTCATCCAAGTAGCTTCTTCAGTTCTGACTGGATGGTGGAGCACAGTTACAGCACAGCCCTTTCAGCAGCTCCAAGTAGGTTCCCCACCTATTTGCACTCTTATTCAGGTGACCCTGAGGGCACAGATAAACCTCCATATCACCTCAATGACTCCCAGAAAGAGTGCTAAGGACCAGAGGACTGCAAGGAATATAAATCTTTCCATTCTCCACCATTCGGTCAGCATGGAAGAAGTTCCTTGGATGAGAAGCGAAATGCCTTCAAGAAGATCGAAATCAGAAGAAGTTCCTTGGATGAGAAGGAAATGCCTTCAAGGAAGATCAAGGAAATCAGAACTGAAGAAGTTCCTTGGATGAGAAGCGAAATGCCTTCAAGGAAGATCAAGGAAATCAGAACTGAAGAAGTTCCTTGGATGAAATGCCTTCAAGGAAGATCAAGGAAATCAGAACTGAAGAAGTTCCTTGGATGGGAAGTGAAACATCTTCAAGGAAAAACAAAGAAAGTCCAGTTGCCTTTTGAAAAAACCACCTTTGGAACATCAAGAACCAACCTTGAATTTTGGGAGACTTTTCTAGCAGAATATTAAAAGAAAAGCAAATCCACTCATCCCATCCAAATCAGATTCCTCCTTCTCTAAAAACCTTTGGGACTAATGTAGGTGAAGTCAATGGAAAGAAAAATGGAGTCCTGGATAGGATAAGTTGAGTTTGGGGATAATAGAGAAAAATATTAGATCTCTCTCTCTCTCTTTTATAACTGCTTCTTCTTCAAAAGACAAAATGCTCCCAAATGCATCCCGGAACATATGAGACCATTTTCACGCAGAAGTGAGAAAGTTTAATAAATCTCTAATTAGGCCCATAAGCTCCGTGAATTGAGGCAGAAATTGGATTTTTTTTTTTTGGTGTGGGAGAAGACTCAATTTATGATTGGTTTCTTTTCTTTTCTTTCTTTTTTTCAGCCTCACACCATTTTAATGAAAAATTCCCCAATGGTTAAAGAGCTATCAGTGGACCAATTAAAGCAGAACATTGTGTGAAGGTTTCTTTTATATCGTACTTCCACAGTGGGCTCCGTGTGGGTGGCTAGGAAGGGGACAAGAACTGGGTTAAGAAACTGGCACAGAGAAAAATGTCCAGTGAGGTCAAAAGAGGGAAATGTTTGTTTCTGTAGTGGCAGAGTTTACTCTCTTCCTGTAAAGAGTCTTCAGTCAAACCCCAGAATCTTCAGACAGGATTGGAATTCCAGAATATGTTGCTCAAGTAAATAAACAAAACTCCTTACCTCTCAAAGGTAGAATACGAAATGTGAATCTAAATGTCTTCCTTCCCTCCTTCCCTCCTCTCCTTCCTTCCTTCCTTCCTTTTTTCTCCCTCCCTCTCTCTCTTTATCATCTCCTTTCTTCCTTTCCTCCCTCTCTCCCTCCCTCCTTTCCTTCTCCTCTTCCTTCCTTTCTTCTCCCTTCCTTCCTCCTTCCTTCTCCCTCCTTCCCTTCCTCTTTCCTCCTTCCTTCCTCTTCCTTTTACCTCCTCCTCTCCTTTTTTCTCCCTCCCTCCCTCCCTTTTCATCTCCTCCCTTCCTTTCAACCCTCCCTCCTTTCCTCCTCTCCTTCTTCCCTCCCTCCTTCCTCCCTTCCTTCCTCCTTTATTTTCTTCTCTCTCCCTCCCTCCTGAGGGATGCCTTAACCAGCTTCATTGATGGCACCAGAGGGGTCTTCTACTTAGGCCAACATTATCTGGGTTGAAAACTCCAGAAAGATTTTTCTCAGCTGATGCTTTGCAGTTCCTGAAAATGCCCAGCTTCATAACATCAGTTACCATCAGTTATGATTTAAACAATAGAGGAAAAACTAAAATAAAAGTGAATTAAGTTTATCGAACTAAGTTGCCTTGCTCTACTGATCTGGAACCGAATGTATTTTTCTAACTGTCTGCTGTTATCTTTTTTTTTTTTAATTGGCCTTTGTTGATTTTTATAATTGCTTTTACCCTGACTTCCTTATTAGGTTTATTGTAATATTGATCTTTTGTTTCGCTTTGTTTTCTAACATTCATGTTTATTGTATTTCATCTTCAGTTCTCTTGAGCATTAGAGACAGAAAATGAAATATAACAATTAAGAGCAAGGCACAAAGTGTGTGTGTGTGTGTGAGAGAGAGAGAGGAGAGAGGAGAGAGAATATCTGTACTTTTGGTAGGGATAGGAGAGAATGAAAATTCTGTACCTATTTTCAGCTCAGTGACTAGAGATTAGAAGAAGAAGGAAGAAGGAAGAAGAAGAGGAAGGAAAAGAAAGGAAAAAGATGGATGAGGAAGAAGAAAGAAGAAGATGGAGGAGGAAAAAGGGAAAAGAGATCAGAGAAGGAGAAACAGAAGGAAAAGAAAAAAGGAAAACACAGGAAAAAAAGGAGGACAGAAAAAGAAAAAAAAGAAGAAGGAAAGAGAAAGAAAGGAGAGGAAAGAAAGGAAAAAGGAGGCAAACAGGCAGGAAAAGGAAGGAAGGAGGAGGAGAGAAAAAGCCCAGGCAGGAAGGAAACTCCTGGGTGCCTTTGATGTGGATTGAACAACAAGGTATCTGTCTCAGATCTGAACCTTCACTGCATCATACTGGAGAAGTTGAAAAGAAATGACACTGGAGCCTCAACATTCATAAGTAGCAGCCTTGTGAGCCAAAGTAGGTTGTGAAGGAAGAAGTGGGGAATGACAGTGTAAGAATGAAACAGTTCTCTCAAGACAGATGGGATTTTCAGGTCATAAGAAGGTGAGATAAGGACACTAAATTAGCACATTGTGCTTCTGTCTGCATGCCGGGCTTTAAAAGAGATTGATTGGGTCTCATGGCTCAGAGTTTTCACCATTGTCTTCAGCTCCCACCCATCTCTTGGCAAGGAAGAGACACTCATAGAAATTGATCCCTTCTGTTGTTTTTCTACTGAATTATTGACCCTTCCAAATCTCCTAGATAATATTCCCTCAAAAGAAGCCAGGTGACAATGGACTCTTGAATGTCCATTTGTCTCTTCTGGTATTTTATTTTATTTTTAATTCCCCTCTCTGCCAAGTGGAAAGAAGAGATGATATTGAAGGCTTTGTGAAAATGTGGAGTTTCTGACAGATTAAAGGTCTCCTCATTGTTAGAAAGTCTACCTTAGGAAGGCCACCATAACTCATGTGAAGAAAATATGACTGTCAGTCCTTGACATCTGCAGAGAAATTTCTTGCAGGTTAGCCATGGTATGGGTTGGTGCAAAAGGAAAGTTTGGTATAAAAGAGAGTTACACGACATAAATCCCAGTATTGTGTAAACATCTCTCCCCATCAAATCAATCTCAGTATTTCTACAAGTCCAAGGAAATTAATTGTGTATGGAATGGAGCAACTTGGCATGACCAACTCACCATGGCCAACTTGCCATGGGACAACTTGTTGTGGCCAACTTGCCAAAGGAGAACTCACTGTGGGACAATTCAACACAGGATAACTCAGTTGGCTGTGGGACAAGTTGGTCATGGCAAGTTGGCCATGGCTAGCTGGGATGGCAAATTGACCATGGTGAGTTGGCTGTGGTGAGTTATGGCTAGTTGGGATGGTGAGTTAGCCATGGCAAGTTGATCATGGCAAGTTGGCTGTGACAAGTTGCCTGTGGCAAGTTGGCCATGGCTAGTTGACCATGGTGAGTTGGCTGTGGCAAGTTGGCCATGGTGAGTTGTCCTAGACTCAGTTATGTGGCTATGAGAAATTTGGAAACTGATGTCTTTTAATATATTGCTTTTTATTGAACGATATTGCTGTATTTTGGGTCTCTTCCAACCTGTCTACATACATCTCAAATAGCACCATGTAATTCAGGATGTTGAAGCCTACTTGATAACACTTTTGAATGATGAGATTTTTGGAAACATCCTCTTGTTCTTGGTCTCTGTCCAAAGTGGCTCCTGGGCTCTGTACTTGCAACACAGTGTGAATTTTACCTCTCCTATTAAAATTATCCCAACATGAGTCACCTTTTCCTTGTTCTCTTGATGCTTCATCCTCCCCTCCACTGATCATCATAGTTTGAAGGACAAGAGATGAAAAGATTTCTCCCGCTTACTGAAAAACAAAGATGGGTCTTGGTAGATGTGTCAAATAATATCTCTATGCCATTCAAGAGAATTCATGCCAATTGGCATTGAAAAGAAGTCCTGAATGATTGACCTCAATGAATCCAGTCAGAGTATCAGGCGGACCTAACTGATCAATATTGGCAGTCAATGAAAGTCAGTCACTTTAATAGAAAGGTGTTGGGCACACTTTGAACTATAGATAGCAAGCTCAATTTAATGTGCAAACTATCACTGTTTTATTTTGTTTGTCCAAGAGAGAATTAGCACTTTTTATAGGATACAGTTCATAATATTTGTTGACTGAAATGTTGGAAAGTATTTCAGACATCTTCTAGTCCAAGTCCCTGTCCCATGAAAGAAATGGACAATTCCAGTAAAGAAGAGATCTAAACAGCTCTCACTTTTATGGTTCTTTTCCCCTGATGTTCCATCTTTTGGAAGTGCTTTGAAGAATTCTGCCCTATCTTCTAATTTGGTATCCATGACCTCCTTCAAGATGACAGTTCTTCTAAGAAACCAAAGTCATGTAGGCCAAAACTATCTTTGTGATAAACCTATGTTGTGAAAGGTAACACCAACATTCTTTCAATAAAATTATAAATATTCAGCATCCATTTCCTTCCTTAGCTTTTCTAGCCTCTGGACTAAGCGCAAATCTTTTCTCTAGTTTCTTCCTGCTTAAAATAAACCAATTACTCTATGTTCCTTGCACAGCATCCACTGCCCTGACTTATTTAGAACTTGGCTGATCTCTGTTGGGGGTCCCCGTGAAATCTCTTTTGTCGTCTCAAGGGTTTGGTTGAAACAAATTCTCACTTCATCTGACTCTTATCGGATAGGTGTACCTCAACCCCAAGGAGGTAAATTGATTCTAATTTGACACATTGTGGCTTCTCACTCCTGGTAAGGTCATTACTGTTCTGGCCTAGAAACAGCCATGCCTGTCAGCTGCAATTAAACTGATTTATTGCTACTCATTCCTAATCACAGGAATGTTCTCAGCTAAAGGTTAGCACCTGCTATGAGCTAGATAAGGGTCCACAGAATTCAAGGGAAGTTGGAACCTGCTAGGAGTTAGATAAGGGTCCACAGAATTCAAGGGAAGTCATTCTCTTGTGGCTACCTAGGGATTCTAGGCTGATTCCCTCTTTTAACACTACCCCAGAGGTGGTATTCAGCAGGTTCTGACCAGTTCTGGAGAACCAGTAGCAGAAATTTTGAGTAGTTTGGAGAACCAGCAAATATCACCTCTGACTGGCCCTGCCCCCATCTATTCTCTGCCTCCTGAGTCCCAGCTGATTGACTGGGTCTTCTTTGGTTGCCCTGCACAGGAGAATGGAGCTGGAAAGCAGATCGGTGGGGTGGGGAGGGAATGGGGATTTTGCAGTGCCCTTCCCCTGCCATGCCCACCAAGCCACGCCCACAGAACTGGTAGTAAAAAATTTGAACTCACCACTGTGACCATCCCCAGGATGTGCCACTCCTTCCCCTTCACTAGCTACACATAAACAAAAGATTTGGGATTTAGATCTTCTAAACGACAAAACCAACCATTTTCGTTCTTACTATGATATAATTGCAGGTCCCCCAAAGCTGATCCCTAGATATTGTTACAACATCATGCCCCTCATTGGATGCTTCTGAACAGCGGTGAGATTCAAAATTATTTCTGGTTCTGTGGGCATGGCTTGGTGGGGCAGGGGAAGGATACTATAAACTCTCTATTCCCTCCCCACTCCAGGGGAAGGATATTGCAAAATCCCATTCCATCCTCACCCCACTAGCCTGCTTTCCAGCTCCATTCTCCTGTGCAGGGCAACCAAAGAAGACCCAGCCAATCAGCTGGGACTTGATGGGAGGAGGAGAATAGCTAGGGGCAGGGACAGTCAGAGGCGGGATTTGCCAGTTCTTTGAACTACTCAAAATTTCCGCTACCAGTTCTCCAGAACTGTTCAGAACATGGTGAATACCACCTCTGCTCCTGACCTTGGCTCACCAATCATTGCCTCTTGGATCAAGAAGTACTTGGTTCCTTCCTCAAAATTTAACCCAGGCAACCACTAAAATGTCACCATATTCTTAGCAATAGCTATGATTGTGGGAATCTGCCGGGATGTCTCTCTCATTACGAATGGTTCCCATTTTGATTTTCTTATCCTTGAAAGTATTGTGTGCTTGTTTTATTAGGCCGGGACTATAAATACCTAAACTAATATTTTATTTTCATTGGATTCCTTACTTCATGAACTGTGATTTCTGTTTGACCTACTTCTACACCGGTACGTATATCTTTCCAAAAATAACTGCAGGGAAAAATATACTCCTTCTCATGCATTATTTTACTAATGAGCATCGTTTTCATCCTGCACATGTTTTGCAACTAATTTTCTTTTCCTTCCCATTATAAATGGTGTTTCTCCTAATTTAGTTTTGGGAGGGAAGGTGAGGGAGCTGTCAGCCACACCACAAAATTTTGAGAAGCATTCCTCTTGGGACGTTGAAAATTGGTTTATAAATACAAAATTCTGAAAGAATGAATTCCTCATCCATCTCTTTGGGGAGGCAGGTAAAAATATTATGTAGCAAAGGCCCGAATTCAATTTACTGCTGCCTTACCTATATATATTTTAACTGGGTTACATATTTTGAGCCTATTGATCCAAAATATGAATAAGATAGGGAAATACAAGAGCCACTTGCTGAGATGGGCAGCCATATAAATTGAGTGAAATAAATAATTTACAGGACGACGCTGCAGATATGAATAAGGGGACAAAGCAAAACTGAGACAGATCTTGACCTTTGCAAGGGACTGTCTCCCATGTGGTGGCAACTGTGTCAGAAGAATTAGAAAGAAATAGGCTTTTAGAAGGAGGAAAATCGCTCTCTTTTCTTTTAAATTCTTGAATCTTGGCTATGTTCCTTCACTGGAAAGAGATGATGGATTGGTCTTTTCTGTACTAGATTGGTCCCCTCTGACTAATGGTTGAGCTTCATCTGTGATGGATGGAGGCGTCAATATTACTTACTTAAGGCTTACTTATTATCTAAGCAGGTCACTGTTGTAAGAGATAAGATGGGTGTTGAGGGGAGAGAGAGGAATGCCCTCGCCTGGTCTTGGGCTCCACTGCAGCAATTAGTAATCCTCCCCTTATTAGCATTTGTGTCGAAGTCAACAGCTCCTGCAACATTATTTTTTAATAGCAGCCAAGCAAATATCCATCTTGACTCTCAGCGTTACCATCTGCCATACCCCTGAAAGGGATACAGAGGAGGTTGATGACTATCGGAACAAATTATAACGGGAAGCTATCGATTCTCTAGAGGGGCTGTGATGATGGTGAAACCTTGAGCATGCCAATGTGGGTAACGATCTCTAAATTGCAAGGATTCCCAATGAAGGTGGCCCATTCTCTAGATGACAGTCATAACCTGTTTTGTCAGAGTGTTTACAGTGTGACTGCAATTGTGAGACAACCCAGGAGCAAAAACACAGGACACAGAGGCTGTGTCTTTTAACAGTGGTTTATATACAAGACTACTATATACATACATACACGTGTTAGGCAAATACCAGGCAAGCAATCAATCTTCAACTCTACATGGAGAACTACAGTGAAGATAGAACCCAAGGAGAGAGAGACGCCCTTGTTGTGGTTCACCAGCAGCCTGTGGAGATGGCAGCAGAATCAGACAGTGGGGAAGAACAGGGATCAGTCTGGGAGTCTGGGGAGGACTTGGATGAGGGTCCTGCATCCGATACAGAGATGGGGCCAAGACCATCTGGGAATTAATCTGGCAGCAGCGAGGCAGGGGAAAAGGGGAGCCTATTCCCAGTGTGTGCTTGCGCAGAGCTGCCAGAAGGCAAGAGCAGCTAAGACAAAAGGGGTGACTCGGGAGTAAGGCTTGGAGGTGATTGTCCCTCCCCTAAGGTATAAAGGAAAGGCAAAGGTGAAGAAACCTTTGCAGGAAGCAAAGTCATTCTCTCTGATTGATTTGGACTCTGAAAGCTCCCTGGTGAATTTGTTCTCTGTTTGGTTTTGGAAAGACTAATTGGGACTTTAGTCGTTGGCAGCGCTTCAAGTAAGATAAGGTGCGTTCTTATCAGACGTCTTACAAAGAACTTCGGCAGTTTAATTATAACTGGTTAAGACTCATTCTGGGCTGTGAACGATGATAATTCACAGCCATGGAACTAAAATACAAGAGGTTTGGATTTTATATGTGTTTGTTGGTATCTCAGGAAGCCTTGATCAGAACTGCCCTCACATGGCCCCCTATATAGACAGCTTCTTAAAGCGGCAGTACTCTGCTGACTCATCCTCAGTTCATCTTGGCTTACAGCCTTACAGCAGCTGGTCAGCTCTTAAATCTTCATTATCTTAACACTCCTCCCATTTAAAGCTGAACAGCTGATTTAAACAGCTGATTTAAAGCTGAACATCTCCTAAGAGGTCTGTAGGGGCGTGCATAAGCACACCAAAGTGCCTACTGTCCCTGTCCTATTGTTTCTTTTATTATCTTATATGTATCAATGTATTCATAACTATATTTATACTTATACCTATTATCTTGTAAAGTATTGACTAATCAAATAAATAAATAAATAAATAAATAAATAAATAAATAACCCAAATGCTTTAACATATTCCTGATGTTTGTCCACAGGTTCCATCTCCCTGTTCATAGCACCCTTCCATTTTCCTTGTTCTACCTTAGTCAATGACAACATATCCTGGTAATTATGGAGTTCATACCTAACACTATATATTCTAACCTCACTTGCAGTGAACCTCTCAGGAGGTATACTTTTATTGCTGCTTTCCGATTGGCTACATCACATTGGCACAACTGGTGAAAGCCAACTCTGAAAGTTCCCACAGCTTTCACCTAATTAAAAGTAAATGTTTCCCCTTTCCTCCCAAATCACTGGTCACGCTGTCCAATCCAGGTGCTGGCCAGTTGTTTGGTTACTTGGCTCCTCCTCTGGCCAGCCACCTGTGAGAATGTCCTTGGTTCCCACACGAAAGCTTTGTTGTTTTGGCTACAAAACCCCATCTAACCATTTTTCCCCTCCCAAAGTTGTGTAACAACCCTGAAGCCTCCAAGATGGCCTCAGCCGGATTCGCTTCAGGGTAGACACAGGTCTAATTAGCAGATGGCCACAATAGAAAATGAATTACAATCGACAGATAAAACAAAAATCTATGATCTTGTGTAAATGAAAATTCAATTGTCTTGCTTTTCATTTAGGACAGAAACCCCCTCTGCAGTCTTTGTGGCAAGAGTTGGTTCTTCCCAATGATTCTCTGACTCTCTGCCTACCCAAAATTTTCATTTTGACTGAAGAAATTACTTGGGTGAGTAATGAAACATCTCCATTTTAATAAACTTTGGTCCAGTTGCCATGCTTTAACCTTTTTAGACACATCAACAATCTCATCATAGATTTCTTCGTTGCTCTTCCACCATCACCTCAAATACCCAGACCTGACTGAGCTGAAGGAGGGGTCAAATACATCATCAGCCTTGAGTTTGCATCCACAAGAGATCTAAGTCCAGCCCACCTTGAATTCCTTCTACTCTTATCTACCGCCAATTTGCTCTGACCGTTAGTAGTTCAGATTCTTGTAGAGAGCTTAAGCTTGCAATAAATCTTTACATCCATTTGAACTGCCTGATTTCCTGATTTCTCTGGGGCTTCACATCTGTAATCCCTTACCTGTTCAGCCCCCGATTATAAAATTTTGAGGGATCTAATGAGGCAAGCCATTTGCAGCAGCACTTATATTCTTGGTATCCAAGCTGCTGAAGAAATGCTCTTTGTGGTCCCAAGGGCTACTGCCAAAGTCCATCATTAAAATACGATGAGCAGACCTTAAACACCGACAAAGTGCCAAACCAGCGCAGGCTGCCAATAAAAAAAAGGGGGGAAATATAAGCAAGAACGATGAAGTGGATTAGAGCAGGGAGCACAGCTAAATAATTACTTCGAAGGAGGGGATTTTTGAGTGGGGTTGGGAATCAGCTGTGTTGTTCCATAATGGCATATTCCATTCTGAGTTAATTATTTGACGTTTGGAGTGTTTTTTTTTATTTTAATCTGCAAGTCATAATGATATAGGTCAATGCAATCTGTGGAGTGGGTCAAAGCAGGCATGGACACACTGTTCTATTCAAAGCACCTTCTATTTGTTTATGTGTATAATTTTAACATGTGTGCCAAAGAGGTGGAACATGGGACAAGATGTTGCAATGGCCAACAACCCTCAACAACCATTGGGGAAGTTTTAAGATTGACATTGCCAAAAATAATAGTAATGTGTTATTTCCATAGCTTATTAGCGGGCTATTTTAGTATCTATATGTTTATAGCTTTCAAACATAGTCCAGCTGCTTACTAATGTAGATGAAGTATTTCAGATTTTCTGTGCCACCCAATTCATCTTGTATTTAGATGCTGTGTTTGTTCATTCCAGCTGATTTGTCTATTCTTTTAGAAGCGCTCGTTTTATCTGCTGACGGGCACTACAAGTTCTTATTGAAAAACCATTTGCTTGTTTGCTTTAAATTAAACCATTTTCTTTCTTTTTCTCTTTTTGATTTGTAAAGAAATATTTATAATGGGCAGGAAAATAGGGGGGGGGAAAAACAACCTTTGTTGGAATTACACATAGCGGACACTCTCACAGGCTAACATATTAGGTGTTAGTCTGACTTTGTTTCAGAAGCCAAAATGATCCAAAGAAAGGATCTAGATATACAATAAGTAAGAGCTTTTACCTTTTCCTAGGTGTGTTCTTCTTTATTTTATGCTGGGTTACAAGTCTCTCTTTCTCTCTACGTGTCTATGTGTTCCTTGTCTATGCTTGCTTTGTACTCATTGCAAAAAGAACACGAGACGTTGGAAACAAGTGAAGCTTTTTTTCCAGATGCAAAAGTTTGTAGCTTCCAACCAACTCTAAATACAAATAGATACTGAAAACAAAATTTCCTTCCTTCCTTCCTTCCTTCCTTCCTTCCTTCCTTCCTTCCTTCCTTCCTTCCTTCCTCCCTCCTACCCTTCCTTCCTTCCTTCCTTCCTTCCCTCTTTCCCTCTGTCCATCCATCAATCCGTCCATCCATCCATCCACCCATCCATCCTTCCCTTCTCTCCTTCCTTCCTTCCCTCCCTCCCTCTCTTCATCCATCCATCCTCCTTCCTTCCTCCCTCCCTTCCTTTCTGTTAAGTTTGCATAGAGAGACGAGACGTGGAGTGCTTCAGCTCTTTTTTTATTGTGACTTTTTTTTTTAATTACATTTATATGCCGCCCTTCTCCGAAGACTCAGGGCAGCTTACAATTTTTGGAGCACAACCCAATGCGCTCAGCAATAGCCTTCATTCCATTGTATATGCCTGCTTATTACTAAGCGGCATTTTTACAAGGTCAGCTAATTGCCCCCAACAATCTTGGGTCCTCAATTTACCTACCCCGAGAGGATGGAAGGCTGACTCAACCTTGAGCCTGGTGGGATTCGAGCCTGCAGTAATTGCAGGCAGCTGGATCTTAAGAGCAGGCAGGACGGACCCGAATGGCTCAGCCGCAGCAGCTATTTATAGCTGGCTGCCATGGGTGGCAGCCAATCAGAGTGCAGGGTTTTCCCGCACTTTTACAACCAATGATTTCAAACACTTTACAACAACAACCAATCATTTCAAGCTCTGCATACATAGCACTTTCCTCCCTCCATCTGTCTATCCATCCATCCCTCCTTCCCTTCTCTCCTTCCTCCCTTCCTTTCCTCCCTCCATCCTTCCCTCCCTCCCTCCCTCCCTTTCCTTCTTCCTTCCTTCCCTCCTCTCATCCTTCCCTCTTCCTTCCCTCCCTCCCTCCCTCCCTTCCATCCTTCCTTCCTTCCTTCCTTCCCTCCTTCCTTCCCTTCTCTCATCTTCCTTCTTTCCTTCTTCCCTCCCTTCCCTAATTTTGTTTACACTCCCTGGTTCTATTTTCAGAGCCTTCCTTCCAATGTCTTTGTTCAGTTGCTTTGCTCAGAGCTTCTGCTGTACACGATGGAGAAACATTCTTTGAAGATTCATATCCCTGAAATCATCACAGGGATAAAGGGATGGGCTTGGAGCTTAACTGGCTGGCACATCAAACTGCCTTGAAAGCTTATCTGGATTCTGTCACCTGGAAATCCCAAAGGTGAATCTAACTCCCTCTTTCCCCTGTATTCATGTCTTCGGTCTCATGATTTTAAGAGATAACCAGCACTGCAATGCATACAGAAGAGTGATAGAGATGGCTGTGTGTCTAGGACTCTGCCAGGAAAAGATACAGATCTTCTGCCTCTAAAGATGGACTGTTTACTGTCCTGTCAAGCAATGATGGCTCAGTCATAATACCCTAAAGTCTATTGCAATGGCTGTTCGAATCAGAGGTGGTATTCAGCTGGTTCTGACCAGTTCTGGAGAACCGGTAGTTTGAGTAGTTTGAGTAGTTTGAGTAGTTTGGAGAACCAGCAATCCCACCTCTGACTAGCCCCACCCCCATCTATTCGCCACCTCCCAAGTCCCAGCTGATTGGCTGGGTCTCCTTTGGTTGCCCTGCATAGGAGAATGGAGCTGGAAAGCAGGTTAGTGGGGTGGGGAGGGAATGGGGATTTTGCAGTATCCTTCCCCTGCCACGTCCACCAAGCCATGCCACACCCACCAAGCTATGCCCACCAGCCAGTAGTAAAAAAATTTGAATCCCGCTACTGGTTTGAATCCTCAAATCCAAAGCTCACCCTTGGCATTCCAAAATCCTGAAGAGATATTTCAGTGAACATAATTTCATGAAGGTCTATCTTGCCTAAAAGAAATACCTTCCCTCCCTTTGTGTTTTGTAAAATGGAATCCCTCAGAAACTCTATGACAATGTTATCCATCATGAAAGTTCTTTCAAGCATGCTTGGAACTTTTCTGACAAAGCCAAAGAGAACCTGAGAAAAGAGATAATCAAAACAAGAGAAACAATATATATTATCTATATGTCTGTCTGTCTGTCTGTCTATCTTTATCTATCTATCTATCTATCTATCTATCTATCTATCTATCTATCTATCTATCATTTTATCTCTTTTACTTCTTTGCACAATCACAGCTTCTTTCACTCCCTACTCTTCCATTTGCATGAGACTTGAAATAATCTTTCAAGGGATGTTCAGAAGATCATGTATATCACTACTCACCATCTTGCAGTAGACAAGAAGTCCAATTCTGTTTACATAGCAATCCTGGAAACCTATTTTTTGTGTATTTGAATTCAGAGAAGTCACTTAAGGTTAGCTAAACACTTATGGGCTGTGGCTGGAAAATTAAAGATGGATTTGCTAACTTTAACTATCACTGATGATGTTACCTAGTTAGGGTAATGAAACGTCTGCAGGAAAACAAGCAAGCTCAGTGCCTTGTTTTTCCCCACTCTCTTTTTCTGGCAGCTAAAAAGACCAAAGGAGTATCTTTTTAGTTGACATTTATCAGAGTTGGAAGGGATAGTCCAACTCCAAGCAAAAGACCCTATTGTTGTCCAATCTCTTCTTAAAGGCCCCCAGTGTTGAAGCACCCACAACTTCTGGAGGCAAGTCATCTCACTGATTATTTCTTCTCACTGTGAGGAAATTTCTCCTTAGTTCTAAGTTGGATCTCTCCTTGATTACTTTCCATCCATTGCTTCTTACCCTGTTGTGTTTGGAGAACAGCTTGACTGCCTCTTCTTTGTGGCAGTCCTTCAAATACTGGAATCAGACACAGCTTGTGGTGGAGTAACTTGTGTGAAGGGAGGAAGGGGTTTAATTCGGTCACAAGGTTAAGGATACTGAGCATAGTGAGGAAAAATTAGCCATTGGTTTTATCTCCAAAGGTATAATGTGCATCCCAGCAGCTTGTCTCATTAGCTCCTTTGAGTAATATTGTTTGACATCAGCAATTCTGTTTTCCTGGCATCAAAATATTAGCTCTTATGGATCCCTAATAAAGCAGTTGGTGAATGATAGCCTCAAAAGTGCTCCATTTGCAATTGATATCCCAATCCCCAGGCTCCTTCAATTTCCCAACTTTACAGCAGTTTTGATCTAGGAGATTCATTTCGTTCTTTCTCATTCAACTAACCCTTGTGACCTGCTACGATGATAAAGACTGGAAGAGACGTCTGCCTGCAATGTGATTTTGAACAAACAGCCATTGGAACAAGTAACCTTTAGCTAATGTCTTCATGCCACTTTCAATGCACGGGCCTTTGAAAAATGAACCATCTTGGTGACAGAGTACCGAAAACAATTAAGCATAACTTGTCAAAATTAATAGGAGAGATGGCGCCTTTGTCGCAGCTTGTAAGAGCAATTAGAATCGAGTAATTTTGCTAAGTAGATTTGGGTTTGATGTGGAAGTCTGGCCACATTAAATAATTTAGACTTTAAACATACAGTATTTAATATAAAGGTAAAGGGTTCCCCTTGCACATCCGTGCTAGTCATTTCTGGCTCTAGGGGGCGCTGCTCATCTCCGTTACAAAGCCGAAGAGCCAGCGCTGTCCGAAGATGTCTCCGTGGTCATGTGGCCGGAAGGATTAAATGCCTTCGAAGGCGCACGGAACGCTGTTTCCTTCCCACCAAAGGGGTCCCTATTTTTTTACTTGCATTTTTACATGTTTTCAAGCTGCTAGGTTGGCAGAAACTGGGACAAGGCACAGGAGCTCACTCCATGACACGACGCTAGGGATTCGAACCACCAAACTGCCAACCTTTCTGATTGTCCCTCTGTATTTATATCTATATCTATATCTATATCTATATCTATATCTATATCTATATCTATATCTATATCTATATCTATATCTATATCTATCTATATTTATATTTATATTTATATTTCAAAGTCTGTTCTTAAGTCTTTCTTAGAATTGTGAAGGAAAAATAATCTTTTGCATTTTAATTTCCTTCAGCTCTCATTCTATTGGAGGAAAAATAATTTACTTAATGCAAATGTAGACGTATAGACATCTAGATAACAGCAGATACATATTAGGCCAGAATGACAATGAAGTTCTCAGGGGTGAATGTGAGTTTCTTCCACTTAGATAAGCCAAGTTATGACTGAATGGGGCTAAATGTCCCGTTTGTCATTTCTTCTTCTTCTTTCTTCAACAGTCTGCAGCCTCTCTTCATTTAATTTTGTGTTTTATATTTTAAATTTTAGGCTGTCTGGTAAGCCTTATTTTCACTGTGATGCTTCTGACATGGATAAAAAAGAAGAGGGAAGAAAAAAAGCTTTCCCAAGCAAGAGAAGTCATCAAGAGCTCACCACTCCTTGAAGTTTGCTTTGCAGATGACAAAATGTCAACGCAACGTCTTCTCAACAAAGGGCGAAACCCTGCCGACAAAGCAGAGACAAGCTACATACAATGCTACAAAATGTGCTTGAGTCACAGGCCGACATTTTCCACCCGCCCTTTTTAGACTGCCTTGAAACATAAAGCAAGTTCATAACGTGAAGCCTAGCATTTAAAATCTAATTTGCCACTACCCAATTACTCTCCGCAGAGGTTGAGGAACATGGCGCGTAGGATTCACAGTTTGCTCACATTTTGCCCGGCTGCTGATTCAATCTTCCTTTTTTTTTGCTCCAGTAGTCACTCCGACGTCTTGCTGGGATGAAACGAAATTCGCATTTAGTTCTTCAGTCATGAACCACCTCGTTGAAAAAAAATTGCAGCCCTGAATGCATATTCATGGCTCATGCCATACATATTGAAAGACATCTGGAAAAAAGAACCCGGCGTATAAAAAGCTGAAGTCTTGTGTTTTCCACACCACTCACATTTTGCATGTGTGTTTGTGTCACAGTTTCTCTTTCCCTCCTCTAAGTATCCCTTTCATGCTCCAAAGGCTTATTTTTCTAAGATCACATACGGATGTTGGTGCAGGAAAAAAGCGACTCTATAATTCTTTCCTAGGAATTTCTAATGGCAAGTAAAGAGAATTCAGTTGTCCAAATATATTTGCACACCATTGTATGAAATGGGCATTGGTAACCAAGAAATGCAAAATCTGAGCTTCAAATGTTACCCAAGGAAACATGGTTGGTGCACCAAATAATTATATATCTATATCTGCTACCTGCCTGCCTGCCTGCCTGCCTGCCTGCCTGCCTGCCTGCCTGCCTGCTTCTATCTATCTATCTATCTATCTATCTATCTATCTATCTATCTATCTATCTATCTATCTCTATCTTTTTCTTCTGTCTATCTGTCTGTCTTTCTATAAAATATCTTTAATTTTGACTCTTTATGACAAAGTCCTACTGCACCAAAAAAAACCTCCAGATTACATTAAAAAACAAACCAAGCCTTAATTAATAATTATATCAGCAGCATCAAGCAATTAATTCACACCCCTATTCTTGGCTTGAGAAACTGAAAAGGGATCTCAAAGCCAAACTTCCCATATGATTTTGTGCAATCTACAAATTGCCAGAGAACTTCTTAAACTTTAATGAAAAATTCTGCTTGCTTTGAGCAAAGACAGAAGAATAGAGGGGAGAGAAAAGAAATGGGAAATATTTGGCAATATTTGCTTTGAAATTAAAGGGGCATTAAAGATTCGCATTTCGTGATTGATTTTCATTTGATGTATAAAACAATCATGAAATGTATAACAGAGCAAAAGACTCAGGTATTCCAAAGCTTGCAAATCAAATGTTGCAAATCTTTGTATCAATCCAAAATGAGCAGAGCAGTTATAAAATAAACTTAAGAAAAGTTAGTTCAGAAAAACCCCAAATCTCCTTTGGAGACATAACTGAGACACTTACTTTGGGAAGTGTTTTCTGCATTACATTGGGAAGTTCTTCTCAAAGGCAATGCTTACCGATTACTCAACAGAAGTTCATCTTCTGCCAATATGGGAAAAAAAACCATGTGATCATTATAGAAGAGAATATTTGTAGATCAGGGTTGAACTGTGAGGTCCTTGGTGCTCTCTGAGTTTGGTGGTTTCCTTGCTTCATTATCAAATCAGATAGCCTCATGATTGTTGTGATTAGCGGGCAGCAGGTGCGGATGGTTGAGGAAAGCGAGGACTCAGATGAGGGACCAGGACCATTAGGGAGTGGACTGCTGCCTTCAGAGATTATGGGGGCTGGCAGCAGCAATGAGGAGGTTCCCAAGAAGCCTGTGCCAAGTGTGTGTGCGCGCAGGGCTGCTCATAGGAAAGAGCAGCTGCAGCAGCACAGGTGACTCAGGAGTAAGGCTGCAAGGTAATGGCCCCTCCTTCAAGCAGATAAGAGCCAGCTGTGAAATGAATGTTCTTTGCAGAAGGCAAAGACATTTTGAAACTCCAGCCTCGTGGACATTCCAGTATCCTGAGTTTGTATTTGAAGATTCTTGTATTGCAAATTATTTCTTGTCTGTTATCTTTTGGCAAGTCTCGCACAGTTTGGCAAGGCTTGTGCTTATCACAGCTAATTATTTTGCAGAAGCATTCCAAGGTTTCTGTTCCCTCTGGATTGTGTTTGATTTGTTGGAAAAGGGCGTGGGTCAGAACGATGATATTATCTAAGTTGGTCATGAAATGTCTGCGAGAAAACCACTGAGCATAAATGTGGTCTCCTTTGGCTGCTTTGCAGACCTTAAAGATGAGAAACCTTCCAGATTAAAGTCAGACACAATCAACAGCACAATTTTAGTGTGGGAGGATTCAAACACCAACCTTTTAAGATATGAACTTTTTCTTCTCCCGTTCATGAATAAATTTTCATTTTTTTTACTAAACTCTAAAGCTAAGCAAGAAAACCTACCTCAGAATAATAGAATAACAGAATAGCAGAGATGAAAGGGTCCTTGGAGGTCTTCTAGTCCAACCCCTGCTCAAGCAGGAGACCCTATACCATTTCAGACAAGCGGCTGTTCTTCTTAAAAGCCTGCAGTGAAAGAGCACCTAAAAACTTCTGAAAGCAAGCCATTCTGCTGGTTGATTGTTCTTACTGTCAGGAAATTTCTCCTTATTTCTAGGGTGTTTCTCTCCTTAGTTTCTCTCCATAGCTTCTTGTCTTGCTTTGGGATGCAGCCAACCAACCAACCAACCAACCAACCAACCAACTACCTAACCAAGCCATCCATCCTTACCTAACATAGTTAGGATATCGGAACGCACACTGTTCCCATCTGCAAATCCACTGACAAGTAACTACTTCATTCGTAGCCAGGGTACAAAATAATGCATAAACTCAGCTGCTTTAGGTGCAGAGCAGAAGTATCATATCATTCGTAGTCTCTCAAGTATGCATTACGATGGAAAGATTTGAGCCAAAAAAAATAGAATGGTAGGGAAAATGCCAGCCACTTCTGACTAGATCAGAACATCTGATTTTTAATCTAGGCATCCACACCGGTTTGAACCTCTGAATCCAAAGATTTTAGAGATTAACAGAGTTGGAAGGGATCTTGCAGGTTATCTAGTTCAAGGCCCACCCAAACAGGAAACCGGACACCATTTCTGACAAATGGCCATCCAATCTCATCATATAACAGTTAACAGATAACGGATAACAGATAATCAGAGTTGGAAGGGATGTTGTAGGTAATCTAGTCCAAACCCCTGCCCAAGTGGGAGACCCCACACCATTTCTGACAAATGGCAGTCCAATCTCTTCTTGAAAGCCTCCAGGGATGAAGCTCCCACAACTTCTGAAGGCAACCTCTGCTCCGTGGGTTGATTGTTCTCACTGTCAGGAAACTTCTCCTTATTCCTAGGTTGAATCTCTCCTTGTTCAGTTTCCATCCATTATTCCTTGTCTGGCCTTTGGGTGCTTTAGAAAATAGCTTGACCCCTCCTCTCTGTGGCAGCCCCTCAAATTTTGGAAGATGCTATCCTGTCTCCCCTGGTCCTTCTCTTCCCTAGACTAGCCAGGCCCAGTTCCTGTAACCTTTCTTCATGTGTTTTAGTCTCCAGTCCCCTAATCATCCTGGTTGTTCTTCTCTGTACTTTTTCTAGAGTCTCAACATATTTTTTATGGTGTGGTGACCAAAAGTGGATGCAGTACTCTAGGTGTGATCTTACTAAGGCTTTATAGAGTGGTATTAGTACCTCCCTTGATCTTGATTGTATCCCTCTCTTAATGCAACTTAGGATTCCATTGGCTTTATTGGCTGGTACTGCACACTGCTGGCTCATATTTAGCTGGTTGTTCACTAAGACTCTAAGGTCCTTCATCTTGAAAGCCTCCAGTGATGAAGCTTTCACAACTTCCAAAGGCAACTTCTGTTTCCTTGGTTGACTGTTCCCACTGTCCGAGATTGTATTAAGATTAATTTAGATCATGAAAATATATGGATGGGATTGCGAATCCAAAAAAAAAAGAGTGTTTGAATGAATTCAACACTCCAAAACTGTCCAAAAGGTTTAGTGATTCATAGCACTGAATATTCATAAAGATCCTATTGAATTGTTCAATCCAACTGAACAATGAAAGTGATATGATCTTTCTACACTCAGCAATAGCAGACACATGAGTGATTTGAATAAATGGGGGAAAAAACAGGTGATTTACTAAAACATTTCACCATCCTATCCATCCATAAAAAGCTTTGCAAGCTTGATTAGGTTATTAAAAAAGACTTCCATACCACCCCAGCCTCCCATTTTCCTTCTGGCTTCTGTGTGCTTCGGTTGATCTTAATATATTTTAATCAAGAAGAACTGTATGCCAACTTGGTAGTATATAATAAAACAAGCCAGTATGATTTGCTAATAAGCACCACAGAGAGCAAGGGACAAACATGAATTATGCTGTCCAAAATAAACAAATGTTTTAATTGGAATATTTTTGCTTCATACTCCAAGGGTCATGGAAAGCTGCTCTCAAAAAACTAAGAGGCGTTTTCAGGAACAGTGTTCCTCCTATGTTTCTATCTCTTGTGATTTTGTTTTGCAAACTAGAAAATAAACCCTACACAGAATAGGGGGAAGGAGGGAGAAGGAGAAGAAAGAAGAAAGAAGGAGAAGAGGAGGAGGAGGAGGAGGAGGAGGAGGAGAAGAAGAAGAAGAAGAAGAAGAAGAAGAAGAAGAAGAAGAAGAAGAGGAAGAAGAAGAAGAAGAAGAAGAAGAAGAAGAAGAAGAAGAAGAAGAAGAAGAAGAAGAAGAAGAAGAAAAGAAGAAGAAGAAGAAGAAGAAAAATTTTGAATAAGAGAAGATTGACTAGATATTGTATCTGGAACTGGGAAAAGCCTTTACAAAGTGGATATGGAGGGAAAAGAGAAGCATACAACAACCTGAGTCCCTAGGGAGAGAGAGCGGCATATAAATCCAATAAACTTAACTTAACTTAATCTTTATGTAGCTACTGTATAGAATACTACTATGATATATACTACTTCCTTCCTTCCTTCCTTCCTTCCTTCCTTCCTTCCTTCCTCCTCCCCCTCCTCCCTCCCCTCCCTCCTTCCTTTCTCCCTCCCTCCCTTCCTTCCATCCTTCCTTCCTTCCTTCCTTCCTTCCTTCCTTCCTTCCTTCCTTCCTTCCTTCCTTCCTTCCTCCCTCCCCTGCCCTCCCTCCTTCTTTCTCCCTTCCTCTCTTCCTCCATCCCCTCCCTCCTTCTTCCTTCCTTCCTTCCTTCCTTCCTTCCTTCCTTCCTTCCTTCCTCCCTCCCTCCCTCCCTCCCTCCCTCCCTCCCTTGGAGGAAAGGAGAAAAAACAAAAAGGAAAAATGGAAAGGAGGGGTTGAACTGAAGAGACCAAATGGAGAAATAACGTATGCCTAGGAGAGAAAGGGATGGTGGAAAGAATGGCCAGAAAATATACCACAGTGGGTGGATGGATAAAAAGCATGGAAAAACAATTTCTCAGCACAACAACCAACTAGGGGTAGGTGGATAGGAGGAAAGGGGTGGCAAATGCACCCCTTTGTTTGTTTGTTGTGTTCTACAAGTGATGGCTCAAATAAATATGCTTGCCACGGGGTGGGGTGGGGGAATCTTAAGCAAATGAAAAGAATTAATTCTCTTGTTCATCAGCGAGACGGAGACGGAGCTACCTCCGCCTGGCATTGTGGATAACTGCCTCTATTAATAAACAGAGCCTAATCAAATTGCAGCATCTTGAAATGTGATTTAATTTTCTGGGTTCCAGCCTGTGAATATTAACCAGTGGCAAATTAAATTATCCGAGAACAAATTGCACTGGGTTTCCAGACCATATCAATCCAGGTCATCCTTACCCTACTGAGCAGAAAACTGCAGGAAAGAAGGAAAAAAAACCCCAACAAAATTGGGGCAGGTAATTCGGGCTTCGGGGTTTCATTGCAAATGAACAGCTCCTCACCCGGGACGAAAGGAAAATTAATTATACACCCTAATCTTTTGCCTCCGAATTGCAAATGCCTGCTCTTTGACATGGCTGGGTCTGGCCCTCACATTATTTAGAATGGAAGAGGCTATTCACTCTAACTGATTAATTAATCCCATCATTTTGCAGGACTCATAGGCCACCCCATTGGAAACAATTCTGATCTCTTCTTTTGTTGTACTATGTATCCTTTGCCAAATAAATTCAATGACTAAGGGAGTCCACCATTTTCTACCAATGCTTTTCTGTATGTGCAAGGAATGGTCCTTTGAATTGCTACCTTTATTTTTCCTCCTTGGCTGGGTACACCTTTTCCTTTTTTTAAAAAAATTCACATTTATATGCCACCCTTCTCCGGAGACTCAGGGCAGCTTACAATTTTTTGGAGCACAACCCAATGCGCTCAGCAATAGCCTTCCTTCCATTGTATATGCCTGCTTATTACTAAGCGGCATTTTTACAAAGTCAGCTTATTGCCCCCCAACAATCTTGGGTCCTCAATTTACCTACCCCGAGAGGATGGAAGGCTGAGTCAACCTTGAGCCTGGTGGGATTCGAGCCTGCACTAATTGCAGGCAGCTGGAGCTAAGTGCTAGGCATTTAACAGCCTGCACCACCAAGGCTCTTTAATGTCTCGATGTAAAAAGATGTTGAGACTCTAGAAAGAGTGCAGAGAAGAACAACCAAGATAATCAGGGGACTGGAGGCTAAAACATATGAAGAACAGTTGCAGGAACTGGGTATGTCTAGTTTAATGAAAAGAAGGACTAGGGGAGACATGATAGCAGTGTTTCAATATCTCAGGGGCTGCCCCAAAGAAGAGGGAGTCAAGCTATTCTCCAAAGCACCTGAGGGCAGGACAAGAAGCAATGGGTGGAAACTCATCAAGGAGAGAAGCAACCTAGAACTAAAAGGAATTTCCTGGCCGTTAGAACAATTGATCAGTGGAACAACTTGCTACCAGAAAATGTAAATGCTCCAACACTGGGAGTTTTTAAGGAGTGATTGGATAACCATTTGTCTGAAATGGTAGAGAGTTTCCTGCCTAAGCAGGGGTTGGACTAGAAGACCTCCAAGGTCCCTTCCAACTCTGCTATTCTATTCTATTCTATTCTATTCTATTCTATTCTATTCTATTCCTATTCCTCTATTCTATTCTCTATTCTATTCTATTTCTATTCTACTCTTCTATTCTATTCTTCTATTCTATTCTATTTCTATTTCTATTTCTATTTCTATTCTATTCTATTTATTCTATTTCTATTCTATTCCTATTCTATTTCTATTCTATTCTATTCTATTCTATTCCTATTCTCTTCCATTCTATTCCTATTCTATTCTATTCTACTCTACTCTACTCTACTCTATATTCTATTCTATTCCTATTCTATTCTATTTCTATTTCTATTTCTATTTCTATTTCTATTTCTATTCCTATTCCTATTCCTATTCCTATTCCTATTCTATTTCTATTCCTATTCCTAGTTCTGTTCCTATTTCTATTCTATTCTATTCTATTCTATTCTATTCTATTCTATTCTATTCTCTTGTGGTAAATAGAAAATCGGATGACTTATATATATTTGAATTTCCTCCCCTCCCCTCCTCCAACAATGAAAGGAATCTGTGAATTAAATCTCTCAGTTGTCCGTTCTCGCATTCCCTTGCTTTGCTTCTCTTCTTGCTTTGAAAATTAAAACAAAGAAAAGGAAACAGTTCACAGAGTGGCACTTTACAACTGCAACTCTTCAGTGCTAGTAAACAACAATACAAACAGAGCCATTTTCTCTTAGAATTGGTACTTTTCAATGTGGAGTCTTGCTCCTGTGGTTTTTGGTACTTCTGCTACTGCAGAGGCCGTGGTTTCAAATAATGTAAGGAATAAGAGCAGTTTTTTTGAAAAGCACAGTAGGTTTCTTGTTTTCCTGGCACTAAATGGGCTACCCCATGCTCGTTTTATTTCTTCAGGCCCCATAAAAGTCCTCAGGGATTTTATGAGAAAGGAACAAAAAATTCAGCTGATTCGGTTTGTTTCTCCAAGGAACTCTGCTGGCCTTGCTGACTCTCCATTGTCCTTGACTTACAACCACACGTGGGCCTCAAATTTCTGTTGCTGAGGGAGATGGTTGTGAAGTGAGTTTCACCGCATTGGATGAACTTTCCAGCCACAGTCGTTAAGTCAATCCCTGCAGCTGTTAAATTAGTAACATAGTGATGAAGGGAATCTGGCTTCCCCATTGACTATTCAGATGTTAATGACTGCCTTCAGATGCTTTGATCTCATCTGAAGAAGTGGAGAGAACCCGGAGCTGTTTGTGGTGCTGAATCATGATTTCACTCTTGGGGGTTGAACAGATCACTGGGTGGTTGACTTGGAAATTGGAACACAAAGGGTGGGATTCAAAAAAACTTACTACCTGTCCTGTGGGCATGGCTTGGTGGGCATAGCAGGGGAAAGATACTGCAAAATCCCATTCCCTCCCCATCATAAGTCAGTACTGCTTTGACATTCATCAAAGCAAGGGTCGTAAGTTGAGAACTACCTGTATTGCAAGGAGGAAATCAAGCACAAACTGGGAGAATGTTTTGCAAAGGAAGTGAGCACAGGACAGTTTGCTTCTGATCTGAGTTTGTAGAGATTCTCAGTCATCCAGGTCATGGTTGTCCCAAAGGAGCTTTTGGGACAGCCATGACCTGGATGACTGAGAATCTCAACAGATGTTTAGCAATGCCAGTGGTGGCTAACCTTTTTGGGCTCCTGTGTTAAAAATTGTGCATGCATGCTCGTGCTCGTGTGCCAGCACCCAGAAGGCAATGTGTGCCCCCCCATGTCCTCTATGCATGCGTGAGCAATCCCCGCCACCCCCCCTGCCTCCTGCCGCCACCTTACCTGCACTGCACCTCATAGCTTATTTTTGGCCTCCCAAAGGCTTGAGGAAGGTTTCTGCAGGCTTCTACAAGCTTTGTAGGCTGAAATCTAGCCCTGTTTCATCACTTCCTGTTTTTCTGAAGGCCTCAAACTGGCCGAAAATCAGCTGTGAGGCACACACATGTGCAGTAAGGTAAGTTTACCTGCAGCTCGCATGCTGTCACAAATGGCTCTGCGTGCCACCTGTGGCACGCGTGCCATAGGCGCACCATCATGGAGCTATGCAATTTGGGACCCTTGGAATAGTGTGGGAGTAGGAATGGATTTCCAGAGGAAAAATTGCAGACTACAGGAGCCAGGAGCACTACCCAAGTGACCCCGAGGACACAGATAAACCTCCAAGTGGCCTCAATGACCCTGTAAAAGGATGCAAATGACCAGCTGTCTGCAAGGAATATAAATCCTTCCATTCCCCACCATCCAGTCAGAGCTGAAAAAGCTTCTTTTTCAAAGAAAAAAAAAACAAGAAAGTCCAGTTGCCTCCTGAAAAAAGCACCTTTGGGACAGTCATGACCTGGATGACTAAGAATCTCTACAGACTTTTAGCTATGCAACTTGGGATGAACACCCTTCGAATGGTGTGGGAGTAGGAATGGATTTCAAGAACAAATTGCAGACTACAGGAACCATTAGCACCACTCAGGTGACCCTGAGGACACAGATAAAACCTCCAAGTGGCCTCAACGACCCTCTAAAAGGATGCAAATGACCAGCTGTCTGCAAGGAATATAAATCTTTCCATTCCCCACCATCCTGTCAGAGCTGAAGAAGCTTCTTGGATGAGAAGTGAAACATCTTCAAAAGCAAAACAAAAACAAGGAAGCCCAGTTGCCTCCTGAAAAAAAAAAGCACCTTTGGGACTTCTGATCTGAACCAATAACAAGAATTGATCGGGCAGTCTTTCCATTGCCCCAGAATACCATGAAAACACGAAAAGGTCTTCTTTTATTAATAAAAACAATAATCCAGTGTTGTGTTTTCGTTGCTTCTTTCATAATTGAATGAGCAGATGGTAAAACAGCCACTTAAGTGTCATTATCTATTTCTCAGGAATAAGTGGAAACCTACCGAGATTTTCCCTGTTATTGCTATCTTGATAGGCAGAAAGACACACACACACACACAAATACCTACACAGGCTCAGACACCCACAAAGAGTGAGGGATTACCTAACTTTGTGAGATGGATAGTTATTTTATTCCTTCCACCTGTGATATCCTTGACCTATGAGTGCAACCTTGAGATTCAAGGTGTTGGTGCTTACCTACAAAGCTCTCCATGGCTTAGGGCTGAGGTACTTGCGGGAACGTCTCCTGCCAGCATCGAATACCAATTGCCCGGTGCGCGCTCACAGATGGGGCCTCCTTGGGGTACCGTTGGCTAGACAATATTGGCTGGTGGTCCCTAGGGGGAGGGCCTTCTCTGTGGGGGCGCCCACTTTGTGGAACCAGCTTCCCCTGGAGCTGCGACTGCCCCCCGACCTTCGCTCCTTTCGCCGTGGCCTAAAGACTTGGTTATTCGAACAGGCCGGCCTGGACTGAGGGGTGGGGGCGTGGTTTTAATATTTTAAATGTTTGTTAGTGGGTTTTAATGATTATTTGGTCGAATTTGGTTTAATTCTTTTTAACTTTTGTAATTTGTATGGCTGTTTTTATGTGAGCCACCCTGAGTCCCTCAGGAGAGAGGGCGGCATATAAGACCAAATAATAAATAAATAAATAAATAAATAAATAAATAAATAAATAAACAAACAAAGTGAGCCCAACATTTCTGTTGTCAAGCAAAGTTTCCCTTTTATGATCTTTCTTGCCACAATTGTCAAGTGACTCGCTGCAGTTGTCAAATTAGTCACACGGTTCTTAAGCGAATTTGGCTTCCCTGTTGACTTTGCTTGTCAGAAGGTCACAAGAATTAATGATTTCAGAATCAGAGGAACTCAGGAATCAGTGAACACGATCTTGGCACTAGAGCATCTACCCAATCGCTAAAGCTGTCACCTTCTCCTGCACAGTCTGTCCTACCAAATTGTTGTTACACCAAAATCCCACCACTGCTTCCAAGCAGGGTGGATTCAGCCGGTAGTTCTGCACCTTGTTTCCAAGGAAACAAAACCGTAGTTCTGCAAAATAGTTGCCTCGCTCACCTTCTCCTGCACTAGTCTGTCCTACCAAATTGTTGTTACACCAATTGAATCCCACCACTGCTTCCAAGAGTAGATCATGTTTGGTTATAAAGGCCTGCCTGGGAGTTCTGACCCAAACCTTGTTCCAATGAAACAAACACCTAATAAGAGGTAACAATGGAAAACCTATTTAATGTTCTCTGTGAATTCCATTCATATGCAATTAAAAGGCTATTAAAACTAATTGTCTGTAATAAGAACGAGCCTTGCCAAGGTTGTGCAAGGCTGCCAAGAACACTAGATTAAGTTGCCAAGAAATATTCAAAACAAAAAGTCTCTAAACACAAACCAGGATAGGCCGAACATCCACAAGGCTTGAAGTGCAAGAACTTCTTTGCTTCCTGCAAAGAATCCCGGTCTCTCAGGCTGGCTTTTATCTCTTAAGGGAGGGGCCGTTACCTTGCAGCCTGACTCCCGAGTCACCAGTGCTGCTGCAGCTGCTCTTTCCTTTGAGCAGCCCTGTGTGCATGCATGCTGGGCACAGGCTCCTCCTGGGTCCTCTGCATCATTGCTGCCAACCTCCACAAGCTCTCAAGGCAACACTCCACTCTCCGATAGTCCTGGCCCCATCCCTGCATCACATGCAGGCCCCACATCAGAGTCCTCGCTCTCCGAGACCTCAGCCGTCTGCACCTGCTGCCGTCAAACACTGTGAAAGAAGTGTGCATCTATGCTGTGTGGGGTGAGACTTTTGGTGCCGCTTGAAAATATTCAGGAAGGAAACTTCGTTCTTTTGATTTTAGGCCCAACAGGATATATTAATAGCTGATGAAAACATTAACAAGTAGTGTTCTGGCAAGTGAAATGCTCAGCTCAAAACAGAACCCCTGCAATCTTGGAGCAATAAATTCACACATGGCTGGCTAGACAGACTATCTTCTCGGCATGGAACAATCAATGGGACAGAAGCAATGCTTTTTGGGAACATTCCTGTGACTAACTGTGTTCTGGAATTGCTTTCTTCTTCATACTCATCCTTTGCGTGGATTATCTCACCCGATGAGGAATTTGGGGGTGGATTTATGTTTTTCTCATGGACATTCATTTCATGGTTTCCTCCCAAGTCCTTCTTGTTGGAATATGAATACTGCATCTTAGGGCCACATCCTGGTTTGTTTGGAGGAACCTGAAAGGGCTCCTACCAAGGATTAGAGAAATACGTTGTGCGTTGCTTCACTTCAAGGTTTCAATGCAACAGTGATGCCCCTCAAATCAGGGCATGAAACAAACTTTTGGAATGGACTTGTGAAATCCTAGTGACTCTCAGGTATGAAGAACCAGGACCACACGTTAAACTGCAGTTAAACTGAATTATTTTGCTCATGCCATGCCTATACATAAGAATCTAATCAACTAATGGTCAGCAACAGTGGTGGGATTCAATTTTTTTTACTACTGGTTCTGTGGGCGTGGCTTGGTGGGAGTGGCGTGACTTGGTGGGCATTGTGTGTTTGGTGGGCATGGCAGGGGAAAAGATACTGCAAAAACCCCATTCCCTCCCCACCCCACTAAACTGCTTTCCAGCTCCATTCTCCTGTGCAGGGCAACCAAAGAAGACCCAGCCAATCAACTGGGACTCAAGAGGCAGAGAAGAGATGGGGGCAGGGCCAGTCAGAGGTGGGATTTACTGGTTCTCTGAACCGCTCAAAATTTCCACTACCGATTCTCCAGAACTGGTCAGAACCTGCTGAATACCACCTCTGGTCAGCATTAAATTGAAAGAATCAACATAATTCAAGAGAAGTTGGATTTAGACACTTATGAGAATATAAGGACACCAGGCTAATTCCTCTCTTGACTCCCTTGACTCTGCTGATCCTTCTCTTACATCCAGCCATCTAATCAGGTTGCTTTGAACTGGTGCATCATAGTCTGAAGATACTTTCTCACAGATGCTCACCTTCAGCCGATCCAAATTCAGCAAGCTCCAGCTCTTCATTTAATTGATTTATGTGGAATTGCAATTTAGAATATGGGCTAGTTCAAATCAACCCATTTTTTTTAATTTTTTTTTTTTTTACATTTTTATCTCTGGGCCAGACCAGAGTTTGTTTGATACTGGTACATAAAGTGGGGCTTTATGCTTTTTAAAATAATCTTGAGGGATGAATATCTGGTGCTGAATCTCTTGTTATTCAAATCATATTTCAAAAGAGCTGATCAAATAGGAAATCTAAATTTGAAGTAGCGGTTTTCAAGCTGCAGATCATTCCCTGCAAAAAATGCACATGTTGCAAGCCAGGAAGATGCTAGACAAAGCTGTTCCTGGAAAATTCAAATTAAATATGCCACTCAAAATACTTAAATGAGTGAGGCTTCTACTTCATTTTTTCCCCCAGTATGGAAGAGGTCAACATCTCCCTTGTCTGCCATTCAGACAAAGCCACTGGACAGCTGCTTTATAACTCCTAACTGAAGACCTGTGAGGATAGTTAACAGCTGGAAACAGATGAAGTCCAATTCTCAGGACTTCTATGCAACTCCTCGTTGCATGTCTAATGTAGCCTTGCACTGGGATGGAACTCAGACGTGGCCCTGTTTACTGAATTTTTGACTTAAATTAATCTTCGTCTTCCAGCTGGCCAGATTCCTCGTCTTTCCTGGATGGTCTCCAGCTCATTTGGAAGAGACTGCTAAAAATCAAAAGATTCAGTCAGATGGGATCCCCATATGCTTAGTTCAGTTAGGAATTCATTGGGTGAAACGTCTTCTCAAAACAACTTGTTTGAGTTAAAGGTAATGTCTCCCTCCAGTCAGGGTATGAAATTAGAGGCACGCATCCTGCTTGCTTGTTGACAAGAACCTGTGTGTGGTTTTTGCAAAAGAAATTAGCTCCACGTATTTGCTTTGTGGGAGAGAGTTCCATCAGGGGCTTGTCATGAAGTCTGCTCTTGAAATATTGTTGTTGTGATGGTGAACTTCTGGATCTGATGAGATGAACAGCCCAAAAGAACCCCTCCCAGCTACATGTTGATCCTCCATTCCAATTCTGAAATGTTGGAAAGTTTTCACTTTAACCAGGTTGGATACTATGCATCTGCAGTCCTTCTTGGACTTTTGAAGGGTATTCCTATGTATCTTCAGTGGTGTCCATGTGTTGTTGGTTCAGTAGAAACTGTGGGATCTTTGGTGTTCTCACTGAACACTGATGATGTTGCCTAGTCTGGCAATGGAGCATCTGCAAGAAAACAACCAAGCACAGAGAGCATCAAGGTTCAACTCAGTGCTACAAATATTTGCTTTTATTGGTCAGTAGAGGTCATCTGCTATTATACTATTCCCTTTGTAAGGACTCTAGACATATCCTTATAACTCCTTAAATATAAACACTTTTTCAGTTAGGGAGCGTGATTTCTATTTAATTGTACTATTCTCAAGCAAGGACTTATTTGGGTTTATTTTGGGAACTGTGTTCTTAATTATTTTTAGAACTCTATTGTACTTATTGTTTTTCTCTTACATATATGTATAGAGAGAAGGCTGTAGTCCTTTTATTCAATATCTTATTTATATCCATCCGCGAGACTGTACTAAATAAATCTGATGAGATAAAGATAGCAATAGCAATAGCAGTTAGACTTATATACTGCTTCACAGTGCTTTACAGTCTCTCTATTGGCCCCACAATCTGGGTCCTCATTTTACCCACCTTGGAAGGACGGAAGGCTAAGTCAATCTTGAGCTTGTCAGTGGACAGCTCGAATTTCTGGCAGTGAGCAGAATTTGCCTCCAATACTGCATTCTGGCCACTGCACCACCAGGAAGGAGAATGAGAAAGGGAATAAGAGGGAAGGAAGGAAGGAAGGAAGGAAGGAAGGAAGGAAGGAAGGAAGGAAGGAAGGAAGGAAGGAAGGAAGGAATAACAATAGCACTTAGGCTTATATACTGCTTCATATTGCTTTACAGCTTTCTCTAAGTAGTTTACAGAGTCAGCCTATTGTCCCCAACAATCTGGGTCCTCATTTTACCCACCTTGGAAGGATGGAAGGCTGAGTCAACCTTGAGCCTGGTGGGATTTGAAAGATGGCAGAATGTGTGGTTCCTACTACTGATTTAGCAAAGACTGAATGTTCCAGGAAGATCCAAACAGGTTGGATATAATTTTCTTATTCAGGTAGGTCAAATTCCAGCAAGATCTGAACATTTGGCTGAATTTCATGCCCTTGTTTTGAGAACTCAGCAGCAACCTCCAAACAATCTCAACCTTTGGTCTTCAGTTGGTCTCCTCTATCTGTTGATGCTGCTGAGTTTAAATGGATATTTAAAAACTAGCTTCTGTTGCCTGGTTTGTCTTTTGTGCTGGCTTAAAGCCAATACGGCATCAAACTGCGCAAAGATGAGCTTTCTCCTAAATGTAGGATTTTTTTTTTAAATGTGAGTTACATTATGGAGAAAGTATGACACACACACTTGAGAACGATTTTCCTCCCTTTTTCTGACTTCTGGTCTGAATAATACAATCTGGTTTCCTGAGTGTGTGAACAACCAACCTCTGATTTTTTTTCCCCTCTGTTAATGGAAACATTTTTTTTTGTTCTCATCCAGCATTTTTTAAAAAGTAATTAACTGTAATAAAGAATATGAGCGGCCATCTGTTGTTTTAGATACCTTATGGAGATTATATAAAAAAAAAATATCAGCTATTTTAATTTTCTGAATCAAGAAAGTTTATTCCAATAAAGAATTCATCCGGATGAAGTATTTATATGTTTGTGTGTTTTAAATGACTATAAAGCTCACCCAAAACAAGCAGTAAAAAATGTTGACATTGCTCAGGCATATTCTTAACAAGACGTCATCAACTGCAATATCCTATATTGATCCAAAATATCAATAACACCACCAAAACAAGACCATGGCAATCTTTTATTTATTTATTTCCTCCCAGGTTTACCTTCAGTGCCAGAGCTTCTATCTTCTAATGTTTATTTGCTTCAAGTCTCTCTGGTTATTGCCTTTGCTTCAAGTGATTTAATATCATTTGCTCTAGATAAGCAAAGGATACGAGGGTTTGCTGGTTAGATAAAATGAGAAGAACAGGTATCAGTGCTTGTTGTTCTTCTTTGCAAAGTATCAGGTGGTTGATCTGCTTTTGTTGGCTGGCCTGCGGAAAATTCTTACAATAGAAAGCCAACCATGGTGGCAGAGGATGGACCAGACAAGGGACTAGGCCATGCTGATTTCTTACCCCCATCTGCCAGGTAGACAGGACTTTGAATCAGAAGTAAATAGGGATGATGGGGCTGAAGGAATTACACTGCTGTTTTGGTTTAGCTTAATAGAAAGAGGGAATATTTGAATGTTAACCCAGGTATGCAAAGAGATCTTTAATCATGCATTGGCTGACTTCCATTCTAAGGCAAAGGGTAGTTGAAAATGTGTTGTGTGAGGGGAGGGAGGGAGAGGGAGAGGAGAGACGGAAAGAGAGAGAGAGAGAAAAAGGAAAGGTTTTGGGATTTTATTTGTTGACTATTTAAAATACTTAAAATTACTGTATAGGTTAAAAGGGCTGTATATTTAATGCATGCATCATTAGATCGCTGAAATGTTATTGCTTACAAGAGAGCATGCTGGATTCACCCCCAGTGGCTGAGCTCATCTTAAAACATCCCTAAATCAACTCCAATCATATCTCCCTGAGTTCAGGAGAAAAAAAATGTAGGAAGACATAATGGGCATTTTCAAAATGGTCAATGTATCAGAAGATCTTCTACATCGGGGGGAATTCTTTAATTGTCATTCTTTCATCTTTTACTACTGGTAGCCCTGATGATATTTTGAAACTTGGCTTGAGGCTCATGAATTAATTGGAGCATCCATTGGAACCCTGACAGTTACCTTGTTGGGTCATTTTTTTAATTAAAGACTTCACAATCCTCCTCTTCCTCTTCCTCTTCCTCTTCCTCTTCCTCTTCCTCTTCCTCTTCTTCTTCTTCCTCCTCCTCCTCCTCCTCCTCCTCCTCCTCCTCCTCCTGCTGTTCTCCTCCACTCCACAAACCCTACTCCTTTCTGGCACTGAGAAGGCTACCAAGTTGGATCATGAAAAGTCTACAAGAAAACAACCAAGCTCAGAGAGCATCAAAGGCCTCACAATCCTCCACCTCTTCCTCCTCTCCACAAACCCCACTCCTTTCTAGCATTGATGAGGTGATCTAGTTGGATCATGAAAAGTCTACAAGAAAACAACCAAGCTCAAACACCACCAAGAACCCCTCCTGTCATTCTTTCAGCTTACTCATCTCTATCAAGGGGTAGCCTGTCAAGAAAAACTATGCAGATTTAGTAGATAAATATTGGATGGTCTTACCCTTGTCCCCAGATGAAGTCTCAGATTAGCTTTAGCATGATCCTCATTGTTTTCTAAATCAGTGCGCAAAAGTATTTGTGAAATAGGGCAACTGTTTGAAAGTAGTGTTTTGGTGTGCTTTGCTCTAGTATGTTAAGAAGAAAGTGTCCCTTGTCTAATGAAAAGACAAAGGAGAAATTACATTGAGCTGGGCCAATTCCTTGGTTTTGCACTGCTCTTGCACTGCTCTTATCAGAATTAGACGGACTAATATTCAGTTCACTTCAATTATTTTCCAGAGATAAATATAACAAAGAAACAAGCGTGGAGTTTTGTTCCACTGGGGTTCTATCTCTGAAGGAGATAATGCAAAATTGGCTTGGAATATTTATTAACCCAGCCAAACCAAGCATTATGCATCGATTTTTCAAAGTAATTAAACTGTCAGGAATAAAAAAATATTAATCAGACAGCACATTTCAACTGTTCAAGCAGCTTCCCCCTACATTTCTCACCCACTAATTCTCACCACAGGCCTGGATGGAAAAGGGCAATTCTATCCATCCATGGACAGCAAATGGAAACCTTGAAGTCAGACACACAAATATGATTGTGATCTCCCCCATTGCATTCCTCAACAATTAGAATTGAAAAGTAGTTATGACACGAAGCCCTGGTTATAAACTCATCTTGTAATTATTTGGCCATTCCCTTCGGAATTCTCTAAATGGAGGACATCATCCACAAGAAGATGTCAACCTTCTTCATATCCTGGGCAACGAATAATGTTTGCAACTTTAATGACCTGGGAGATTGGAGTTGTGGAGGTTTTCCCACAATTGCTGGAGGTTTTCAACAGTAGACTGGACAACCATTTGATCAGGATGGAATAAGATCTCTTGCCTTGAGCAACTAGATGATCTTTAAGGCCCTATGATTCTATGTAATATTGTTTCTGTAATGATTTCATGGGACGTGGTGGCTCAGTGGCTAAGATGCTGAGCTTTTCAATCAGAAAGGTTGGCAGTTTGGTGGTTCGAATCCCTAGTGCCGCGTAATGGAGTGAGCTCCCATTACTTGTCCCAGCTTCTGCCAACCTAGCAGTTCGAAAGCATGTAAAAAATGTAAGTAGAAAAATAGGGACCACTTTGGTGGGAAGGTAACAGTGTTCTGTGTGCTTTCGGCATTTGGTCATGCTGGCCACATGACCATGGAGACATCTTCAGACAGCACTGGCTCTTTGGCTTTGTAACGGAGATGAGCACTGCCCCCTAGAGCTGGAAATGTCTAGCACGTATGTGCGAGGGGAACCTTTAACTTTAATGATTTGATTATTACACAGTTAAAAGTTGGAAAGGATCACGTCCCTTGGTTCTAATTTACATGAAACCTGGGACATGACCACTGAAGTCAAGACAAGGATAGAGGAAGTTTGAACAGTTCTTTAAAATGAAAAAGCTCTTCTGCAGTCACAACATAAGCTTAAGATTGAAAATCAGGCTTGTCAGATGTTATCTTTTCTATCCCACTCTACAGAGAGTTGGTCTCTGGACAGAGAGGCACTTGAAGAGACTAGAAGAAGCATTTGAAATGTGGATTTGCAGGAAGCTGTTACTTATAAGCTGGGCTGACAAAATCAGAAAGGAGGAGGGGATAAGCCACCTGGGAAAGCCAAGGGGAATCATCACAATCACAAAAGTTAGAATATTTTGGACATAGGATGTGACACCTGGAAAAATATGGCATCCTTCACTTAATCCTCCAAGGAAAGATTGAAGGCAAATGAAGGTCCAGGCAGAAGAAGAACACTGTGACTTCAAAATCTAAGGAACTGGTGTTTGGACAAAACTCAGCAGCCCTTTTTGGTGCTGCTGTTGATCAAAATAGGATTGCCTACATGATCACCAATGTCTGATAATGGATATGGCAGGAGAAGGAGGAGGAGTAGGAGGAGGAAGAGGAGGAGGAGGAGGAGGAGGAGGAGGAGAAGGAGGAGGAAGAGGAGAAGAAGAAGAAGAAGAAGAAGAAGAAGAAGAAGAAGAAGAAGAAGAGGAGGAGGAGGAGGAGGAGGAGGAGGAGGAGGAGGAGGAGGAGGAGGAGGAGGAGGAGGAGGATGAAAAGGAGAAGGAGATGAAGCAGGAGAAGGAGAAGGAGATTTATTTCAGGTAGCTCTACTTGTTTTCACACCACCATAAAAGGGTACAGATTCCATTCCATCTGCTCCTTCCAAAATGTCTTATACTGTAGAATTCAAAACAGTACCCTGGCTGATATCATGATTTGACCTGTCATCCAAGAGCTTTACCCCCATTGACATTTTATCTCCGCAGAAATTTCTTTGCGGTGAAGCAGTTCTACCACTCTTCTTTGTTGACACATTTTCCCAGGAGGGCTTTTGAGCAACTCAATATTTGTGTGTCTTCCCAGGATGTGTTGTGCAGAAAATGGGGTGGGTGGGAAGCACACTACCCTCATTCTGTCATAGTTGCCTGAGATGTGTATTTACATAAATGAAAGAGCTGTCTTTTGACTCCCTGGTAAAACCAAACAAGAAGAGACTGGGAGATTAGCTCTTCCATTCAGTTCATTCCATAGCCAATTATTTGATAGGCCTTTGGTTCATAACTGGATGTAATTATCTCTGATGCAAGGAATGCTGTTTTCTCTGTCACTCATTTGGAAACAACAAGAACTCCATTTTATTGGGTCAATGCACATTGATTGATTGTTTGCACATTGGCATTAGCAGGTCATTTCTTTTTAAAATAACCTTCTACTCTTTAGGCAAAAAAAAAGAGGCTACGGATGGAGGGTTATTGGAATATGTTTCTTCCTGGGTTTGGTTATTGCCAATTAATCAGTTTCTCAAGAATCTTTCCATTTGGCCGCAGACTTTTAGCCATTCCCAAATACTGAAAGTCTCTGTTTCATATTGAGAGCAGCCACCATCTAAGTCAAAGAGTTAAGGAAGATGGTTTATTTGGATTTTCAGATAGGCAGTGGCTTAAAATCAAGCACCAATGGATCTGAAGTACAACCAATGGCAGATTCTCAAGAAAGGCTGGTCTCCAAATTGTTGGCATTTATGGAGCTTCTAAAAGTAGCTAGCAGTCCTCTCCATTTAATTTCTTAGTGATATCATTGTAACAGACTCATTCTTCATCCTTCTCTTCGGCTCTGCGATGCTGAAGATATGACCTCATTTGAAAATGGAGTCCCTAATGCTTAGCCTGAAGCTAAGTTGGCAAGGTCCCATCTCAAATACCAGGGGAGCCTCCATGGAAGAAAGAAACTGTTATGATGGGCTGAGATGACCATGCTCTTGGGGTGAAAGGTCATCCATTGGCCTCTCTGAGAAAAAAAAAATCTGACTTTCCCCATCTCTGCTCAGTACATGCGTTGATTTATTTGCTTGGGTTTCTATGACTTCTGAAGACTCTGGGTGGCTTACAGCAGTCCCACCAAATAGGATTAAAATTCCAGCAAGTGATCCATTTTTGTAATAGCAACCCAACCAGACTGATGTGTCACGATCCAGCAGAGTAGGCTGCATCCTTAGTCAACCCCAAATGCCACCATGAACAGCCATGTTCTTAACACCATTGGTAAACACATTAAGGAGGTGATGTTTCTAATATGCGTGTGGAATAAGCTCTCCCAAATAAAAGGACTGTAATAGGGATGGTTGTCAGAAATGAAGTAAAAGATGAGATTCCCAGATATTTCTCTTTTGGGTCCTGATCGGTCCAATAGAGGACAAATTGGATAGAGTAGAGTCGAATAGACTAAAGTAGAATAGAGTAGAGTAAAGTAGAGCAGAGCAGAGCAGAGCAGAGCTGTAAGGGACCTTGGAGGTCTTCTAGTCCAGGCCCCTGCTCAAGCAGAAGAACCTATACCATTTCAGGTATGTGGCTGTCTAGTTTCTTCTTAAAAACTTCCAGTGATGGAGCGCCCACGATTTCTGAAGGCAAACTATTGCACCGGTTAATTGTCCTCACTGTTAGGATTGGATTGGGTTGAATTGGATTGAATGGGTGAGGATGCCTAATACCTGTAATTCACACCAAACGATCCTCCTAATTCATATCTGATTCAGCTATCAAGCACTGTTCTTGCACAATGAGGGAACCACATGGGCACGCAAGGGATTAAAAGAGGTGATGTAAAATTAAAAAAAGAGGAAAGAGATCCAGGAAACCAACCCCACCCAATCTTGGAGAATCTGCTCCTCCAAAATGCAACCTGACTTCGTAGGTGCAGGACACCAAAATGGGCATTCCTTGTTTGTGGATTATCCCAGTTGATCTAATAAAACCCAATGCCAGTGCATTACAAACTGTGGTTAAGCCACGATAGCTGAGAGTATTGCATGGATGTTCTCACAACATAGGCGTCTCGCTGTGCTGCATGGTTTAAAAATAAACACCCCCTCACCATCCCGGGATTTTGCTGCAAAAGAGAGAGAAATATATTGGCGTCAACTCACACAGCCTTTGCTGCAGTCCCTTTGTCAGCTTTTACGAGTAAATGGTAGTCAAAAGAAGGGAAGTGGAAGGCCTCAGCCTTCCTTTCACAGCAATACATCTGCAAGAATAAACACCCACTGGCACAGTTAAAAAGCTGATGAGGCATGACCAAAAAGGAGCTTTCTAAGCAAATGTGGAGTAAAAATCAAAGGAAGCCTTTGACGGAGACAAAACTGCTCCATCTGAGATCTCAAAAGATGATCACAACGATTTGCAATTAGCCCTGACATGGGCTTGCATTATGACACCCCTAAAATCACACTCACACACACACACACACACACACACCACACAAAGCAAAACCCTTTTCCCTGCCTCTAGCACATCTCCCCTTTTGAAAATTTGCAGAAGAAAATGGGCATTGAGAAAAAATACCCCGTGAAATTATGAATGAGTCAGAAATGGGAAGGTTGCCCAAAAGGACCTTTAAATATATATATATATATATATATATATATATATATATATATATATATATATATATATATATATATATATATATATATAGCTCTGAGAAGAGGGGGAGGTGATGATGGAGTTGTAAAACATCCCTTCCAGGGTCTTTCCATTTGTGTGCTTTTCATGAAGAGAGAATTTCCTTTTGGGAGAAATAGTTGGGGAGTGATTAATGATGGAGGCATTTGGGTTCCTTAGAAGCTGCCCTGAGAGCATTTTTGACTGAAGAATGGATCAGAGTCACCCAGACCTCTAGATGGGTTACAAATATAATAGATAGATAGATAGATAGATAGATAGATAGATAGATAGATAGATATAGATAGATGAATGATAGATAGATAGATAGATAGATAGATAGATAGATAGATAGAGACAGACAGACAGACAGACAGACAGACAGACAGACAGACAGACAGATGAGAGAGAGAAATATACTGGCTGGTTAGAGTTAGGTAGGTAGATAGATAGATAGATAGATAGATAGATAGATAGGCAGGCAGGCAGGCAGGCAGGCAGGCAGGCAGGCAGGCAGATGAGAGAGAGAAATATGATGGCTGGATATAGACAGATAATAATAATCATCTGTCTGGATATAGACAGATGATAATATAGATAGATGGTAGATGCTTGATAGATGATACATAGATAGATAGATAGATAGATAGATAGATAGATAGATAGATAGACAGACAGACAGACAGACAGATATGGATGGATGGTTGGATGGATGGATGGATGGATGGATGGATGGATGGATGGATGGGAGGAGAGAGAGATTTTCTTGATCCTTGTCCATTCAGGTGATCTTTCCAACCTTGCTACTACAGCTTCTTCCATAAATTCCTAGAAGGTGCAGCTCAATGGTGAATTTTAGATTCATCTATTGATTCCATGAAAAGAATCCTCCATTTTTCTGAAGAAGATAGGGAATATCCTCAAGGCCCATTTTTCAAAAATAAACAATAGTTGTGGAAGTCAATAAGCCTAATACATGTGGGATGCTATCAGTTAAAATATTCATTGATTTCAGGATGGCTGAGCATGAAATCTTGAGCTATGTACTGTACTATATAGGTACCTGCTGTTGCTGTCCGAGGTGCTGAACAGGGTCATCTTTTCTCAGGTTTCCTCCTGTCTTCTTTTCAAAGAAGTTCAGCTTTTCATTGATTTTAAAGAGGTTGCAAAATCTGGACATTTTATCTAGGCTCTAAAGAACCTTCCCAAAGTTGTTGAGGCATCTAAAACAGAATTCCTGGCTAAAAAGTTTATTGCCTATCTAACCTTTCTAAAAAGAAAGAACAGCAATCATAAAAGGAAGTGTCCTTCAAGACCAGCAAATATAATTAGGATCCACCATTACTGGAAAGTGCACTGTAACAAAATCACACATCCAAGATTGTTTCATTGTCTCAGAGCATCTTCATAACAATAATGTACTTCCTAATAACCTTTAAAAAGAGTTTGAAGTGAAAAGAAGCATAATTATTCTTAGTCCTTGCAAATGGCATCTCTAGCTTGTGAAGTTCATTTCTCAAGATCACGTTTCATATTGTGGATTATGGTCATTTCACGAAAGGGAACAAAATTATGAGCAAAATAAAGATATGGGTTGAAAAATCCTGTTTATCCACAGGAAAAAAAAACAGCATTCTGAAATTCCCTGAAGAGGAAAGAGGTCTTTTGACATCATAGAGCCAATTTTATCAGCCAGATATGTTTTAGGGTTTTCTATGGAAATTCATGGAACAAGCAAGCAGAAATGGAATTCATGGAACAGGCAAGAAGAAATGAAATAAACAATAGAGAAAAACAAAACAATCTTGCAACCATGAAAGTTTCCAACCTACTAGATATTCCAAAACCTATTTGTCCACCGAGATTATTAGTGAGAACAAGTTAAAATCAAAGAGTGTGCAAAATCCAGGTAGATACAGGGGTAAGCAAAGGTCAACAATCCAGTAGAACTACAAAACCTCTTGTGAAAATATCATTTGTCTAAATCTTTTCCAAGCTATTTTTTAGAACCAGAAAAACTCACCCTTGGAAAATATATTGCCCTTGTGTTTTCTGTAACTCATAAGTTCTCTTTCTCTTCTACCCTTTTCCCAGTGTTAAATTATACTCACAATGTATTGCAGTAATTTTGAAAAATCACAAGCTGTATCTCTGTGTATCTTGGGGAGGGAAATCTTAAAAGTAAAAGAAGAATAAGCAAACTCCCCTTAACTTGCCCCCCCCCCAATCTCATTTCACTCATGAAGAGTTTGGGAATCCAGCATTTATATTCTGAAGGAGAAATGATCTTAAGCAAAGAGTTTCCTTGGTGATACAAACAGTCTTGTTTATACCAAGGACTTAATTCTGTATCAGTACTTCTCAGAATTAAGAACTATTAGATGGCGTTTTGAAGCACAACCACAGCATTTCAACTTACAATATCAGTTTTGGAGTAACCAACTCTAGAAAGAACATTATAAAATCCTTTTCTATTAAAATTCATATGTTGAATTGTGTGTGTGTGTGTGTGAGAGAGAGAGACAGAGAGAGAGAGAGAAAGGGAGGGAGGGAGGGAGGGAGGGAGGGAGGGAGGGAGTAAGTGAACAAATGTGTATTCAGTTATTTTGAATGGAAGTATCTTTACTAGGAATGCAACAATATTTTGTTCATTATGCCTTTTTAAATAAACCAATCTGATTTTCCTTGGCAGAACTTAAAACATTTGTTCTCATGTTTTCACACCTCTCTGCATTTCTGGAAAGAGTTGTCAGCTCGAAACAAAAAAAAAGAAGACAAAGGAAACAAATTGAAAGCACTCAAATGCATTTTGAAATATGTGCTTGAGAACCAAGTGCATTGAAATCATACATTTTTTGGAAAATACGTTGTTGTTTTTTAAAAATCCTATTTAGATATCAAATTAAAGGACAAGAATTAAAGAAGGAGCAAAAAATGACATGGACAAGATATCAGCTGATCCATTTATCTCTAGTTCTTATTTAGTGCCAATGGAGAGTATCCAAGTTTAGGTTCATCATCTCCATGAAAGCAAGAAATCAATTGAACATGTTGCATTAATCAAAATACTGCACACTTCATCAATAAATGAGTATCACAAAAATGGGAAAGGTAGCTATTTCAGTTGAACCCTTATATTCATGTACTTACCTTTCTTTTAAATCCTCATGCATTAGCACAGTGGTACCTTGGCACTCACCTGCTTTGAAACTCATCAAAATTGATATTTTGATGCAAAAAAAATTCTTCCCATTACATTATTTCTTAGGGGAAAAATGTGCATGGTACTCATTGCTTTTGGAACTTGTCATGCCTCCCGAACCAATTAATGATGATTACTGAGGTAGCACTGTATCCGGATTTCAAAACTTGGTCATCCTTTGATGACAAAATTATTATCTTTGATTTCAAAAATTTGTCTCCTTTCCAGTCAAGGAGACAAAACTTGGTCTACAGCTAGAACAGGAATATTGGGGGAAAATATATCTATTTAAGGAATCAAATTTTTCTTCCTTTCCATCTGTGCCTAGTGAAAATGAAAAACAAGTTTGACCTTTAAGATTTAGCCAAAAAGGAAACCTGGTAAATGCAATGCAGTTCTTCTAAAAAGATATATATATTATATAGGAAATTGTTATCTCTGATTCCCTCAATTATATATATATATATATATATATATATATATATATATATATATATATATATATTTGAGGGAATCAGAGATAACAATTTCCTTTTTATAAAATATTGGAGACAGGTGGACAAATATGGCTGAATTTCCCCATTCATCCATTCAAATAAAATTCATGTCCCTGTCACAGGTTAGAACTAACCTGCAAATCTGCAGTCAAAAACTCTGCTTTCTCCACATAAACCTTGAGAATTTGCAGAAAAAGGAAATAGCAAATCAAACACAGCTTTATAATAAACCTTCCTTGTCATAAGTCAACTATATTTCTCAGACAAAAACAGCACTTGAGACAGGACATTTCTAAGGAGCTTTTGAGATGTAGAATGCCATCATGTTGTGTACCACAGAATGGACTGATCATTGTACATTGTCATTTTTGTTGTTTTTATCCATGTTATGGCATCCAGACATGGCTGGGAATCTTTTGTGGAGTCAACAGAATACGAATATCACAAATATGTAATAATGGTTATAAAAACAAATAATGAAAAGTAGCATGCATTTCTTTAACAAGAATATGTATTTAGCCCAAGTAAAAAGCTATGCCTACTTGTCTATCAGTAGGAATACATTTGGACAAAGATGCAGTCAAACTTGGACTGCAAAGCATTGTAAAACCCGAGAAATTATCCTGCCCCAAACCTTTAGAAATCTCCAAACAAATAATTTCTCAAGATTACAGTAGATTTTTTTTAAAATCCCAGTTTAACACCTGGGATAAATAGTTAGCACTTGCTGACAAGTGCTGCATGCCTTCCCTTAGGCAACCACTTATTTGGGGGGATGGATTTTACAGTAGGTTTTAAACATAAATGTAACATAAAATTTGATCTAATGAGGAGGGAGGCATGGGAGAAAATTGAAGAGAGCTAGCTGTAGAAAATGAGCATGTAAGAAAACATGGGTTGGATGCCACATTAAGACAAGAGAAGGCCATTTAATATCCTTCAGAAAAGCCCTGGATTTTTTGTCAAAGGTAAGTTTATTTTCTGTTGGGCTGGGGAGAGAGATGGTGGGAGGGAGAGAGGAGGAGGAGGGAGGGGGGGAGAGAGAGAGAGAGAGAGAGAGAAAGAAACAGACTGAGAATGAATTACACATAGATATATGATAGATAATAGACAGATAATATTGACAGATATATAGATAATTGTTTTTGTAGATTTTCACGGGTAAAGGTATGTAGGTCTTGGTGTATTCGGGTCTTGTCTCGTGCCAAGGTATTCTCAATCTTACACGGGACAAGACCCGAATACACCAAGACCTACATATATAGATAATATATATATATAGAAATAGAGATAATAGATGATTGATCAATAAATATAGATAATATAGTGTAGAGATGATAAATAATAGATACAAATAGATAAAAGATAATCAATCATAGATCATAGAGAGAGATTCTATCTATCATCTATCTAATCGATCTATATAATCTATTATCTAACATGTCTGTCTATCTATCTATCTATCTATCTATCTATCTATCTATCTATCTATCATATATCTATCATAAATCTCTATATCTATCCTGGCACAGTAACTTAAGAATTTTTACTTTTTTTAAAAAAAATTCAGTACATATGGCAGATAATGTTCCTTTATAGATATATGGTATTCTTTCAATAATCTGTATTTACTGTAGACCTTTGACTAGTCTGTTTCCTTTAAGAATCACAGCACAGAATTAATCACTGTTGATACAGATAGATATTTGCGTGTGTATACACACATACGTACACACAACACAAACAGAGATACAAAATTCCTTGGAGTTAAGATTTCTTCCTATCATCAGATCACGTGAGGAACTGCAAAAAGATGTGTAGATCCCATCAGACAAGAGTCGGGTTTCTCTATCGGCATCATAATAAAAGGATTATTTTCTCCACTAATCTATTTATGAAAAGGAAACACTGCTTCCCTTTCAGGAACCATCAATTGCTTTAATAAGGAACTGAAAAGCCTGGCCTACTTTGTATGCTGAACATCACCCCAGTTGCATAAGGATTTACAATAGGCAAAAACAAAACTGGTTTTGTTATAAATAAGAGCAATTTGTTGGGAAGGAGGGAAAAAAGGAAAAGAGAAAGAACTTTCCTTGCTTATGTTTGCACCTAAGGAGACAGGAAAAGAAAATATTTTAACGCTCATAAAGATTTATCAGGCGTTCATTCAATTAAAACTTCTTGTATATTCTAAGGGAATCAAAATCCTCCTTAAGACCAGCAAATGGGAAGACATACCAAAGCCTATGCACTCATAGAGCAAAACTAAGATGTTATGAAGAAGAAAAATGATTGACAGTTCTCAGAGAGAGGCCTTTTAAAAACAATCCAGCTAAAAGGAAATGGTTACACTGCATAAAGAGATGCCCTGCAAATATTCTCTAGGCAATCATTTTGCTAATTATTTTTTAAGGGTGCACTAATCCAGGAAGTGCAGTTATGGTATGGGGGGGAGGGGAACCTTAACCAGTTACAGGAAAATATCAAAAACTGCTGTTGAAAATCAATTTATTTATTTAAATAATGGCAAGCACCAAGATTGTCTTCCCATTCGTGTCTTTCAGTTCATCTTCTTGCATGGATTCATGCCTTGACCAGAATATTGATGGAATAGCCATCTTCAACTTAGCCTCCTCCAGATGTCTTGAGATGGAACTTCTATCCTCTTCAATTGGCAGTCCTCATTGCTGGAAAAAAAAAATGACTGTAGCTCAACATATCTGAAGAGTACCAGATTGATTTGGAGAAAGGAAAACCCGGCACATGTTTCGTTACCATCGCTGTCCTTCCTTTTTGATGCAATGGTTGAACTAAAAAGCAAGCATCTGATTGGCTGATCCTTCTTCCAATGGTGTCAGCATGTCACCATTAGTAATCCATTCTCATGGAAGTTTAGAAAGAGGCCAAACAGTTGAATAACCACAACTGTACAAAAATGGTTGGCAAAACTACATCTATACTCCATGGGCAATATTTGCAGTACTAATAATGACAGGGCAGCCAAATTATTTAATTTATTTGCTTACTGATTGGGTTACTTGAATTAATTTGCATCCCTACTTAAATGAATCCAAATGTCCATGACAGAACACCCAAGAGTTTTTCACAACAAGTGAAACTTGGGTGACACGATCCATGAATGCCGCCATTTTATCACAGTTTCGTGCTGCTTTGGATTCTAGGTCGACCATCCAAACTAGAAGTTAACCAGAAATGGTTGTAAAGTCTTCTGGAACTAGCAGGGACTGAGAGCAAGAGCTTGTGTAGGTTACAAGTCCTGCTTTTTTTGGATAGTAAAAATATGTAGTTCAATTCAGTTTTAGATGATATTCTAGGCCAGTGATTCTCAACCTATTCTTCACCACTGACCCTCTCTAAATACCTTTTGTGGCCACAAATAACTAATTCTTAACTCAAGATTTAAATCATAACATTTCTTCAAACCCAGGTGCCCACAGACCATAGATTGAGAGCCATTGTTCTAAGCCATAACTTATGCTGAACAATACAAGGATAAAATGATACCAGATGTGTGGTTATTACCCCAAGTAACATTTGTAGGAATAGTTCAATACGAAAACCAATGAGACTTCAAAAATGCTTATTTGAGACTGGATCTGACTTAGTAGCTTGTTGTTGGGCCAAATTTAGTATTCATTGGAAATGGAGAAAGACTGGTTGTGTATAATCCAAAAAGGCCCTTATATTTTTTACAGCATAGTTGTATACAAGCCCTTATAATTGTTGCCTCTGTTTATAGAGAGGCCTATGAGAAAATTCACACTGGTTTGAGGTGATTTCTATAAACAAACATTGCACTTGTAATTTAAAAAATAATGTTTTTTCAGTGACATGTCATTCAATATATATACATTATTACATTATGTATATATATATGCATACATACATACAAACATACACACACATGGAGAGATATACATATGTGTGTTGGTGTATATTTATGGGTATATATGTGTATATGCACACATGTACATATATGTATGTGTACACACACAAACACACACACACACATAGATATTCCCCAAACACTCGAAATGGAAACGCTCGGCTTTAAATGTATAAAAATATCTAATTTTAATGCAGGAAAAAATATATATTACAAGTAAAGTAATGTTCTCTTAATTAGACGAATGATCTGAAAAACATTGAACATTATAACGGTGTTAGGAGCTGCAGCGTAACAATATGGGAGGCCTGTGGATCAAATGGCTTGGTGGCTCAGGCTGTTAATTGCCTGCACTTAAGTTCCAGCTGCCTACAACTGCTGTAGGCTCGAATCCCACCAGGCTCAAGGTAGACTCAGCTTTCCATTCTCTCGGGGTAGGTAAATTGAGGACCCAAGATTGTTGGGGGCAATTAGCTGACCTTGTAAAAATGCCGCTTAGTAATAAGCAGGCATATACAATGGAATGAAGGCTATTGCTGAGCACACTGGGTTGCATCCCAAAAATTGTAAGCTGCCCTGAGTCTCCGGAGAAGGGCGGCATATAAATGTAATTAAAATAAAAAAAATAAAATAAAAATAAATGGCATTGATTTTGTGTTAATTTTTTTTCTTTTTCTTTTTTAAAGAACTATCACTCCCAAGTGAAAGAGCTGATACCCCAATCCATTGCTAAATTCTTAAGTCGTTTTTGGGGAAATGTATGTAAAATGAGGGCAGAAATTTTAAAAAAGGGGGTAAAGAAATTTTTTACAGCTCAGTCCATTAAAAAAACCCTTCAGAAATAAACTGTCTTGCATGGGATTTTGTTTCTCAATTAAACCATCACCCTTTGTCACAGAGCAGGGCTGAGATCTGGTTTAATGCATCTCCCCTAATGAAAAAATAAAATACAATTACCTTCCGATCGTGACGTGATGTTGTATTTAAAGCGCAAGGACACTTTTAACGCACACGTAGAGATGTGATGCTCAGTGCTTGTAACTTGACCATTGAAAAAGAAGTACTGCCAATATTTTTTATTTACAAAATAAAATAAAATAAAATGAAAAAGGGAGGGAGGGAAAGGGAAAGACACTTCCTAATCTAGTAAAGGAAGGACAGAACATCTGTTTCAAACATTATTTTTTGCCATCTCAATTCTCTGGATGGGGCCAGGGGGTGTTGAGAGAAACTTTTCTTATAGTCTCTTCATCTTTTCCCCAGAAGTAACCCAATGCAAATGTTCCAAAGAAGAAACATTCATTCAGTTCTTTAAAAAGGCCGAACAGGGGTGGGGGTGGGGAAAAGGAGGAAGATCTGCAAAATCATAACAACAGTAATAATTATAATAACTTAAAGGGAGTTTAGTAGAAGACGCCCATCCCAAAACCTGGTCTGGCCTGAAAGATGTCTTCATTGATGTTGATGGTGATGAGCAAAATTAACAAAACAAAACAAAAAAATATTATTCTTATTCTGGGCCCAATTTCATTGGATGTCTCCAGTTCAGGTCTGGCTTGCTCTTTTGCAAGACTTTCCCCACCCACCCCCATCCAATGTAACCCTCCCCTCCCCCAGTTTTTTCCCCGCCCCGCCCCCCACTCCCCATTTCACAGCTGACTAATGGCAGTTTGTTTTTCCAACACTTCGAGGTAATCCGGTTCGGCCTGCAACTTCCCTTGCAGCAAAGGGAGATCGGGTTTGGACAGCTCCGTAAAATATTTCCTCGGAGTCCCATACAAAACCGTTTTATTGAGCCTGTCTTGGTTTTGTCGCCTGGACTCATAGGAAGGAGCGAACTGCCTTTTGGGGAGGGTGCAGAAATTATATTGGACCATGCTTCCGCTGGGGAGTTCCTTCACCCTCTCCACCAGGTTTTGATACAACAGTTCCGGCTCTCTCGAAAAGGGTTGCTTCTCCAGCATGTCTGCTGCGCTGATGGTGAAGGCGAAGCTGGTAGAATCGTCCTTCTTCGGCTCCAGATTGCTGTAGCTAAATTCGTGGAGATTCCGGTAGTAAGCGACGGGGTCCCCTTCCTTCTGCATGTAGATAGGATTCTGGCACATCTCGCCAACGGGAGGAGGGATGTAATTATAGACGTGGCCTTCCGCTTTCTCGTGGGCCTCGCTGTTGTAGCACCCGTACTGCAGTTGGAAGGAACTGACATCCAGGTTGTTGGCACTGCTGGGCACGCTTGGCAACCCCTTACGGCGTTTGAGAACAAAGACAAAGAGCCCAGCCCCAAAGCAGACCGACAAAATAAACACTACCAGAAGGCCCAAAATTAAGACAGAGAGGGGGACTTCTGTCCGCATTTCTGGAAAGGCGCTGGGGAAGATGCTGAAGGCTGATGGCGTATCAGTGTTCAGATTGAGGGACAAGAGAGAAGAATCTAAGAGATTGGGGTTCTCGGGGCAGATGGCTTCTTTGCTCAAGGTCTTGAGATGTTCTCCAGCGTGCTTGGCAGGAGAGTCACAGATCACTTCGTTGATTACCACGGGACTTCCTGACTGCTGGTTGTTTTGCTCGGTGACTTGTTCTATCCAGTATCTCAACCCCATGATATCACAAGTACAGTCCCAAGGGTTTTCTTGAAGGTCGATTTGAATTAGGGCTGAAAGCTGGTTGAGGACACCTTGCACGGGAAGATAGGAGAAATGGTTGTTCCTCAGGTTGAGTCTAGTTAAGGTGGTGCCTCCAAAGACATTGTCTGGCAGGGACCTCAAGAGATTGTTGTTCAAAAAGAGGAGGTGAAGATTGCCCAACACATCAAAGGTGTGTGGCAGGATCTCTTTAATCACATTATACTCTAAATAGAGATACTGTAAGCTGTGGAGCCCTTCAAACATGGAAGGATACAAGACCTCAAGGTAGTTACCATTGAGATAAAGCCGGCGTAAACTGGTGAGATTAGAAAAGGCACCTTCTTGGATCACAGCAATCCTATTGTTTCCCAAATGCAACAAGTCCAATGACGGATAGTCCACGAGATCACTTTTATATATTGTTTGCAAGTAGTTGCTTGTCAAATAGAGTTTCTTTGGACTGGTGGGTTTGGGGTGGAGATCGGAGACATTGCCAATTCTTTTCTCCTGGCAGTTGATGTTCAACCCATTGTCAGAACTTTGTGAAGTGCAAGCGCAAAGATTTGGGCAAGTTAGGGGCACAGGAGATTTGGTTTGATAAACCATGATGGGCCCAAAAATCTGCCTGTCTTTAGACACGGTGACCCGTGGGGTTGGACGGTTCCTGGTTTTGGGTGGGCGGCTGGCTTTGGGAGCCCTGGTGGCCCCAACCACAGAGTTAACTGTTGGGGGGAGTCTCTGGATGTGTGTGTCTGAGTGGGAAGGGTATTTCTCCCTTGGGTTGGAATCGCCCACACTTTTTCGAGGGCAGAGGTCCTGCCTGGTCAGTTGGGTGACGTCTTTGCCATGCAACCTGAAAGGGGTCTCGCACACAATCTCCCCAACGAAGACCGTGATGGTGTCTAGCCAAGCTTTGAGAGGCAGGAGGTCACAAGTACAGTTCCATGGGTTCTCCTCCAGCTGGATTTCCATAATTCCTCCGATGTGCTCCAAGACGCCAGCAAAAGGCATCATTTTTAGCCGGTTCCCTCTAAGGTCCAGGTGGGTCAGGAGGACAAAACGAAACACATTGCTAGGGAGGGATAACAACAGGTTGTCGTTGAGGATCAACACCTTCAGCTTGTTGAGTTTGCTGAAAGCCCCTGCCTCAATGGCGGTGATGTAGTTGTAGTCAGCCTGGAGATACTCCAGGCTCTCTAAGCCTAGGAAGGTCTCCTCCCGTAAGATCTCCAGCTTGTTGTTGTTGAGGTGCAACCTCTTAAGAATCCGAAGGCCCAGGAAGGCCCCAGTTCGAATCTCTTCCATGTCGTTGTAACCCAAGTGGAGCGTCACAGCATTGGAGTAGTTGACGAATTCGTTGGGGTAGAGTCGGGCAAACGCATTCCCGTTGAGAAAGAGTTGGTAGATCTTGGACGGGGGAGGCAGGAGGAGGCCAACTGTGGTAAATCCCTTGTTTTCACAATTAATATTCAGCACGTTCTCCTTCTCCTCACAAGGGCAACGGCTCTTGCTGCAAATGTCTTTGGCAGGTTTCCGGCTCTCTGTGGTCGGCGCGATCCCAGCTACTGTGAACACGCTCAGCAGCCAAACTCCCTTCTGCATCTTTATGGAGCCTTGATGAGCCCACCTTCTGCGCCAAGAGTCCAGCCTTGAGGGAGACGAGGGAAGGTAGAAAACAAGGCACGTCAGTCAAACAGCACCCAACAATCTGGAGGCAATGCAGCAACGCCTGTGACACAATCCTCAAGGCTTTCTCTCCCCCTCCAGACTTCCATTCCTTTTTGGGGCCTCTTCAAGAGGAAGGGAACTCTGCCCTTTTCACCCCACCTCCTCTCTTCCTGGACCCCCTCTCCTTTTCTACCGGGGCTATGATTCTTTGGGCTGCTCTTCAGGATTTTTCCTCGAGTTGTCCCCTTCTGCCTTCCTCCTACCCCTCCAAAATGTTTGGGGGGGAGGGAAAGGGAGAGAGGAAGAGGTTTCAACCTGCTGAGAGCCAGTGGTTTTCTCCTCTCCAACAACCCCGTTCCCCTCCCCTTCTCCAGATGGCCCCGTTAGGATGGGAATTTTCAGACTCAACTGGCCCTCCACTTCTGCAGCTCTTCCCCTTCTCCTCATCGTCACACACTGTTGTGCCATGGAAACTCTTTTGTGCGAGGAAGGAGCCTGGCTCATCTCCCTTCCCCCATGGCTTTGCCTCAGCCGCTCCCCCTACCCTCCGTTTCCAGTTTCATCAATAACTCTTGGTGCAGGGGAAAAATATGTTTCTCCTGTCTTCAACCCCTACAGTTTCTCCTTGGCCTAATTCTGCCCCAAAGGGTCCCATCAAATAGTTGAGGGACACCATCAGGTCTCCTGATGGGGAAGCCTTGTCCATCTTCCACTTGGAAAGCTGGACAAAAGGAACCCTGAGAGAAGCTCCCCTCCTGGGTTGAAGGGTTCTCTTGAGAGCCCTCCACATGAGTCTTGCTCTTTAATTTGCCCTGTGACTATCCTTAAGTGTTGCACCTGATGATTCTCGACTCTTGACGAATGTCTCTTTTCTTTTATGTACACTGAGAGCATTTGCACCAAGACAAATTCCTTGCATGTCCAATCACTTGGTCAATAAAGAATTCTCTTGTCTTCTCATTTCTCTTCTAATTTCTCTTCTGTTCTCTATCCCATCCCATCCCATCCCATTTAAACTCTATTCCTATATCCTTCTATTCTATTGTACCCTATGACTATCCTTAAGTGTTGGACCTGATGATTCTTGACTCTTGACAAATGTATCTTTTCTTTTATGTACACTGAGAGCATTTTCACCAAGACAAATTCCTTGTGTGTCCCATCACCCTTGGCCAATAAAGAATTCTATTCTATTCTATTCTATTCTATTCTATTCTATTCTACTCTACTCTACTCTACTCTACTCTACTCTACTCCATTCCATTCCATCCCATTCCATTCTACTCTATTCTACCATTCTTAAATCTATTCTATTCTTTCATTCTCTATTCTTTCATTCTCTATCCTATCCTAATTTGCCCTAGTGGGAGACTGGATGGTCCTATCCAGACACGGAAAAGAGCACAAAACGCTCTTTCCAAACCAAGCCACCAAGCTTCGTTTCTACAGAATTTACTCTCTCGTTTGTCGCTATTCATCACCGCCTTCCCCATTAAATCCGAGTCTTGGTGGTAGAAAACAAACAAAAAACAAAATTGTGGGGGAGAGAAGGAACGGGGGTTGGGGGAGTGAGGTGGGGGTTTGCTCTCTTTTCTTTCCTTTGGAAATCATGGAGGGCACGGGAAATTTAAGGTAGAAAAAAAGGATCCTTCCACCCAACCCACCCTCCGCGGTATCGTCTCCGTCTTGAAATTCCTTGACTTTCCGTAAGGATAGTTAAGGGGGAGACGCGCTGGAGAAGGAAGATCTAAAAAAGCAACTCAAGGCAACCCTACCCCCCCAAATAAGCCCACAAACCCTCATCTCCGGGACCTCAAATCTACTTTATACCCCCACCTCGCCGACACTGCACCCCTCAAAGGCGGAGAAGGGATTGAAGGAAACAAAGCCGTCCCCGCAAGAACTACCAGCAAATAAAAACCCTCCAGTTTTGGGTCCACCCGGAGCGAACGGCGACCCCCTCCCCGCACCCACGCACCCCCTCCTGCCTTCGACTCCAAACTGCCGAGCTCGGAAACCGTGCCCCCACTTCCCCCACTCCAACCTCCTTTCCAGAACCACCCACGCCTCGCGCCCGCTGAGCCCCCCGGCTGCTCCGCCGCTGCCGACGTTGCGGTACTCACTCATCCAGAGAAGCGCAACCTCTCCGTCTTGGCCCGGGCGCGCAGCCACGAGGTCAGCATCTTCCGCGGCGGCGAAGGGAGGCGAAGCCGAAGCAGAGAGCAGCAGCAGCAGGAGGAAAAACCCAGGGCGGGCAAGCGGGCTTGCAAAGCAAGCAAGCAAGCAAGGAAGGAAGGGCAGAGCTGGGCACGGGCTGGGGCTGTGCCCGCCTCCGCTTCCCCCAGCGCGCAAAGGCGGGCGAGACTTTTGTGTGTGTCTGTGTGTATGTGTGTGTGTGCCAAGCGCCCCGAGAGCGAGCGTGCAAGCGAGGCTGGCTAGTAAGTGTGGCGCGAGGGATGCGCGGGTGGGCGGAGGAGGAGGAGGAGGAGGAGGAGGAGGAAGAGGAGGAGGAAGAGGAGGCGGGCAAGTCCTTCCGACGGGGCGAGGAGGAGGAGGAAGAGGGCCAGAGCGCAGCGGGCGCGCAGAGCTCGGCTCGCCCGGGCTTCTCTCCGCTCCGCCGGCGTCTCCAGATCTCTGAGTTACTTCGGCTGCCTGGGCTGGCCTCCCGCGCGGAGCCAGCGCGGCTGACGTCACGCGTGGGGCTGGTCTTGCCCGGCCGTGGGGCGGAGGGATGCGGGGTGGAGTGGGGGGAGATAGAGGGATGCACGGGCGGGAGGGGCGTGCGAGGCGGAGATTCGGTCCGGCGCCGCTCTCCAGATGCTGAAAGGGGCTGGGGGGCAGGCGCGGTGCCTTATTTCGGGTGGGGTGTGGGGTATGAGTAAGGAAAGTGGGGCAATTAGCCCGGGTTGGGGTTTATTTGGGGGGAGGAGGAGGGCAATGCGGCCTATGCAATAGGAGTGGTGGGATGAGGAAGGGCACTCCTCTCCGGAGTAGGGTGTGAGGAGGGGATATTCGCGTCTTTTTTTTCCCCTCCGGGAAAGAGGGAGGACCTGGCTGGGAGCGATGGGAGTTCAGCTTAAGGAGTCCGGAGAGTTCCAGGAGAGGGAGAGAGACCAGGCTGGGGATGATGGGAGTAACCCAGCCTATTGGAGACTGGGATCCTTGATGCTCTCAAAGCTTGGTGGCTTTCTTGCAAGGGCAGCCCAGAGAGCACCAAAGACAATACGGCTCAACCCTGAGCTGCAAATATTCTCTTCTGAGTTGGAGATGAGGAGCTGGGATGATGGGAGTTTCAGCCCGGGGCATCTAGAGTTTGCAAAGGCCACCACTGGGGCATGATTCGTTTTCAGGGTGATGGAAATTTAAAGACCAGGAAAAATCTCAGGACTGACTCCTTTAGAGAGGAAGGGGGGGGGTTTCCAAGTGTAAGGACTCTGCTCCAAAGGGTGGAGGGCATTCAGGAATTGAAGTGTCCATCTCCCCCAACACACACACACACGTTTCCCCCTGCAAAGCAGTGAAAGTTAATCATTAAAACTTATTTTCTCTGCCAGCTGAACTGCTTACATTTGCTGGATCTCTGTTAAGAGTAAATAGGTAGATTAAAAAGGGATGAATGAAGACAAGGGCCAGGAAGGAGGAGGAGGAAAAAGAGGGGGGAGGGGGAGGAACAGAGGAGGAGGAGAAGAAGAAGAAGATGAGGAGGAGGGGGAGAGGGGAGGGGAAGAGGAAGAAGAGGAGGAGGAGGAGGGGAATGGGAGGGGGGATGAGGAAGAAGAGGAGGAGGCGGTAGGAGGAGGAGGAGGGGAAAAAAGGAAGGGTCTGATTTTAAAATTCAGCTCCCTGGGTGGGGTAGGGAGAGATTTAAACCTCAAGGGTTTCTCCCTTGGGACAAAAGGATTGTATATACTATAAAATAAGCCAGATGTTTTCTCCACCTTCCTGCAACCTGCCAAGTTCCTTTTATTGCTATTTCATGCAGCATTCGCCATTCTAACTTTCTCTTATATGTCTGTTCTTCTCCCCTCCCACCCCCCATAATCTCATGTACCCCCTTCCCCACCCTGGTTGGAATTATTTTGCTGCGACCTGGAAATGTTAATCTCTGAGTCGTCTTCATCACAGGACCAATTTCCATCCAAACATCATCCACCCCTCTCAATACCGTCCCACTGAATTCATTCTCATGCTCAGGGTGAGAAAGAAATCACCCATTAAAAAAAAAAAAAAAGGCAATGTCTACATCTAAGCCAGCACGAAACCTTTGAATACATTCTACTCTCTGTTGTAATCAGAATAATGTTCAGTTTGCATTTCGGGCTGCTACCTCTTTTTGATTCGGGTGTTGCTCTTTTCTGGATCGTTTCACACATGATGGTACACACTTTTGATGAGCCAATCCCCACATAACAGGGCACACTGCATCTACTTTCAATGTACCCCAAGAAAGCTAAGTGGGAGCCACACAACTCAGGTTCTTGGATCCACCCTATTCAGATTCAACCTGGAAATAAGGATAAATTTTCTAAGAGTGAGACTAATCCACCCATGGAACAGAAGTTGCCTTCAGAGGTTGTGGGAGCTTCATCGCTGGAAGCTTCCAAGAAGAGACAGGACTGCCATCAGTCAGAAATGGTGCAGGGTCTCCTGCTTGGGTAGGTGGGGTTGGACTAGATGTCCTACAAGGTCCCTTCCAACTCTGTTATTCTGTCATTCAGTGGAATGGCTTGCCTTCAGAGATTGTGGGAGCTTCATCACTGGAGGCTTTCAAGAAGCGACTGGACTGCCATCGGTCAGAAATGGTGCAGGGTCTCCTGCTTGGGTAAGTGGGGGTTGGACTAGATGACCTACAACGTCCCTTCCAACTCTGCTAATCTGAATCTGAGATCATAAAAAGCTTTTTTTTTTAAAGGATGTTGGAACTAGCCCATCCTTCATGTCCAAAGGATTTTTGGGGAGGCCCTTTGAATTGTCCCCGTGAAATTGGGAATCAAGAATGATGCTACTCAGGAACTTGAACTAATCTCTGCAGGAGATTTTGACTGGCAGTACATTTTGGAAGAGGGTATAAACTGAAGAGGAAGCAGCATCAAGTCCAAAGCCCATCTTGGTATTTGCTTCTCAACCAAGGCAGGACCAAGGTCAAGCCAACTGACCTTCCCAAATCAAGTGAGGTGGATGGACCAAAGTTGCCTTTGAGTTTTTCTCCAGGACAACTTTTCATACAGTTGAAAAGTTCTTTCTTGATCTGGACTCTCTCCCAAACCCAGAGCAGGGCATCGTAAAGTCTGTAGAGTTTTTCATCTTATCTCCTTTTGGCATATGTAAGTTTTAGCTGGCTCTGGGAGGGCTGACGGAAGAGCAAGGCGAATTATTGGGGGGGGGCTTGGTGGGAGATGGTGCCCCTTTTAAAAGCAGGCACAACCTGAATGAAATGAACACCAGAATGCCTCTTGTGCTGGGCAAATGAGTTCAAGAGCAGAGAAATATAATATATTTCCAGGGGCACCCTGTTAATTAACAGTCCTGGGAAAGGAATGTTTAGCATTGGTTTTGACCCAACGTTTAAAGGGAAATGGTACATTTGAGACCAAGGCATTCGTGTTTCTGGGTTTGGTTTGTGTGTGTGTGTGTGTGTGTGTGCAAGTATTTCTGATTTGGGGATCTTGGAGGAGGAGGAGGAGGAGGAGGAGGAGGAGGAGGAGGAGGAAAATAAAGAAGAGGAGGAGTAGAAAAAGAACAAGAAGGGGAAAAGAGGAGGAGAAGGAAAATGCATGGACGCTTTGTGGATTCTCCCTATTTGGAGTCTGTGTTTCAGTGTCTAGCAGCTGCTGGGAGAGGCAGGGGAATTAAAATTCATGCCCTGTTTATGGGTTACTGGGAAGCCTTTGGCCGACTCTTTTCCATGTAATTCACACTGCTGCAGAGTCCTTGCTTGGATATAATCCCTGTGTTTCGGAGGACCTCTGCAGTTTTGCCCAATCAGCACTGAAGCCCAATCAGACTAAGATAGCCATTTGAGGCATCCCAGCTTCAGAACCGAGTCATGTCCTGAACTTGGACGGGTTTCCTCAATGAACTGCAGCAGCGGCCTGCAGAACAGTGAAGTGCTGGAGATAACACAACGCTGATAGGCAATGTGTCCCAACCAGCAATAAATTGATCCCGGAGTGTCACTCGCCTTGGACAAGCGACAATCTGGGTTATTTGTTTCTCTGCCTCTGCATTGGATCTAACTGGCTGTATTCCTGGGTTTCCAAACAGATTGTTTCCCCTTCCCTGCAGCAGAACACACAAGGAGTTTCTAGGGATTGCAATGGGACCTTCAGATCATAAAAGCTCTTAGCAATAGCCCTTAGACTTATATACCACTTCATAGTGCTTTACAACCTTCTCTAAGCGGTTTACAGAGTCAGCCTCTTGCAACAATCTGGGTCCTCATTTTACCCACCTCGGAAGGATGCAAGGCTGAGTCAACCGTGAGCCTGGTGGGATTCGATCTGCCAAATTGCAGGCAGCAGAAATAGCCTGCAGTACTGCACTCTAACCACTGCACCACCGAGGCTCTATAATGCTCTTAATAGCTAGGATTAAGTTGCAGCCAATCCAAATAATGTTTCACACTCAAACTGGATGTTCCTGACTTTGAAAGTCTCACTTCCACATTCAGTTCATAGCAGCAGTAAAGGTTCCCCTCGCACATCCGTGCTAGTCATTTCCAGCTCTAGGGGGCGGTGCTCATCTCTGTTACAAAGCCAAAGAGCCAGCGCTGTCCAAAGACGTCTCCGTGGTCATGTGGCCGGCATGACTAAATGCCAAAGGTGCACAGAATGCTGTTCCCTTCCCACCAAAGTGGTCCCTGTTTTTCTACTTGCATTTTTACATGCTTTCGAACTGCTAGGTTGGCAGAAGCTGGGACAAGTAACGGGAGCTCACTCCGTTATGCAGCGCTAGGGATTCGAACCGCTGAACTGCTGACCTTTCTGATCGACAAGTTCAGCATCTTAGCCACTGAGCCACTGCATCCCTGCCCTTATAGTAGGTGTGTATTATTAAAAGTTTTAATAAAGGCAAAAGTTTCCCTTGTCCAGTTGCGTCCGACTCTAGGTGCTCATCTCCATTTTTTAATGGAGGGAGCCAGGGTTGTTTTAAGATGCTTCCATGGTCATTGGACTGGCATGTCTATATGCCAAGGCACATGTTAGCTTCCCACAAAAGTGGTACCTATTTATCTACTTACTTTATCTATTTCTCAACTTGCATTTGCATGCTTTCAAACAGCTAGGCAGGCTGGAGCAAGGATGGGAGTTAACCGCAGATGTTGTAAAATAGGGCAAAACTCACTTAAATGTTTCACTTAGCAACTTAATTCTGGGCTCAATTGCGGTCGTAAGTTGAGGACTACCTTCATTCAAGGAAAGCAGCCCCCTGCACACATTTGCACCTGAGAGTCCAAAATTCAGGGCAACCCAACAGGACACGAAGACTTGGGAAGGTCAACGGAAGACACAAGGATTTTACGCAGAACTACAGTATGTTTCTGTGAAATCTCCTTTTTCTCTCTCCCCGGTTCCATGAGCTTTTGATTTACTGCATTAATAGTACTTTTTGTTTTCGTTTTGACTGCTCATCCATTTTGGGTTGAAATGAAGGACATTACATTTTTGAACGCTGTGACCAGAAAAGAAGATTTAGAGTCATCTTATGCTTCACTGGGAAGTGTAAAAACCACAATTTCCAGGGAATTGCCTCCTCTTGGCTTCTGTAAAATATGTCTTGCAGCTTTCTCCTGCCTTGGCCTATCCATATCAAGTAATGGGATTATTTTTCCCTCCCTTGGAAACACACACAGACGAATTGAACCATCTATTTTGCTGGACCATTGGAATTCTTAGGTTGCCATGAAGGATCCATGTCCACAACCCCCTCCCTTAAATTCCTTTGACCCTTCTCTGGCAGCAATTTAGGATGTCTATGGAGACTCTCTGTCATCCAGGTCATGGTTGTCCCAAAGGTGCTTTTTTCAAGAGGCAACTGGACTTCCTGGTTTCTTTCTTTGAAGACGTTTCACTTCTCATCGCAGAAGCTTCTTCAGCTCTGACTGGATGGTGGGGAAGGGAAGGATTTATACTCATTGCAGATAGCTGGTCATTTGCATCCTTTTTAGACAGTCGTTGAGGCCACTTGGAGGTTTGTCAGTGTCAAAGAGGCCATCTATGTTTAAATGGAACAGCCCTCTCTCAACTAAGTGGGGGGGATACAACATCACCTATCTCCAGTCTACAACACAGTCCTTTCAGCAGTTCCAAGAAGGCCCCACACCCATTTGCACCACTCAGGTGACCCTGAGGACACAGATAAACCTCCAAGTGGCCTCAACAACCCTCTAAAAGGATGCAAATGACCAGCTGTCTGCAAGGAATATAAATCCTTCTATTTTCCACCATCCGGTCAGAGCTGAAGAAGCTTCTTGGATGAGAAGTGAAACATCTTCAGAAGACAAAAATAAGAAAGTCCACTTGCCTCTTGAAAAAAAATGCCCCTTTGGGACACCAATTTAGTACTGAACTTTAGTGGACTAGATTCTTGTCTGTAGGCTTGAATACAGGCAGTCCTTGATCTATGAGTGCAATGGAGCCCAAAATTCACACTGCCAAATGAGACCATTGTTGAGTTCTGCCCCGCTTTGCATCTTTCCTTGCCACATTTGTTTAGTTTAGTTTAGTTTAGTTTAGTTTAGTTTAGTTTAGTTTAGTTTAGTTTAGTTTAGTTTAGTTTAGTTTAGTTTTATTGGACTTATATGCCGCTCTCTCCCTAGGGACTCAGGGCAGCTTACAATAAAAAATAGCAATGCAGTTAATTAAAAATACATTAAACAAGTGAACTAAGCCCACTAAAGATTAAAACCCAGTAAAATTTAAAATAAGAATAAAACCCCACCCCTTACCCTTCAGTGCAGGCCAGACTGTTGAAACAACCAGGTCTTTAGGTCGCGGCGGAAGGAACGGAGGTTGGGAGCCAATCGGAGCTCCAAGGGGAGTCGATTCCACAGGGTGGGTGCTCCCACAGTGAACGCCCTACCCTTGGGCACCGCCAGCCGACATTGTCTGGCCGACGGCACCCCAAGGAGGTGCTGCCTGTGGGAGCGCACAGTGAATCGTCACGGTTGTTAAATTAGCCCGTGGTAGTTTAATGAACCTGGATTCACCGTGGAAGGTCTTGCTTGTTCAAAGGCCGCCAAAGAGGATCATGTGACCCTACAACCATCATAAATGTGAATCCGTTGCCGAGCATCCGAATGTAAATCACGTGACCGCGTGCAACGGTCCCAAGGCACTTCTTTCCACGCTGTTGTAACTCTGGATGGTCACTCCTAGAATGGTTGTAAGTTGAGGACGAACTGGGTAGAGCTTCTATTGCCACTGTCCTCGTCACCAAGTGCTGGTGTGTTGGCTTCCCTTTGTAGTCAACGTGGTTGCGTACGGCGAGGTATTTTTATTCCTCTCCTACCCTGATTATTAAGAAAATCAACAGTTACTGCATTTAGCTGTAAACAGCCTGCAGTGAAATCAGGGTGTAGAGCCAAGCAAATTCCACGCCAGACAGGAGCAAAGGGGACAGGATGAATGTGCGGGATGGGGAAGAGGTGGGCCCTCTTGTCACTGGCATCCTTTGGAGGGCAGAGGAGGGGTGTGTGGAAGTCAACGCAAAGGGCAAAAAGGAACAGCACATTGGCACCTGGCCCAATGCGCTTCCTGGTCCCACAGCGTCCTTCCCTTTTGTCACAACAGCTGGAACTCTGCAGCTTTGGGGCAAGTTGCATACACTTTTTCCTGGGATAAAGAGGAAGCTCAGAAGCACTCAATCATGACTCTGAGGGATGGAGAAATGGACCCTGGTGTGAAATCCTCTCGGGTCTCATTTCACGGAAAGATAAATCCCGGTTTGTGGGTCTCTAACGTTTGGGAAGAGCTTGTTGATGTTGGTTTTCATATTAAAAGCAAAGCAACAGAAGGAATAGGAAAGGCTGTATAGCCTTACACATATGCATGGATGTAATGTACAAAAATGTAACCTATCAGAGGAATGATAGGAAGGAAAGAAGGAGGGAAGGAAGGAATGGAAGGAGGAAGGGAAGGAAGAAAGGAAGGAGGGAGAGAGGGAAGGAAGGAGAGGGGAAGGAAGGGAAGGAAAGAAGGAAGAGGCAGAGAGAGAAGAAAGGAAGGGAGGAAGTTATTGACTCATCCAAAAGATGGGATCTCCCATCCTGGAAATATCCTCTGATTATTTCAAGGAAAAACTTGTTGAGATGGTTGGCTATAGAGAAATCAAATGAACGAATGAAAATAAAACTGCAGAATAATATAATTCATGATATTTTGGGGATAATCTTCTTCAAGAAGTGGATGTAGTTGGAGAGAAGGAATCTGAATAGCGTAGATTTCTTTGGGTAGCTTGAAAACCTTCACCTGATTTTTCCCCTCCTTTCCCAAGCCCTGCTAACTAGATGCTGCTCCTAGCACAGATGGTGAGTTATGATTTATTAAACATGGCAGCACCAGGGTGCATTGTGTTGGCTTTTAAGACAACTTCTATCAGGGAAGACTGTCTGAGAAAGAAAAAGTAGTATCTGGTAAGTGTTGAGGAACCAGAGGAAGGAACTGAGGTGTTCTCGAGAACCTGACCTGAATTAAATCAAACAATAGCAACTCTCTTACGGAATTTCTAAGGGTGGTGGTAGAATTGAGGATACTTGTAGTGGCAGAAGATAATCCTAGAGAAACCAAGATGCACCACATTCACTTTTTAAGGATTCTAGTTTTGTGCAAGAATACAATCTGGGTGATATTTGGGCCAGTCGGCCCTTTTAGAAGCTCAGTTCCTTTGTTTGATGTTGGGTAAGCACAACCTACACTCTTGGACAAAACACACACAAAAACAGATGAGACGAGAATAGCTGAAGTTCCTTGGACTTCAACCAAGATGGCAATAGATTTCCAGTTTTCCTTATTTCTTGTGCATTAGTCAGGAATGTGCTGTATATAGGACAAATTTACTACATATGCATATAATTTATAGCTGTGAGTTCGATCCTAGGTAGAGGTAGATATAATATATCCACTGAACACAACTCCGCATTGGCAACAGGAAGGTCATCCGGCCATTCAAATGCTCTGCTAGCTCCATTTAGTTGCCCAGACTAAATGGATTATGGGGTCATTACATGAAGATGATGATGATATATATTTTAAGAATTAGAACTTGCCTTGGGATGGTATGGGCTGCCCAAACAATGGAGATATTTTACTAATGGAGCAGGAACATGTACCATACATTTTAATACATCTGGACCAAGGCTATGACTGTCTGGTGGAGATAAAAGCCTCCAAATTTTCAAAGTTCATTTCGAGATTTAGCATTCTGCATGCTATCATCCATCAAAACAATTCTGAATTACATATCTGTCTGCTGCTAGCCCCTGTGGCATTTCAGTGACTTTGTGAATGACTTAGATTCTATTTGGCAAATAAAGTGAGCAATTTCCTGCCTTTGGAATAAACACATATTGTCTTCTTTTTTTTTTTTTGGAAGAAGCAAATCTTTAATCTCAATAATATTTTAAATCAGATGGAGCTAACGTCTTTGCTTTCAAAATTGCAGCTCTTACCTCAATGAATGTGAGGAGGGATTTCTGACCATCGGCAATTGCTCTGAGCTGAAGAATGTTTATTGATAGTTGATATTGGAAGCAGTCAAGAAGGACTACTTCTTCGCTCTGTGTCTTCTTGTATTTTCTAGGCCACGATGAAGTCATTGAAGCTGTCCTGCTTTTATATGCAATGCTTGTAAATGGGCAGAGTTTTCATTGCATCATCGTAGTTGTCACCTTGACTTTTTTTTTTAATCATGCTCTCCAGAACCCCTTTGTGGGACTTATCTAGGAGGGCGAATTTCATGTCCACACAATCTTATCTTCTATGCATTATGTACCAGGCTTAATATTTACTTATGTCAGCCCATTGCATCATTAGTGAGTCCAGGAGTAAGTGAGGATCAGAAGATGGGAACAGCTCTGTAGCAGACCAAAATGCTCTATGGGGAATCATTAAAACTGCGCAGAATATCATCGGGCTCCAGCTACCAGCCCTGGATGACATCTTCGCATCTCGCTGTTTGAGGAAGTTGCACAACATTCTCAGAGACTCTTCCCATCCTGCTCACAATCTTTGCGAAGCTGTTGCCTTCCGGCAGAAGATACAGAATGATTAAAACTCAGACCACACGTTTTCTGAACAGTTTTTATCCCAGAGCTATAACTACACTTAACAATGAACTTAAGGACCATCACCAGTGACTTGTTGGACAGTATTACTTGGTCTGTTGTGTGGAGGCTTGTGTGTTTTTAGGGGGTGGGGAATTTGGCAGGTGGAAGTGAGCTTGAGGATTGTCATGTGTGTGTGCGTGTTGGGTCTGGTCTCTGGGTGTTATGTGAATTTCATTGTATGTGGATATACATAATGACAATGAAATATAAAGTAAAAGTAAAAATGGCATATGTCAAAGGTGTCCAACCTTGGCAACTTTAAGATTTGCGGACTTCAACTCTACAATATTTATGCTGGCTGGAGGCTTCTTTAAGTCCACGGGTCTTAAAGTTGCTAAGGTTGGACACCCCTGCCTTACATCTTATTTGGGAGGCAAAGGAAGAAATAATCTTCCTTTGTCTCCCAAAGTAATTTCCTAGTATGATTTGATTGCTTATTGCATCCTATGACTATTATTAAGTGTTGTATCTGATAATTCTTGACTCTTGATGAATGTATCTTTTTTTTTCTATGTACACTGAGAGCATTTGCATCAAGACAAATTCCTTGTGTGTCCAATCACATGTGGCCAATAAAGAATTTTCTCTTCTCTTCTCTTCTCTTCTCTTCTCTTCTCTTCTCTTCTCTTCTCTTCTCTTCTCTTCTTTCCTATTCCTATTCTATTCTATTCTGTATCCCATTCCATCCCATCCCATTCTATTTAAATTCTATTCCTATATCCTTCTATTCTGTTCTATTGTACCCTATGACTATCATTAACTGTTGTAACTGTTGACTCTTGATAAATGTATCTTTTCTTTTATGTGCACTGAGAGCATTTGCACCAAAGACAAATTCCTTGTGTGTCCAATCACACGTGGCCAATAAAGAATTCTATTCTTTTCTATCTAAGGAGCTACACTGGGCAAGCTTTCACCTCAATTTTCAGGCACCAATTTCCATGTTTTCATCACCAACCCGCGTTTTGATTCAGGCACATAAAGAGCTGAGCCACTTTTAAAATTGCAGAGTTTTGTGTTTTGGTATCCTTGAAAAGAAATATGCTTTATTTGTCCCTCTATGGAAAGGAAAGTCCTTGAATGCACGCCAACCTCAGCTAGTCTTATTTCTTAGTGGAGGTTCTCACAAATTGCCCAGTCCTACCAATTTGTGTAAAAGGAGGGACACAAATGAGAGTCGAGCCATATGGTGACCAGCTGGTTCCTGCAATAGTTTTTTTTTAATGTTTTATAATTTCTACATCTCTTCCATTTGCAAACCAGGCTTAGATGCCAAGGAGAGGGAGGCAGCTGATGTCCTTCCAGGTTGGTCATCTGTCTTGAGAGAATCCATGGGATGTTTTCCTTGTTTGTCTTTGTTTGTCAAAACAAACAAATATCAAGCTCTCATTGAATAGAATAGAAAAACAGAGTCTTCTAGTCCAACCTTGCTTAGGCAGGGAACTCTATACCACTCCAGACAAATGGTTGTCCAACATCTTCTTAAAAACTTCCAGTGTTGGATCATTTACAACTTCTGGAGGCAAATCGTTCCACTGATTAATTGTTCTCACTCTCGGGAAATTTCTCCTTTGTTCTAAGTTGCTTCTCTCCTTGATTAGTTTCCACCCATTGCTTCTTGTCCTGCCCTCAGGGGCTTAGGAGAATAGTTTGACTCCCTCTTCTTTGTGGAAGACCCTGAGATATTAGAAGACTGCTATAATGTCACCCCTAGTCCTTCTTTTCATCAAACTATACATCCCCAATTCCATTCTTTATATGTTTCACTAGCTGTCAGGATTCCGGCAGTTACCCCCATTTAAATCATGAGTCTCGAGCCAAACTTCCAAAACTTAAAAAGGATTTATTGGGAGTTAAACTGTCCCGCACTGCCTGGGTGTAGCCGACTCATAATTCATTGTCACCCTTGATCCTGGTTTTCCCCCACCCCCTGGGTGTATCGTAATTCATATTCTCCAATGGGACACATCCATAGCCAAGAGTCATCAATCATGCTCTCCAGTTAGAATTTTGCATGGCAGAAACTTCAGTCACCTAATTACTATCTTTGAAAACATTTATGGTTTGCACGGCACTGCTCCCCACTCCCTTTCTGTTGGCAACTTTAAAAAGACCATAGAAATATTTTATGGGTTGACATTGGCCTCCAGTCCCCTAATCCTCTTTGTGGGTCTTCTCTGCCCTCTTCCTAGAGTCTCAACATTGCATCCATGAATGGAAGAGGTAAAGATTCCTTTGATACCATCAACCCAAACTGGCTGATCAATCTGCTACATTAAGTATGTGAATTGCTAGTTAAGAATATGTTCCTTTTCCAAATTGTACAGCAAAGTATTAGAAGCCAAGTTAGATAAAGAGTGGGGGGAAAAGTGATGTGTCAAAAGAATTCTGGAATAAGACCATAGCTGGAAGGGTCATTGAGACAATTAAGCTCAAAACCCTGCTCAACGTAAAAATTCAAATTAAAACATCCCTGGCAGATGGCTATGCAGCCTTTGCTTCAACCAATGAAAGGGAGACCATTGCACTCAAACTAACTAGTTCCTCTCTCAAACAGCTGCTACTGTTCCAAACATAATGCAAAATTGGATTCTGCCTTTCTTGTGATTTTTTTCTGTGCCCCAAGCTCTGGGGTGGTAGACAAAATCTTGATGTTCTTCTGTAGGCCATCTCACCAGATCTTGAAGAAATGCTTCTTAGGTCTTCCTCTACCTCTTTTTTTTCTCCTCAAACCTAAATAGCAATAAGACTTACATGCCACTTTGCAGTGCTTTCCAGCCCCCTCTAAGCAGTTTACAGAGTCAGCCTCTTGCCCCCAACAATCTGGGTCCTCATTTTACTGCCCTCGGAAGGATGGAAGGCTGAGTCAACCTTGAGCTGGTCAGGATCGAACTGCTGGCAGCCAGCAGTCAGGAGAAGAAGCCTGCAATGCTGCATTCTAAGGAAGGAAGGAAGGAGAAGGAAGGAAGGAAGGAAGGAAGGAAGGAAGGAAGGAAGGAAGGAAGGGGGAGAAAGAGCAATAGCACTTAGACTTATATACTGCTTTACAGTGCTTTACAGCCCTCTCTGGTTTACAGAGTCAGCCTCTTGCCCCCAAACAATCTGGGTCCTCATTTTACCCACCTCAGAAGGATGGAAGGCTGAGTCAACCTTGAGCCTGGTGAGATTCAAACTGCCAAATTGCAGGCAGCTGGCAGTCAGCAGAAGTAGCCTGCAGTACCGCACTGTAATCACTGCACCACTGTGGCTCATGAACTCATGTAGAAGGGCATAAAACTTTGAAAGAGATCACTGGAGTTTTGGGTAAAAGTGCCTCTCCAAAATGAGGTTACAAAACTGAACAGGGCCATTCTTCTATTGATGTGGCCACACTACTTAGTTCTTCACAAGGAGGAATTTATCTGCATATCCTAAAAAGGCTTAGTTGAAGTATAGACTACCACAACAGGGCAGATTCTATAGAAACAGTGGAGACAGTTGGGTGCAGAGCTACTTAGACTTAATGCTCAGTTGCCTCAATCTTTTCTCATTAATTTTAGTTTTTTTTTTAAATTCCCAGATACACTTCAATGTCCTTCTCTAAACCTATTCCATTTCTACAAACCTTTCTTGATGTATGGTGTCCACAACTGGTCTTCTGCCTGTTAGCAGAAGACTATGACCTGTATAGTCACTGTTAACAGTCCTTGCAATATGTGTTATAGATGGCTCCTGTTTCTTCTTTCTCTTGGGCCATTGGCCTTTTGATTTATTTAAGATGTTTTAGAGGACTTTACTCGATTTTGTATGCTATGGTGATACCATGCGGTTGTAATAGTCTGTTGTTTGTTTCTGATGTATTATAGTACTTTTTTTTCAGAGCTTATGGTTGGTTGTGCTGCATTGGGTTGATAAAGTTGATTGTGATAAAGTTGTGTGGGCATCTGTTTTGTTAGAAGATGCACAGGCAATCGTGGTGTTCACAATTGCTGCAGTGCATTTGTACTCATCTGGATTATTGATTATTGATTATTCTAATGCCTCCTTGTCATGTAAAATGTCCAGATGGCATTACCTGGCTACTAATTTTTAGCTCCTTGCTCTCTTCCTCTCCCACCCCCCCTCTCTCCCTCCCTCTTCCCTCTCTCTCTGCCTTACAGTTTTCCTCTATTTTCTGGTTCTATACTGAAATTATTTCCTGGCTTTCTCTGTGCTGTTGTACTCTAAATTCCAATTTAATGGACTAAAATACCTGGAGATGGCTAATTTGACAGCTGACACAGAAATGTTTTTAATAAATACATGTTGTCTGCGGCTGGAAAAAAAAAGGTGCCATGGGAAAAAAAAACATATTCAAAAGACTAAGCATGGGCAGAATATTCTGGGAAAACGTCCAGCTTGATGACCATGGGAAGGCATAGCACAATACAGTGGAAAGAAAGATGCTGGGTTTTTTTGGGGGGGGGAAATTACAGTAGCCTCCAGCTGAATTTGAAACAAAGTTAAATTGGGTGAAGTCTGGGTACTAGTAGAATGAGAAATAATCAGCGAATCTCAGGGAAATTGCAGTGCTCTGTGGGAATGACCTTACAATGAAGATTACCACATTACATTACAAAAGAGAAGAAGAAGTAGATGTTGAGACTTTGGAAAAAGTGCAAAGAAGAGCAACTAAGATGATTTTTTTTAAAATTACATTTATATGCCGCCCTTCTCTGAAGACTCAGGCTTACAATTTTGGAGCACAACCCAATGCGCTCAGCAATAGCCTTCCTTCCATTGTATATGCCTGCTTATTACTAAGCGGCATTTTTACAAGGTCAGCTTATTGCCCCCAACAATCTTGGGTCCTCAATTTACCTACCCTGAGAGGATGGAAGGCTGAGTCCACCTTGAGCCTGGTGGGATTCGAGCCTACAGTAATTGTAGGCAGCTGGATCTTAAGAGCAGGCATTTAACAGCCTGAGCCACCAAAGCTCAGGCTGTTAAAGGCCTGGAGACCGAAACCTATGAAGAATGGTTTCAGGAATTGGATATGGCTAGTCTAGCAAGAAGAAGGACCAGAGAGGACACGATAGTAGTATTTTAGTATTTGAGGGTCTGCCCCAAAGAAGAGAGGGCCAACTTATTTTCCAAAGTATCAGAGAGCAAGACAAGAAACAATGGGTGGAAACTTATGAAGGAGAGAAGCACCTGGAATTAAGGGGAAACTTCCCAACGGCGAGGACAATTCACCCGTGGAACAGCTTGTCACTGGAAGTTGTGGGTGCTCCATCACTGGGTGTTTTTAAAAAGAGATAGGACTTTGAAAGATTAGCCAGGGAAAAATAAATTTGCTGTTCCTTCCTTGCCCCAGTCTAAAGATACTTAAAACAGACTGAACACTGACCTGGCTAGAATTAAAGTTAACATGGGACAATGGCAGGTTTCCTTGACGATAAGGATAGTCACTGCAAATGTGGCACTATTCAAACAACGATCCATGGTGGCGCAATGCATGCAGTATTGCAGGCTAAGTCTGCCCATTGTCAGGAGTTTGATTCCAACCTGCTGAAGGTTGACTCAGCCTTCCATCCTTCCGAGATGGATAAAATGAGGACCCAGATTATTGGGAGCAAGATGCTGACACTGTAAACTGTTTATAGACTGCTGTGAAGCACTGTGAAGCAGTATATAAGTCTAAGCACTATTGCTATCCATCTTTTCCAGTGGCCCCTGGGACTGACTTGCACACAGAATGACTTGCTGGTCCAAAATATATCTTCCATTAATGTCGGCTAAATACTGGGCTAAAGCTATACCAATCTACGTTTTATTAAAGCTTTTAAAATATTAAATTAAGAATTTCCCCCCCTCTCTTGTTCATTTCTGGCACCAGATGAGATGAGATGAGATTGTGAGGTTATAAATAACAGAATCTTGCACGGCTGAAAGTATTTTTCCCCCTCCTCTGCTTTTATTCTCAGGGATAACTAGGGAGGGTCTCTTCTGATACGTTTCCCATGCTCTCCTTCCTGAAGGCAGAGATATCTTTCCTGCACCAGTTGACCAGTCTGTGATTCATCCTCCTGTCTGCCAAGGTCATTCTCACATGCCTTTAAAGAGGTAGAGTATATTATGAAATTTTAAACAAAACAATCCAAGAAGAAAGCAATGGATTCCATAACAGTTGCTAAAAAAAATCGCAAATGGATAGGTTTATGTCAGGGGTCTCAAACTCAAGGCCTGCAGGCAGGATCTGGCCCAGGATGTGGTCAGATCCAGCTTGTGGGACAGTCCTGGTCTACCCAATGTGAAGAGGAAACATCAGGCCAACATAGCTTCAGCCCGGTCTACCCAGTGTGAAAAGGAAATATGCCAGCAGTTTGGGGAGTGGCGCAGGGGTGGGATTCAGAACTCCCAGCAACTGGTGGGTGTGGCATGGTGGGCATGGCCTATTGGAACTTCTGGGAGAGCCGTTTTCACTTTCCCGGAATCCGGAGGCTTCCCTCAGGCCTCTAGGAAGGTGAAAACAGGCCTACAGAAGCTGGACACAGGCCCATTTCCAGGCTTCCAGAACTTCCAGAAGGCTCAATTTTCCCTCCTCTCAGAGTTTCTGCATGGACCCTGCACTTACCTGCATCCAAAATGGGTCCCATGGAGACTGGGAGGGGAGGGGTGGATTGGGCAGGGTCAGCTGGTCAGTTCAACTACCGGTTCGGCAAACCAGATGTAAATTTAACATCCGGTTCGCCCAAACCGGCCTGAACTGGATGAATCCCACCCCTGGAGTGGCGTCAAGATGGCCACGCCCACCCAGTTAGCCACGCCCAGCTGCCCCCCCTCACAAAGTCAACCACAGACCTGATGTGGCCCTCAATGAAATTGAGTTTGACACTCCTGGTCTACGAAGTATGAAGGATTGAGCTGGACTGGAGGAAGACATTTCTTTAATGTTAAATTATATATGCTTTCCTTGATCTTGTTGGTTCATTATAAACAGGGCTAGGAGCTGTTGTTCTTACCCTTAAAAAAACCCCCACAATCATGACTCTATAGATTTCATGGCTATGTTTGCAAAAGTGCTATATTTGTCTTTTTTTCCTTCCCATTTCCTCTTTTTTTCCTCTCATTTTTGGCAGTTCAATTAGCTCTTCAGTATCTCTGGTCTTGGGTCGATACGCTAGATGATTAAATTATGATCCCAATAATGAGATTTGACATGATTAATGTCAATTACCTGAGTAACCTTTAAGCAGGTTAATTGGCAACACTGATTAATGATCACCTTCCAGATTGAGGCTCCCTGAGATTAAACAAACAACGGTGTCACTAAATGAGGAAAAAGGGGAAAGGGAAATTGAAGTCTGGGTCCTGTCTAATGAACCATTTGATGGGACAAGCCGTGATAGGTTCTGCATTAAGACTCATTTATGTATTTATGGGAGAGAGAGAGAAAGCATTTTTTTATCCAGTGGATCAAAGAGAGTGAAATAAAGTAAATAATGAAATACTTGCTTTGTTAAACGGGAGTTGACAATCTTATGTCCTGAAAGATGAAACTCTCAGCTTAAATTTTACTCAACGTTTAGACTCCCTTTGCAGACATAACATACTGGAACGTTATGACCTGAAGGAGCTACTTGGATGAGGAGTGAAACGTCTTCAAAGAAAAACTGGAAAATCCAGTTGCCTCTTGAAAAAGCACCTTTGGGACAACCATGACTTGGAGGACTGAGAACCTCCATAGTCACCAGAGTTGGAGTCAACCCCCTGTTTGAGTAGGAGACCCTATACCATTTGAGACAAAGTGTTGTCCAATCTCTTTTTGAAAACCTCCTGTGTTGGAACACCCCCAATTTATGGAGGCAAGTCTTTCCACTGATGAATTGTTCTCACACAGGAAATTTCTCCTTAGTTCTAAGTTGGTTCTCTCTTTGGTGAGTTTTCATCCATTGCTTCTTGTTCTACCACCAGATGATTTGGAAAATAGGTTGACCCACTCGTCTTTGTGTCAGCCTCTTAGATATTGGAACACCGCTATCATGTCATCCCTAGGACTGTGTTCTAGTTGATATCTACACATTTTAGGGCAGCCTCCATCAACCTTCTACTCTGAATCTGCAACTATCAGATTTACTACCCAGTGGAGATATCATTTGCAAGCCCAACACACTTAGTAGATTGATGTTTTCACATACCACTGCAGGCCCACACCAAACAAAATGAATTATGGCTTAGTGACAAGTGTGTACCCGGCTACGCAATCTTTCAAGGCAAGCAAAGGATAAGGATTAATTCTCACTTGTGATTTGGGACAACCTTCTATGCCTGTTTCCCCCTCTTCTGTATCTTCGAACGGATATGAGCAGGAGAGGAGGGAATATCAGGGTTTTGAGTTATCCTCTCTAATTAAACCAATAATTCCAGATCGTATAGTTTACTTCACCTTTTAAAATATTGGAATAAATTACTTGGCTATATATTTGACACCGGAAAGCTGCAGAATATTTAACACAAAGGAGAAAGAAAGAAGCTTTTCAGAGGATTTTATCTGGAAGACACCTAAGCTCTTGAATTCCCCACGTCAATCAAACTTATTTTTAACAGAAAAAATGTATAATGAAATAAGGCTGCCTGGGAATTCTGAGAGTTGTAATCTAGTCCATTTGGAAGATGTCAGTTTGGAGGGAAGGAAATCTGTCCTATTTAGAAGAAGAAGAAGAAGATGCTCAGGGATTTGTGCTGGTCTCAGCTGTCAAGAAGGAAGGAAGGGAGAATGAACAACCTGTCTGGTTAAATAAAGCTGCCACCCACAAAGAATAACAAGTAGAAATATGCATGCCTCAAAAATCATCAGGAAGAGAGCAGATCGTTCTCTCAGCCCCATACTTTTCAAAAGTGAGATGGCAATGGAATTTTAAAGTGCTCAAGATCCATCATGACGTAGGATGGGAGGTCCATCTCTTCCTCGGTCACTTCTCTGCTGGATTTGCAAAGTCTTTGGGCACCATCTTTTTCAAATTCTTACCCCAATGTCTTTCCTCTTAATGCAGTGGCAAGCAAGGGAACAAATCAAGGGGCAGATTGCCAAATAATTACTCCCTGGGCAAGGTGAGTCTTTGTCTTTCTGTCCATGAGATTAGATACCCTGAGTCTATCTGAGGAGATTTTTAGACCTTGGCAGAAGAGGCTGTGGGATGTCTCCTGAGATGTGGCTCACATTGAAAGGTCCCGTGTCCTAAGTGGACTTTTTTTCATAGGGTAAAGAATTATGAAGGGAGTGAGGAAGGAAAGGAAGGAAGGAAGTTCTAGGACATTATTTGATGGGAATAAATATCAAGATTCTTAGAAGTAAAAGGGAGGAATATAAAATTAACTACCTTTTTACCCTTTCCTTCCTTCCTTCCTTCCTTCCTTCCTTCCTTCCTTCCTTCCTTCCTTCCTCTCTCCCTCCCCTTTCCCTCCTTCCTTCCTTTCTCCCACCTTCCTTCCCTCCCGTCCTTCCTTCCTTCCCCAATTCATCAGATTGTTTTCATTGTACTTTTAAAGCAATATAGAATTTGGATACTGTTGTAGCTATAAAGACAGTTCACAAAATTGAAATGGATTGTAATAGCCAGGAACAAACATTAAGCAAGTTGAGTCATAAGCACTGGAGTTCATGGAAAGTTGCTCTAATATGGGATAGTGCTGAAATCTTGTCCACATTTTCAAAAAGTCAAGAGGAAATAATGTGTTTCCTTTCTAATCTCAGCTAGTTTTCTGCATTCATTACGTACATATAAAGAAAATATCCGATTCCATGCTTATGACAATGGAAACGAGAAATCACATTTCTTTTTTCCAGCCAATGCCTAAATTAAGACTTTTTGAAGAACCCTGTATCTGTTCATTACATAATTTTATAAAGCTTCCTGTTAAGCTTGGGTTTCTATGGTAATAAATGGGAGCTTGGAACATTCTCTGATTCATTTTAATTGCCACTGAGCGTAAGCATCAGAAATCAGAATCCCAAATATTTCTTCATTTTAAAGTGGCACTTTGAAGCAAACTATGACTGTTCTGGGATGAAAAGTCATTTGATAAGACTCTATGGAACAAGGGCAGGAGGGTTACTTGAAAAGAAACATTAAAGCCAAGTATTATCTCAAGTGAAACCATACAACTTCTCTTTGGTACACCTGTGTTATCATCAGAGTTTTATTAAGTATGTCTTTTGATATCCTTACATATTCAAAAGTGTTAAGTTTGCATGAAGAGTCAGACGCGGAGTGCTTCAGTGAAGAGTTTATTAGTGACTACAGCTCATAACAGACCCGATTTGGCTGGGCTGCGGCTGCTACTTATAGCCAGCAGCCACAGTTGCCAGCCAATCAGAGTGCAGGGTTTTCCCGCACTTTTTAAACCAATCATTTCTAACATTTTATAAGAACAGTTCAAACTAAACCAATGACATTCAAACCTGCATACATAACAAAACGGTCACCATGTTAATCCTTTATCTATCCCTCCCTCTCTCTTTCTCTCCTCTCGGTCTCTCTCTCTCTCTCTCCCTCCTCCTCTCTCCTCCCCTCTGCTCTGCTCTGCTCTCTCTCTCTTATCTATCCTGAGAAACAAGGTACTATCTTGAGGGACACATGAATATGGGATTCCTTCTTGTGAAAAGAATGCATGATGCTTGAACACCTGAATAAGAATTCAAGAGTATTGACTTGATATTCAACTGTACTTCTCTCAGACAATGTTTTAGAATTCACAAGTCTTAAGGGAGACACAAGTGGATATTCAGTCCATGTTACATTTTCACTTGGAGTAGAAGATGTATGAATTGATCAGAACTTTGCCGCTATCAGGATCCCGGAGAGTTCACAGCAGAAGACAAAGTATCAGTTTCCAGGCAAAGGACATAGCAGAAGAAAATATTCTCCTCCATTTTTTTGTTGTTTCTATCTAAATATGTAGAAAAGGTTGCCTTATTGTTATCCTTTTCTTGAGAGGTAACTGTGTAGATCCAAACAGCACTTTGAGAGATACAGAGGATTTTTTTAAAAAAGTTCTTAAAGTTGTCAACCAGCCTTACCTAGAAACTAGTCCCTCTGTCAGCATTCCAACTAACAAACTCCAAACCAATAAACTATTGAGATAAGCAATTTCTCAATGTTCCATTTTATTAGAATTGTCATGTTGGCACATCTGGGAAAACCTGAATCTGAGAGTTCCTGGTTTTCCCTCCCTAATAGAAATTCAAAGATCCATCCCCTGCACCCATCAATCCATCACATGGCTGGAGACATTCCTCCAGACAATCCTTTCCAGGTGCAGGGCGACCTCTCCTTGACTCTCTGAGAAAGAATGTTGTTGAGCCCAATCTTCCACCTCTCCATGAAATCTGCCCTCCCAAATTGCCAGGCACTAAATGTGGCAGCTTCGAAGGTTCTAAGTAAAATATGGCTTCCCAAGGCTGACACCATCCACAAACAGCCTCCAGACCTCAACCCAACATGTGCTTTGATTTATTTATTTAGTGTGCTTTGAGAATCCACCTTGAAGTGATTTTTTTTTTTTTGCTCCTGAAGAACATCTTTAATTGGTCAACCACTTAAGGTGCTTCTTCGGTTCCATCATTGCCTGTATTGCAGGTGTCAACTGACATGCTTTTGTTGTATGGCATTTCATCTTAATTAAAATTTCAGCTAGAAGATTGCATGCAGGTGCTAATGAATAAGAAGGGATTGGCAGAAGTCAGCCAGCAAGCAAACGAACAAAGCAAAGTCAGCCAAAGATCAGTGGTCCAGTAATGTAACCTTTAATGGAAGTAAACATCAATTCTAAACATCAGGGAACATCAATTCTCTTCAACATTTTCCAGAGCTAACTGTTGCTCCACAAAATTTGAAATTAACCCTGTGGTTCAACCCATTCTCCTTCTCCCCTCTAACAGTGCTATATTAATGGTACATTGTAGGATCAGATGCTCATGATGCATCATTGGGTATATCAAAAATTGTATTTCATGAGGAAGGGAGGGAGGGAAGAAAGGAAGGAAGGAAGGAAGGAAGGAAGGAAAACAGAAATAACAATAGCCTTAGACTTCTATATCACTTCATGGTTAATATTTCCTTGTTGACATACAATAGCATATCACATTGGATGATAAGCAGGTGAAGACATTCTCATTGGCGTGGTTTGTTTCATAAAGTCCTGCAGTAATGTTGCTTTGAATGAATTTAGGGACAGTTAATATTTAGACATTTATTTTCAAAATTTATGACAGACTCTAATCAACAAGAACACTAGCTGGGAGTCATAAAAAAGAGCAAAACATATACATAATTAAAAACCCCAATAAACATAAATTTCACATTCACCCCATAAATTAAAGTACTCAGAGTAAAATTACAAGGGGAACAGCACTTTTTTGGACTAATTTATAAAATGCCATTAAGGTAGACAGCCAGAGGGGAGGTCAGTGGAAGAAGAGTTTTCCCCAAATCTCAACAGTCCTTTTTTTCCCAAGAAGCAACTGCTTTTCCTTGAAGATGTTTTGCTTCTCATCCAAGAAACTTCTTCAATTCTGACTGAATGGTGGATAGTGGAAGGATTTATATTCCTCACAGTCATCTGGTCATGATCACTCTTCCTGAGAGTTTTTCCGAAGTGAAATGTCTTCAAGGAAAAACAAGAAAAGTCCAGTTGTCTCTTGAAAAAAAACTCCCAAAGGTACACTACATTTGTTGGCTAAAGCTGGAACTTTCAATTTTCCAGGATCCATCTATATTTCTATACCTTTATACCTCTTCTCTCTTTCTCTCCCTCTCTCTTTCTCCCTCCCTCCCTCCCTCCCCCTCTGATTTATAAATCATCTAATTATGAGTAACTCTAAGGCAGCATACAGGTGTGAAAATCAATATATAAGAAAGCAATCAGAAAGGAATCAATAAGAAGATACACACCACGTTATGGAAACGAATGCAGGCTTATTTCTGGATCCACCAATTTCTGTGAGTGTAAGTTGTAGCACATCCCTGGGTCACTTAGATTGTAAAAATCACCACACCACCAAACTAATATTCCTTTACCTTTTCTTACTTCCCAAAAAGCTCCCTTAATGACAAGTGTTTAAAAATAATCCTAATTTCACTGGGGCTAAAGTAGAGCAGACGGCTTGGGAAACAACACCAAAAGACAATGGTTGAAAAGGCCTAGGGGCGGAGACAAAATTGAAAAATCATTAAGAGAGGTAATGAGATTTTGAATTTCTATGCGTATTTTAGCCTCTTTCAAGATATAAACTTTAATGAGCTGGCAATGTTGTTTGCATTAACTTTTACACATACCTCCAGTATGTATCTTACCTTGGAAACAAAGCAAACTCCCTCAGGTGTACCACCACTTGATTATCACTTCCTATTTTCTTTATTAGCAAATTAATTCCATACGTACAGATCAAGGGAAATGTGTGTTCAGCAAATGCCAGCAATGGTGTATATTATGTTCCTTTCCAGCTTAAAGCAAGAAAAGGAGTCATCCATTCAAGATGGCATATGTTCCTAACTCTCTAAAAGAACCCCATGAGTTTGGATCAAATGGATTTTCTCAGTCTACCTGGTTGGTTTCTAAAAATTGGGGTAGTGTGAAATGGGGTAATTTTGGAGAAACTGCTAACCATAAAAAGGGTATTCTCTCTTTTTCTAGCTAATATAGATACCTTTCCTTTCCTTTCCTTCCCCTTCCCTTCCCTTCTTTCCTCTCCTCCTCTCTTCTCTTCTCTTCTCTTCTCTTGAATAATTTAATTGTTGGCCTCATCTCTTAGAACTGGTTGAAGATATGATCTGGAGATTTGATTTGAAGAATACTCAATTGAATCTCCAAACTGAATCTCATTTCCAAATCAGATTGCCAAATTCAATAGGAACCAGTTTCTCTGGCACAACATCACGGTTCCAGATTAAATTCCAGATTTGAATTAGATCTGATCAGCAGTCCAAGTAATCTAACAGCCAAATTTAAGATGACTCATAGTATCTGTTATGTATGCAGGTTTAAAGTCATTGGTTTAGTTTGAACTGTTCTTGTAAAATGTAAGAAGTGATTGGTTTAAAAAGTGCAGGAAAACCCTGCACTCTGATTGGCTGGCAACTGCGGCTGCTGGCTATAAGTAGCAGCCGCAGCCCAGCCAAAGTGGGTCTGTTCTGAGCTGTAGTCACTAATAAACAAAGAGCTTGAAGCACTCCGTGTCTGTCTCTTCATGCAAACTTAACAGTATCTATATGTAGTTTGGATGAAGTTCATTACCACATTTATCGTACTGCATATGTTGTCCATCTTTCTGAAGATGCATACGTGCAGTGATCTAGATTTGAAGGAGGCACTTAGATAAACCTGCTGGCAACTTTTTAAAGAACTTTCCTCTTTTGGGTGGAGTTACTGACTGCTGGATGTTCCCTTACAATAATCTAAAGAGATAATTCAAGTAAGAATGACTGTTCCAGGATTATCTAGCAAATTTATTGGAGAAGAATGATGTGATACTATCTAGAACTTTTAGATGTCCATCATCAACTGTTTACCATAGACCTCACCCCATTCTTAAGAGGTCCTTAAAGGGGGTGTGCATAAGCACACCAGTGTCCCTACCATCCCTATCTTACTATCCCCATTTATCTGTATTTACTTTCTTTGTTCAGGTTTTTGTTCATACCTGTATGTGTCATCTTGTTTGACAAACAAACAAACAAATCATCGACCCATACCAGCATAGACAAATAGCAAGAGTTTAGAAGTTGCAATCTAAAAGATTTGAAGTTCTCCAGACTCCTTCCTTCTATTCTACTTTGTCTCTATGTGTTTATATTTATAATTACATACCACAATAAATGAATATTTCATACCCGTCTCTTATTTTGTCTCTAGGGCACTCAAGTGCATAACTTCAGGTATGGGAAATATTTTTCTCACTGAGGGACTGATTAGACTCATGCCGGTTCAACTTGCAGCATGTACTTTATCTCATTGGCTTTCAAACCACGTCCTGCAGAAGGGTTGGCTAACTGTTAAAAAAGCCTGCATTATTATTCTAACTGAGTTCCCTTGAATGGGGATCTTAGATCTGCCAGCATTCTGTCACTCCATTAAGGAGGAATGCTGTGAAGGCAATAGGCATCTATCAAGGATGCAAAGGATGGCTTCTGCAAATCATTAGAAAAGGGCGCCTGGACCAATGAGATACAGTTGGGGAGCCATTGATCTCTAGAAACAAGAGGATGTGTCAAGGCAGAGGTGCTTAAAGTAAGAAAGCATCTGGGCAAATTATTCTGAAACACTGTGATAGCTGGCAGGGCAGAGGGGAGAAGGTTTGGTTCCCTGCAGAGTTCAACTTTTACTCTAAGAAGAGAAGTTGAACAAACTCCTTTTTACAACCCTGTAATTTCTTAATTCAGGGTAGAGTTGGGGGATCTGGATGGAGCTGAACATTTATTGGCCGGATGCCCTTCCTGACACCACATAGGATATTCAGCAGATATTCTTTCTTTGCACCCTAGGAGAGAACCATCTGCGGCTACCTAGGATCGAACTTCTCAACCTTCCAAGTGGGAGGCAAGGATCTTCACTAGGCCACCATGCCACTCAGAGGTTGAACAAACAATGGTCAGATAAGAGGCAGCTGAGCCCACAGAAGGAATGGGGCATGCAAACTTCTCAGAAGGGACCTTTTCTAGTTTCTTGGACTGTATAGACAAGGGGAGGGGGAATGGATGGACTTGCAGATGTGCAAGATTCTGGTAATGCAGCCTTACAATAAACCTAGGGCTAGTACTTTCGGGGTGTGCTTCTTGTCTGGATTACCTCGCAGGGCCTCCCTTTTCTTATAGTTATAAGTTTTCATCTCGTATAATAAGAGGCCAAAGGGAGTTGTGTGGCTTCTCCTAAATCGTGCAATGCTGGCCTTGTCATCTCAGCATATCTGCCAGCTTTTAATACCAACTTTGTCCAAGTTTCCAAATAGAATCTTCTATTTTTTTTGTACTTTAGGGTAGAATTACCCAACAAATCAGCCCTTCATCTGCAATTAAAAGCACTGATCTTGAAAGAAGTAATGCATCTTTCCAATTTTCCTCCCATTGTCATTGTTTTGTTGTCTTCTGCAGCCTCTCATTTATCTCATCTTACCTCCCAACTGGCAGCTCCAGAGGTGAATTATGCTTTCTCTGAAATCAGCAGAAGTTCCAAATGTTGCTTTGTTTTCTATTCCTAAAATAAGGAGAGAGTTGGAACTATAATTTTAGTTTTAAGCTATAATAACTTCAGAACAAAATGAAATATCATATTTCCCTCACCCCACATTCTCATTTATTTTATTTTATTTTTTGGTAAAGAAGTAATTCACCGTTCGTATTTCCATTTTCCTCACACTGGAGTTTCAGAGTTGATAAATATTGTCATTAAAATTCTGTTTTGGTTTATCCGTGTTAGCAGTCGTTCATGTAATGCATTAAGGAGAATATTCTTCTGCACCATCATCCCTTTCCCCTTATTCCCCACTCTTTTCCTTTGATTTTGTCCATGCAATCATTGCCTTGAGGAATTACTGGCCTGCCCAGGTAAATCAGACAAGAAACCAGATGACCAGTGGAGTGAATCCTACTTTGTGGTAAGGCGACAATAACAGAATCTTGCAAGTCTGAAAGTACAATTATCTCAATTTCCTTTTTTTTTTCACAGCCTGATCAATTAGGTGAGGTCCTTCCTAAATTTCTTTCTCTATTGAGCCACTGGGGGCTCCTGCCTCTTTTCTCTGATTGTTCCATAAGCAGCATCTCTTGCCCTTATCCCTCTGGGATATTGCCATATACCATTACAGCAATACACACTTATATCACAATAGGTATGAAGTTATTTTCTGGATAGGAGTGATAAATACCATCTTAACTTCCCGTCCCCTTTCCCTTCCCTTCCCTTCCCTTCCCTTCCCTTCCCTTCCCTTCCCTTCCCTTCCCTTCCCTTCCCTCCCTCCCTCCCTCCCTTCCCTCCCTCTCTTCTCTCATCCCCCTTCCTCCCTCCCTCCTTTCTTCCTCCCTCCCTTCTCTTATCTTCCTTCCTCTCTCCCTCACTCCTACCCTTCCCCCCTCCAGCTTTCCTTAAGTAAACAACTTGAACTTGCATAGAGGTGGTGTCACAGAAATAAATGCAAGCCAAAATGTAGAGCTCATTTGGGCTATGATATTTGAATGTTTCTTCACTGGCTTATAGTGAGCAACTCTACTTTTCACTCAGCTTCTCGTGAAGCTCTGATTTCTAGACTGTAAATCCTTCCTGAATCAAAGTGATTTTTGCAGCTCGGCTATATTTTCTGCTTCTGCTTCCAAGACATTCCTTGCCCTGCTCCTTGTCCAGTTGCATTCCCCTCTCTGGTCTCCTAGCAGGCCATTCATAAAGACTGATTCATGTCCTCCACAGCCTTTTTCTAAGATTGTTCCATTTTCTACAGCTGGGAGTGGACCGCCTCAGGCGTACCCGTATCCCTGTTTATTGGTTTGTGATTCCCAGGGACAAATATGTATGTATGTATGTATGTATGTATAGTTTTCAGGCCTTCTTGATTTAGTTTTCTTTTTAAATTTTTTTGGAAATTTTGGAACACTGCTATCATCTCACCTCCAGTCCTTCTTTACACTAGTCTAGACATACCCAATTCCTGCAAACATTCTTCGTAGGTTTTAGCCTCCAGCCCTCTAATCATCCTTGTTGTTCCTTTCTGCACTTCTTTCAGAGTCTCACTCTCAACATCTTTTTTATAGTGTGGTGTCCAAAACTGGATGTAGCATTACAAGAGGCACTTAAAGAGGCGGGCATCTTAAAAACGTACAATACGTTCTCCCAATTTTTGTTTTAAAAAGCTAAATTTGGAAGACCTGAAAACTATTGCTCCTTAACAGACAGAAGAAAAACCTGCATGTATTCCTGATGCATATATTATTCTCCTACCCCGTCTGCACTACCATGTCACCCTTTCGTATTATTCTCCCAAACGGGGAATACACGGTCACACCATCTCTTGTGTCCTGAAAATGTTCCATTTCCCTTCACCCAGAATTTGCTTCTACCGAGTTGAAATTGGCCATTAACTTCTCTGGTTGGAATTTGTGTGTGTGTGTGTGTGTGTGTTATTCCTCCTTGGTGAACTGGCAGACCCTGTTGGTTTTATTGGGCTGGCATTTCAATCTTTGTTAGGAGAACAAGGGATACTATACTGAGTGATAGACAGACTGGAGCTCAGCTTTCTATCCTTGGTTTCATGAATTTCATTACGATCTTAATTTAAGCATAATCCTATTTGGGGGAGGTCATTTACATTTATTTTCTTCCTTACGTTTTATCTCTTGACACAATTGATGCAGTAGAGTGGGTTGAGGGGCAGCTAAGCTTCACTGATGCAAAATGAAATCTAATCTAGGATAAATGCTCAAATTATCATTATTGTATTGCTGAAATTCTTGATTGCCTGGTTAAGATTATGACACATCGTCACCAATAATGTTCTCTTCACATGACTGGCACCAAAAGGGATTGTAGTAGCTAATGTTCCTTCCAACGCCATTAGTTTTATGTTCTGTGATTTTACCGATTCAGAGATCATATAAAGACTATAAAGCAACTCTGATTGGTATCAGCCCCAGACTGTCCCTTCACTGAACACGACTTCTTTATGAAGTTGGTGCTGCATGGACCATCATGGTAGATCTTTCCAGTATCTTGACTCCGGATTACCATCTGGATAAGTCCCTGCATTTTTCTTGGCAACATCTAAAGAAAAAATTCTCGATAATTTGAACAATTTATCAGGGGAACGATTTGCCTTCAGAAGTTGTGGGTGCTACATCACTGGCAGTTTTTAAGAAGAGACTGGACAGTCACTTGTCTGAAACTAGAGGTGGTATTCAGCAGGTTCTGACCAGTTCTGCAGAACTGGTAGTGGACATTTTGAGCAGTTTGGAGAACCAGCAAATCCCATCTCTGACTGGCCCTGCCCCCATCTCTTCTCTGCCTCCTGAGTCCCAGCTGATCGGCTGGGTCTTCTTTGGTTGCCCTGCACAGGAGAACGGAGCTGGAAAGCAGGTCAGTGGGGTGGGGAGGGAATGGGGATTTTGCAGTATTCTTCCCCTGACATGCCCACCAAGCCATGCCAATCAAGCAGAGGTGGTATTCAGCCGGTTCTGACCAGTTCTGGAGAACCGGTAGCAGAAATTTTGAGTAGTTCGGAGAACTGACAAATACCACCTCTGACTGGCCCTGCCCCCATATATTCTCCATCTCCCATTGAGTCCCAGCTGATTGGCTGGGTCTTTGGTTGCCCTGCACAGGAGAACAGAGCTGGAAAGCAGGTTAGTGGGGTTGGGAGGGAAGGGGGATTTTGCAGTATCCTTCCCCTGCCACGCCCACCAAGCCATGACCACAGAATCAGTAGTAATATGGAGGAATTACTTTACGGGGTTTCTCCATTTCTGGTTTGCGACTAGTCCTTAGTGTGTCCCCATTCCATCTTCCCTGGAGATTAAAGAGAAAAACAAAACCTACGTTTAAAAAGAAATCATGTTCAATCTAGCACAGTAATGAACACACTGTACAAGGATTCATTTTCTGCAATGATTTAATTTTCTTATTTCATTGAACCCATGGCTGAAATGCACATTTCACAAAATTGGTCCTCCAGTTTGAAATTCATCTTTTGTATCATCCTCATTCATTTTCTGAATTTATACTGTCTTCCACTAGGAGAAAAAAATAATAAATGTGAGAAAAGAACAGCCAGATAATGTGGAATTTAATCACTAGCCTATTCTTATCCCGAAAACCTTATCCAATCATAATTTGCAACTAATCAGTACTCTATATAATCAGATCTCTCCACTGTCAAATAATAGGAAAATCTCAGACAAAGCTTCAGTTTCCAAAGCAATTCATACCATCAAAACCATTCAAGGGAATCTACTTTAAAAAAAACAGGCCATTTACTTTTAATTTCCATTTGTAGGAAGCCAAAATGGACATAAATGCAAAAGAGAAATTTGGGATGAGCCTTTTTCTGAGCACTCGAATCAGAAAAGAACCCCAGTGTCTTCCTCTTGTTCTTGATAAGGGAACAATCATCCTTTTGAACAAATCTATCAATAAAAAAAAAGACCAGGAATTGGAAAACTAAGTAGACTGATGATTGTTCCCTTATCAAGAACAAGAGGAAGACACTGGGGTTCTTTTCTGATTTGAGTGCTCAGAAAAAAACCTCATCCCAAATTAAGTTTGCACTTGATAGGACCTGTTTTCAATAATTTAGTGATTTCACTTTATCTGGTTGAAAGTGCAAAGCGACACAGTTAATTTTGTGGAAGGATGGTTTGGAGGATCAATCAGAGATTATGAAGCTAGGCAGGGCAATGTCAGTAAAGAGTTTACTTTCTTTAGAACAGGGGTAAGCAAATATATTGTGCTTTTGGCTTGTGGGGTATGTGGGGTAGGCATGGCATTCCCCCCAAAAATGTGGAAAGGGATGGAGTTCAAACTTCTGATTTCAACTGGAAATGTAGGAGAAAGACTTGCAGAACCTGGGGGCAGGGTTAAAAGAGGGATCAGCCTAAAATCCCTATGTAGCCACAAGCAAAATAACTCCAATCTCCCTTTAATTCCATTGAACCTTATCTAACTCCTACCAGATGCTAACCATTAATTGAAAAGATTCTTGGGTATAGGCCTGAGTAGCAATAAGTCAGTTTGATTGGACCTTCTGGTGTGAACCTGGCCTCTACTACTTGGACCATTGAGAGCCAACAGCCCATATAAACAAGAGAAGAATGCAAAATTGCAGTTTGGTCTTGTGGTAAAGGCCCCAGGTTGAAGCCAAGACAAGGTGAGTTCTAATCCTATCTTAGGCACTCTTTCTTAGCTTAGCCGACCTCACAGGTTCACTGTTGTTGGGAAAAAATAAGAGGAGGAATTAACATGGTGTTTGTTCACAGCCTTGAGTTATTTATGAAGATAAAAAAGGTGGAATATAAATAAATAAGTAAAACAAAATAAAAACCAGCAGGTATGTGTCTCATCTACAGATAAGTTGTGGAGCAAAATGTTCTCTGCATTTTTGATTGTTTTAAATTTAAACACCCCATTCCTTTTTAAAAAAAATTGCACTAAGGCTTAAACTGCACTGATATTTTCTCCTGCCTCAAAATGGCAGGAAACCATCCTTCAGCAAAAAAGATGTGTGCTCTTGAAGTCTCCCAGGTGACTTGCAAAATTTTAATGTGGGAACATTACAGCACAGCTCCATCCGGCTGCACGCATTAGTTCAGGGAATGTAAGATACATGTAAAGGAATAGAATAAAAACAGAAATATTTTGCCCCACAAACACATAGAGGGGCAGAGAAAAACTTTCTGAAGACTCCACCTAGAGTCATATTTTGTGAGATGGACAGCCCTAGAACCAATAGCAATAGCACTTAGACTTATATACTGCTTCACAGTGCTTTACAGCCCTCTCTAAGCGGTTTACAGAGTCAGCCTATTGACCCCCAACAATTTGGGTCCTCATTTTACCCATCTTGGAAGGATGGAAGGCTGAGTCAACCTTGATCCAGGTGAGATTTGAACTGCCAAATTGCAGGCAGCCAGCAGAAGTAGCCTGCAGTACTGCACTCTAACCACTGCGCCACCACGGCTCTTAATAGACCAAGATACAGCAATAAATACAGAGTAAGCATGACCTTGATATATATGGTTACAAAGCTGAAGAGGGTGACAACATGCCTCTTTTGAATTTAGGTGCATATTTTGAATTTACATCTGTGGAAGATGGACCTCTCATGAATGAAGGCAAATGTATGTGTCCTAGGATAATGTTGCAGGATCCAATCACTGGGACCAAAGGTTTCATTTTCTGAGCTTTGGGATCCATGTTGGAGCCCATCCTCAGGGAACTTCTCTTTGTCCACATGGTTCCTGGTTGTGTGTAGCTTTAACTAACACCCTAATTACCAATTATAAGCTACACCCAACCAGGAACCTTGTAAATACATCCCTTAGAACAGCCCAGCATACATATTCTAGACACACAGAAGTTCCCTGAGGATGGGCTCCAACACAAGTCTGAAAGTCTGGAAGACTAAACCTCTGGTCCCAGTGACAGGCCTAGATAGGATCTCGGTGAACCTCACCCCCGTTTTTCCCCTTCTCAGATACCCCCTTCCCTACCAAAGCACAACACGGCAAAGGAATGCATTTGTGGTAGACGGGTAAGGATTCCTGGCTTTGCCTTCTTCAGTTGGATGGGGAAGAAAGAAAAATATTTCCAAATTCAAAAGAGAACACCCTGCAATCACTGCTTTCCGAAGGCTTGTGGAGATTGAATTAGGCCAAAGATTGGAGAGAAGAAAATCGTAGCCATCTGATCTATCTGTATAAACGATGCAGGCAAAGGAGTGTGAAAATCTATTTTCCAGCTTCCTTGTCTCCCTTGTATGGTGGATAATAGCCAGGCAGGTTTCGATTAGGGAGCCAAGTATGTGTTGAATCTCTGTTATAATAGGCTGGGCAGAATTATCCAAGTGGCAAACCATTTTAGAAGCACAGGAGTGAACAGGGCTAATCTTTCCTTTGTTTGCGAAGGAAACAAGGAAGCGAGCCGCATGCTAAAATGTGGTTAACAAGCACCTGATGAGGAAGCTGAGAAGACGCAACATCAGACTCATTCATTTGGGACAAAAAAAAAAGTTTTCAGTGAATGGGATTGGCTCTTTCCCGTAGCATGGAGAACACCAAATCTCTCATGAGATGCTTCTCCTAATAGCATTATAAGCCATTCTTTGTTGCTAAGCACCATTTTCAAGGGGACATTGAGAAGAAAACACCAAGGCAACCACAGGAAGTGTGGGATTTTTATACTTCAAGGTTTCTTTTTAAAAAAGGAAAGAAAATCTTTAAGGCATGGGTAAAAAATATTTGGCATGGCAAGAGGAGAAGAGCTCGTGGATGCCAAACAGGAGAAGCAGCCAAAACATGCACACTTAAACAACCTAATTTAGATTGATGTCAGGAGAAGATTTGGGCACAAATGGTCTTTTGAAATTCTTGGTCAAACTTAATGGCCAGGAAAATAAGTGGATGATTTCTCACTGGTCCTCTAGCAGAAGAAAACCATTCCCAACAATTTCTCAAGGAGGGATTTCTTCTTAATAGTAAAAGTAAGATTGGTAGACTTCCAGAGAAGCAATGACAGACTGGAGTTTGGCTCTGCTTCCAGTAGAGCAGATGACTGCAGCCAATGAATAGGGGCCAGTGAATGGATTGGCACTTTGAAAACCCTCTCTAGGTAAAAAGGAGGATGTAGGATTACCCATAAGCGCTCCATACAGTAGCTCCCCATAAAGATACCATAAAATAGCAATCTCTGGTGGGTTTTACAGCTTTGTCTAACCTACCATTTGAAGTCTTCAGATGGACACTAAGTTTTCCCACTTATTTTCTTCATCATGTGTGGAAATTGCTTGTTAACTGCTTTTTAGACATTAACCTTTAGAACAAGTCAGAGATCACTAGCTCATTCTCCTGAAATCATCAGGTAAAGATGTTTCGTGTAAGCTTATGAAAACTTTTAAATGTTATTCTGAAGGAAACAGCAAAAAGGTGATTAGAACATTGATTTTGGAAAGCTGCAAATGGACTAAGGGCCCAGATGGAGTTGAAATTTTGAAATAAATTATAAGAATCCTTCCAGTGGGTTGTTTCAAATACTATTAAAATATATATGAAGATTTTAAATCTAAGTGTAAGAAATGTTCCAGTGGGAAAATGTTGTGGATTAGAGAAAAACACTGTGAGACTTTGAAGGCTAGATGCTGGAGGCAACCAGAAAGAACTAAAGATTATAATTAAAAGAGAAGAGACCAACAAATACAGAGTCAAAAAACAATATTTTAACTTTGGAAGAATTCTTTGGAAGAATTTGGGAACAATGCACTCAGAAATGTCTTTTAAGATTGTCTGCTACCATAAAAATGGATTTAAAAAAGGAGTTAGAAAAGGATGTAACTGAGAATCATGCTATTTTGGATTTGGATTTAAACACAACAAGTTATGTTACACTAGATTTTTAAAATGAATCCGGCTGTTCTCTTAGAAACTAAAAGAAATACATGAACAATAAATCAAGAGAGTGACTTGAGAGTGAAAATAATCTTTTTTCTTTTCCCTTTGTGTCTCTTTTCTTTTTTATGGTTTTCTTAGTTTGTGTTAGTTTTTTAATCTTTGTATTTTAAAACTTAAATAAATATTTTTTTTTTAAAAAAGAATGCTCCTGAGATCTTTCCTGTAGGTGGATGAAAGTAGGTATGATTTCAGAGTCATAAGAAGATGAGTAACAGAAAGCATCACCAGCAGAATCAGCATTCATCACCTCCAACGATACAGCAAGCTCAAAAAAACTTCTATTCTAAAGATATTTTTAAGGTATTTTTCAGATAAAGCAGAAATAGAGAAAAAGCTTCTTTCATGGGACAGGAAATTGGGAATTCCAAGGTAGGTACCTACACAACATTGAATTATACTGTATGTCCTTTTAGAAGGAACAGCCACAAATGATCTTTAGAGTTGTGTAAATCTTCAGAGGGATACTCCAGTCCAATGAAACTTCAAACTGTGGATTCCTTGGTTCCCTCTGAACTTGATTTTTGTTTGACAGACATTTCATTACACAAACTAGGTAACATCATCAGTGCACTAGGTAATGTTACCTAGTTTGGGACAACCATGAGCTGGATAATTGAGAATCAGATCTGGATCATCAGATCTTCCAATAGTGCACCCATTTCACCAAGAGCCATGGTGGCGCATTGGTTAGAGTGTACCACTGCAGGCTACTTCTGCTGACTGCCAGCTAACTGCAATTTGGCAGTTCAAATCTCACCAGCTCAAGGTTGACTCAGCCTTCCATCGTTCCAAGGTGGGTAAAATGAGGACCTAGAAGTTGGGGGCAAGAGACTGACTCTGTAAACCACTTAGAGAGGGCTGTAAAGCATTATAAAGTGGTATATAAGTCTAAGCGCTATGGCTATTTCCATTATAACTGAATCCTACTACCTTGTTCTGATCATTCCCTTCTTCTCCTTCCTTCTACCTTTCCCAGCTGTCTCTTCCTCAAAAAGTGTCTGCTTTTTCCTTGAACCAGAAGCAAGAATTTATTGCAAGGATCTATTCCATAGTCTTTCTATTGCTGGAAAATATTAGGATTAGGAGTTCTTTTTTTTTTTCAAACGATCCATCATAAATCAATGAGATCAAGATTATTTTAGCACGTTTGGAAGGAAAGAGAAATAGATCAATAGCCAGACAGACTTCATGACAGACTGATCAGGAACCGAAGCTGAGAAATTAGGGCAAGCTTCATTTATACTCTTAATTGCATTTTGCATTCTTTCTGCTAATTTCCCTGCAGGGGCCTTGATATCTGCTAACCTATTTCCACACTCAATGTAATTATATACCGCATCAGATTCAAATGATCTGTCAAAGCTGAGAGTGAGGGAATCAGCTACCTCCGCCAACTGTTTGTCTGGGTTACCAAACTCTGACTGCTTTTCTACTTCCCAAAATTGATTTAAATAAATGAAGAAGTTACTTTTTTTTTTTTTACAAACTCAATTTAATATGTCAGCTTAAACAAATCAGCTATGATAAAATCTTTAGGGGCTCAACTAGGCTTGACAGTCCTATGGAAATGACATGCTATTAACTTACTGCATGCCAACTCACAACATTTCTGGAGTCCTTGGTGCTTTGAATAGTTCAAATAGGTGTGGAAGCTGCTTGGAAGTGCTGAAAGGACTGTGCTGTAGACAGGAGATAGGTGATGTCGTATCCCTACCCTTCTGTTGAGAGAAGGCTGTTCAATCTTAATGTAGATGACCTTGTTAACCCCTCTTTGAAACCAGTAGTCCTCTCGGTCCAGAATGTGGACTTTGCTGTCTTCAAAAGAATGGCCTTTGTCTTTCAAATGCTGATGGATTGCTCAATTCTGTCTTCCTTGGTTTGTTCTACGATTTGTGTTCTCCTATCAACCTCCACATGGCCTCAACAACTCTCAGAAAGAATGCTAATGACCAGGTGACTGCAAGGTTGCAGAGGTGGTATTCAGCCGGTTTGGACCGGTTCAAGTGAACCGATTGTTCACTTTTTGTGCAGTTCGGAGAACCAGCTAATCCCACCACTGTTTCTTGGATGGGAAGTGAAATGTCTTCAAGGAAAAACCAAGAAAGTCCAGTTGTCTCTTTGGGACAGCCATGACCTGGATGACTGAGAATCTCCATAGACATCATCTGGTTCTTACAGATACCATCACAGTGGTCTTACATCAAATTATGGAGCTTTTTAAATATTTTCTAAGTGGTTTCAGCTAAAGGCAACTGGATAGTTAACCAAAGAGAAAGATAGAGAAAGGGCAAAGATACAATATATTTACTTGGGATTTACTGTTGTGTTTTATTTGGCTCTTTACTCAATGAAATGATTTTTGCTTGCCACTCCAGAAACAGAAAAGAAAGTTCATTGGCAATGGAGGATGGGTTTAGAAAAGTCCTACCTCATAAAATGTTTACACACATTTTTATTAGTCGCTTAATGTTTCACAGACCCTCAAGACATAATGCATTTTTTAAATGGAAAGGGAAGGAAAAAAATGTCCTTGCGAGTAGTCTTATAGTAAAGAGCTGTAACCAGTGAATAAAGAAATGATTCTATTGACAAAACATTAAGGGTCAGATGGAGACAAAGCAGTTTGTAAGAGGAAGGAAGACAAATCTAAAGAGAGAGGAAGGAAGATTAAAATGTTAGACCACATCACATTCCTGGGTGATGCTAATAGAACAAGATAAGAACGTAGATTGCCATCAGAAGAAATATGGCTAGGGGTAAAATGATGTTTTGGAAAATTATTTTATGAATAGCCCATTGCAAAGGACCATGCAACTTATTCCATCCATCTTTGGTCTTTGTTTGATGCAGTTTGATGTATTGTGGGTTTTCCCCCCCTTCTTTCCATTTTTCCTTCTGCAGCTATAAAAAACAGATTAGGGGCAATAAATCATTATGGCACAGATCAGCTTAATTTCCAGCCTGCTATACAAGGGATCAATTCAGATTTCTGCAAAGTATGAGAGGAAAAACCAAGCATGGTTGGAGAAAGGAGGAAGGGTTGCTTCAGCCACGCCCACTTCACAGCTCCCAACCAATTAACCTACTCGTGACATGCGTGTAATTATATGCGTGTAATATATGCACGCCAAAGAATGTTGATAATTACAATTGCTATTTAAAAATACAATAAGCAATTTTAAAAGAGAGATCAGATGCACAAAAAGTGAAGATGGTGTTATTTAAAGGTTATTTAAACAATGGGTTTAGTTCTGACTCTCAGAAGGCTGGGGGAAAGAAAGAAAGAAAGAAAGAAAGAAAGAAAGAAAGAAAGAAAGAAAGAAAGAAAGAAAGAAAAAGAAAGAAAGATGGATGAAAGGAAAGGAAAGGAAAGGAAAGGAAAGGAAAGGAAAGGAAAGGAAAGGAAGGAGGGAGGGAGAAAGAAAGAAAGGAAAGGAAAGGAAAGGAAAGGAAAGGAAAGGAAAGGAAAGAAGGAAGGAAGGAGGGAGGAAGGGCGGGAGGAAGGAAGGAAGGAAGGAAGGAAGGGATTTCCTTGGGGCTTCCAACTTCAGATAAGATACGGACATTGGCATTGACATAACCTTGATTCAAATTTTCTGTTACTCTTCCTTTGTTTAAGCTCATGGACGATAGGAACAATAAGGACTTTATTAGTGTTCGCAAACATGTTCCAAACATTTTCCTTTTTTGCTGCATGAATAAATCAGGCCTGAATTTCCAAGTATGTGACTTGGAAGTATGTCCTTCTCTGCTTCTTCAGTATGGCTTTCAAGACACACCTCTTGTCAACTGTGATTTACAGACTGAAACGGGAGAGAATTCTAAGCACCCGCTAAGACCAATGGAAGGCAGCAAGAGGTTTTCAACAGTGATTAATTCTGTACTGTAGTTCTTCAAGTATGCTGGCTCTTCAAAGATCATTGAAAGGTTGGCCATAGGTTCAAAAAGGAACATTATCTGCCTCATGCACTGAAAGTTTTTTTTAAATAGTTCTAATTTACTGTGCAAGGATAGATGATAGATAGATTGATAGATAGATTGATAGATAGAGAGATAGAGATAGATAGATGATAGATAGATAGATAGATAGATAGATAGATAGATAGATAGATAGAGAGATAGAGAGAGATAGAGATAGATAGATAGATGATAGATAGATAGATAGATAGATGATAGATAGATAGATAGATAGATAGATAGATAGATAGATAGAAGAAGATAGATAGATAGATAGATAGATAGATAGAAGAAGAGAAAGAAAGAAGAAAGAGAAAGAAAGATAGATAGATAGATAGATAGATAGATAGATAGATAGATATAGGTAGACAGGTAGACATCAATGATCGAAAGAGATATGTAATATTATATACTATTCTCTCTCCCCCCTCCTTTTCTTCCTTCCTCCCTTCCTCTCATTCTCTCCTTCTCTCTCCTTTATTTCTTCAAAAATCTTAATCCTCAGACAGCAACTTTTCTACTCCAGGTCACATGTCCAACCCCGAAGTCTTTGTGGTAGTCAAAAGCTTAGATTTCCCCCATTCCTGTTTCCAGCCTTCTGAACTTTGATATTTAGCAGCGTTGGTGGCTTAATGAGAAAATGAATGCATGAATGTCATTGAAACAAGTTAGCTAGCAGTCATTAATATGACATAAAGCTTGGTGTGATTTTTGTATCATCGTGACAGTTGTTAAAGAGGGGAATCGAAAGTCAAACGGAAGGTTTATTGCTTAAGTCATCTACCGAGAGAGTCATCAGCCTGAGAACTTCCAAGTCCATTTACACATTCCATTCATGTGCTGGACCGTCTGTAAGGAAAGTCTTTTGGCCTTAGCATGTTTCCATGGTGACCACTTGAGTGAGTGTAAGAGAGAATGATGTGCCATAAATACCACCATTACGGAGGTCAATATGGGGTGGGAAAGGATGGAAGGTTGAGGAGAAGGGACTGAAGATTCATAGCAATGTCCCACATTCAGTTATTGGGTGTAGGTTCAAGACTAAATCAGGAAAGGAACACATGCACAACCTCGCTTCAATCATTTTCCTTTCTTAGTGTGTGTTTTAGAAGCAGTAGGAAACAGGGGTGGGATCCGACCGGTGTAACTACCGGTTCGGTGATTTTACATTTTGCGTGCACATGCGCACTTCGCGCACGTGTATATCATCATCATCTAGCTGCCTGGACAGCTGAGCAGCGCTGCGCGCAGGTGCGCAGCGGTTGAAAAAGCACTTTTTTCCTGCTTTTTCAACAGCAGCTGTGTCGCACAAAGCAGCTGCGGTTGAAAATGCAGGAAATAAAGGTCAGCAAAGAGCCCGGGCAGGCAGGTGGGCCAAAACAGCAGCAGACGTAGAACCGGTTCTATGTGTGTACTCTGTTTGCTGTTTCAGAGCAACCGGTTCCACAGAAGTGGACAGAACCAGTAGGATCCCATCCCTGGTAGGAAGCCAGCTTAAACTGACTGTAAAATATACAGTGAACTAGAAGTAAGGACATATCTTGGGGGCATTGTTTTCAAGACTGAAAAGTTGAACAAAAGGCACTGACCCAGTAGTGGGACAGACCCCTTACATCCTGGACATAAACTGTTTCAACTCCTACCCTCAAAACAACGCTATAGAGCCCTGCACACCAGAACAACTAGACACAAGGACATTTTTTCCCCGAACACCATCCCTCTGCTAAACAAATAATTCCCTCAACACTGTCCAACTACCTGCTAAGTCTGCATTACTATTACTATTAATCCTCCCATCCTTCCTTTCACCCATCTCCTCCCACTTATGGCTGTATGACTGTAACTTTGTCGTTTGTATTCTTATGATTTATATTGACTGTTTCCTAGTATGATTTCATTGCTTATTGTACCCTATGACTATCATTAAGTGTTGGACCTGATGATTCTTGACTCTTGACGAATGTATCTTTTCTTTTATGTACACTGAGAACATTTGCACCAAGACAAATTCCTTGTGTGTTTAATCACACTTGGCCAATAAAGAATTCTATTCTATTCTATTCTATTCTATTCTATTCTATTCTGTTCTGTTCTGTTCTGTTCTGTTCTGTTTTATTTTCTTATTCTATTCTTCTATTCTTATTCTATTCTATTCTTATTCTATTCTTATTCTTATTATTCTATTCCATTCTTATTATTCTATTCTATTCTATTCTATTCTATTCTATTATTCTTAAATCTATTCTATTCTTTCATTCTCCTATTCTATTCTATTCTATTCTATTCTATTCTGTTCTGTTCTGTTCTGTTTTATTTTCTTATTCTATTCTTCTATTCTTATTCTATTCTTATTCTTATTATTCTATTCCATTCTTATTATTCTATTCTATTCTATTCTATTCTATTTTCTTTTTCTTATTCTATTCTTCTATTCTATTCTATTCTATTCCACAAATCAAATAACAGATGTCTCAAAAGGGAACCCAGTTCCCTGAAGATATGGAAACTTATTTACTGAATCTGCTTCTGGGAAATAGATATATCTCTATCACTCATCTTAATGGATCATCTGACATCTCCTGCAGGCTAAATAAAAGATGATTTGAAGAACTGGAATAATGACTTGGGAAACGTTTCAGCCAGCAAGGAGATCAGAAGGCTCCTGCATTTCTTATTGTTCTTACCTTGGTGACCTATGTATGAAATCTTACTTTACTCAATAAGTAACTCTTTAAAAGAATGTCTTCCGGGAATATATATCCTTCCACTCCCCACCATTTACTCAGAAGCTTCTTGGATGAGAAGCGAAAGGTCTTCAAAGAAAGACAAGGAAGTCCAGTTGTCTCTTGAAAACGCATCCTTGATACAACCATGACCGGGATGACTGAGCATAGCCGTAGACATTCATCACTGGAGATTTTTAAGAAAAGGCTGGACAGCCACCTGTTTGAAATGGAATAGGGTCTCCTGCTTGAACAGGGGTTGGGCTAGAAGACCTCCAAGGTCCCTTCCGACTCTATTCTGATTGATTGATTGATAGTTCAAGAAGTTGGAGAGTTCTTCCTTCCTTTCTGGGTCTCCTGAGTGTGTGTAGTTTGAAGAAGGATTTGAATTAATCAAAGTCTGGGTGGGGAGCCACATTTTCAATCTAGAAGTTTCCCTCCCCTGCCTTCTTTCCAAGCTGACAAAATTCTCCTCCTTTTGATATACATCATTAAGGTCCTTTCATTTGAAATAGCAACTTCTCTTTTCTTCAAGCATAGCATTATGGGGTGTTTTTTTTTTAATCCTCATTCATTCCTTTTAATGTGATTTTTCCCCCCTTGAAACTGTCATGCAAAGCAGAGATTCTCTTTGTTATTTCCTTCGGCAATCTGAAAGTCGGCGTAGAGCATAGATAATGCTTGTTTTATTCTTCTGACAACTATTCATTTCTAGGGAGGTTTGCAGATGTGTGGACTCATGGAGACAGGCGAGATGCAATCAAGCCATATTTAAAACAGAGCCTCATTTGTCAAGGTTTGATTGACCCCATGGCATCCCGCATCTCTGTCATGCAAAGTGTAATTAGCACCTATGCAGAAAAGCAATAAGCTAAGTTCACCTCTGTCAGACAGGTGCCAGTTATATTTTCTTTGAGATCTCCCCCAAATTCTAACATTTTGTAACACCTGCAATCACCTGGTTCTGGTGAACCCAGGTTCCTTACATTTGTTTTGGATAGATTTATGTAACTAGATATAGCCTACCTCCAGTAAAGGACATTCAAATCTGTAGGATTTTCCTGTTCTAGGCTTCCCCAAAAAGCACTAAGCCAACTCTTTGTCCCGGCAAAATCCCTTTTATTAAACAAAGGTGAATTTCTTGCATTCACATTCAGCCAAAGGTTTGGCAAACAGTCTTTCAAGGGTGTGATTAGGAGCACAGACCTTATCTAGCCTGGAGAGCTGCCAAGTAACTATTTCCAAATGCAGTGCTGACAAGGAAGGACTCAGCACAGAGTCTCTGAGATGCACAGACAGGTCTTCCCACTGCTGCAACAAACAAATTGTGTCCTGCAAAAGCCCCCTCCCCTTTTGCTCCTCTTTTAATCCCTATGGGAGGGGCCATTCACCATTCACCTGTGGCCTTACTCCCACGTCGAACTTTAGTTTGTAATTGTTCTTTTCTTTTGGCAGCTCTGTGCATGCGCAGGCTGGGAACCAGCTCTAGCTTCTCCCTCACCTTACTGCTGTCCAAACCTGAAGGAAGCTGCTGACTGACAGCCTGCCCTGGCCTCATCTCTGCCTCTGATGCAGAGCCATCGTCCGAGCCTTTCTCAGCCTCCAGGACTGGCCCAGGTTCCTCCCCAACCCCTCACTGTCTGACTCTGCTGCCAGGTCCACTAGCTGCCAGGTGGGCCACAACATTTCCCATATGTTCAACCCTCCCTACCTTCTCCCTTTGGGGATGGTATGAATGGCATCAGTTAGTTCTCCTAATAGTAACATCATGAGCTTTTGGGGTCCATCAGCTACAGTCATTGGGCTCTTTTGACTGGAAAGCTTAACTGATTACAACAAAGATTAAAGCTGACAGATTTCAGCTTTGAGATTTACTGGTACCTGAACTCAGAATGGGTTCTCTCTCTCTCACACACACACACAAAGGCCATTAAAGATTTTTCTGGAGCTTACAAGTTTCAAGGGAGCTCACCACATAATTGCATTTCAACTTTAGATGAATATCGGCAAGGAAAGAACCGTAAATATAGACACTTGGATATATATTTGTGTGCGTTCGTGATCATTAGGTGTCCAAAACAGACCTGGGAATAGAAAACATTAGTTGTAAAAAAGTGCTTCTAAAGCTACATCAGTCCCTCTGATTTAAGGAGACATCTGAAGGCCATAAAAATGGCTGGAAACTCAAGCCAGATAAGAGATAGTTTCAGGGACATTCTGGCAGATTGCTACTTTACTAAGCATTCTGTTTAAATGTTTGGCCATAAAATAACTTAAGGGGCATAAATAACAATAGATCACTTTTGCATAACATCCTGGGATCACATATTGATAGTCAATAATTGTATGTGCTTGGGGTGATGAAGTATAAAGGGGAGATGGATCCCCAGGAAGAAGGGGGTGCATTCTAGAGGAATAAGAGGCAACTCAGCCCCAATATAGTATATGAGACAAAGAGGGTAAAGACAACTCCCCTAATAGTTCTCAAAGTATATAGCAATAGCAATAGCACTTAGACTTATATACTGCTTTATAGTGCTTTATAGTGCTCTCTAAGTGGTTTACAGAGTTTGCATATTGCCCCCAACAGATTACAGATAACAGATAACAGATAATCAGAGTTGGATGGGACCTTGTAGGTCATCTAATCCAACCCCCCCAAGCAGGAGACCCTACACCATTTCTGACAAATGGCAGACCAATCTCTTCTTGAAAGTCTCAAGTGATGGCGCTCCCACAACTTCCGAGGGCAAGGTGTTGCCTTGGTTGATTGTTCTCACTGTCAGAAAGTTTCTCCTTATTTCCAGGTTAAATCTCTCCTTATTCAGTTTCCATCCATTATTCCTTGTCTGGCCTACATGCACTTTAGAAAATAGATTGACCCCTTCCTCTCAGTGGCAGCCCCTCAAATATTGGAAGACTGCTATCATGTTTCCCCTGGTCCTTCTCTTTACTAGACTAGCCAAGCCCAGTTCCTGTAACAATCTGGGTCCTCATTTTACTAATCTCAGAAGGATGGAAGGCTGAGTCAAACTTGAATGTGGTAGTTGTGTCTTCAATCTGGCAAGATTCTGTCTGTAGGTGTGAAGATAATTAAGAACTCAGCTTGGAAGGATCACCATGTGTCACTGTTGATTTTGGATCTCATGACTGAGGGATTCTGGGAATTGAAGTCCACACATGGTAGCTGAGGTATGCTGGAAGTTGAAGTCCACCCATGATGTAATGGACTGTAGTTAGGAGGTGGATCGCCAGGTGGATTCTAGAGGAGTAAGAAGCACCTCAGATCAGATATTGTATATGACACAATATGACACAGCTCTTCCTAATAATTTACAAAGTATTGTGGGATAATAAAGAACTCAGCATGGAAGAATTGCCATCATTCTTGGTTTTGGGCTGGAGATAGGGTCACCAAAGGATTCTGTTGTGCCCTTCCCTTCATATTGAGGGCAAACAAGTATCCTTGTTCAATTATTCATAGTCCAAAGGCTGAGGCCACTGACTAAGCCCACGTTAATTCTTTGTGACAACATAGCGTGACCTGACCATCAGGTCTTCCAATGACACATCCATCATCACTGTAATTGAGTCCCTCTGACTTCTGCTTGTCCTTTTTCTTTCCACTTTTCCCAGAACTATGCATATTTCAGGAAACCAATGTGTCCAAAATTTGATGCTTTGAGCCTGGTTATTTGTGCCTCAAGTGAGCACTCTGGATTAATCTCTTCTGTGATCCATTTTTTTTAATTACATTTATATGCCGCCCTTCTCCGAAGACACAGGGCGGCTTACAATTTTTGGGATACAACCCAGTGTGCTCAGCAATAGCCTTCATTCCATTGTATATGCCTGCTTATTACTAAGTGGCATTTTTACAAGGTCAGCTAATTGCCCCCAACAATCTTGGGTCCTCAATTTACCTACCCCGAGAGGATGGAAGGCTGAGTCAACCTTGAGCCTGGTGGGATTCGAGCCTACAGTAATTGTAGACAGCTGGATCTTAAGAGCAGGCATTTAACAGCCTGAGCCACCAAGGCTCATAATTTGTTGGTTGTTTTTTTTTAGCTCTCCATGGTTTCTTAAATACTCACTTGGAGCTTTGTCTGAATAAATAGCTACGAGGGCTTTAAATCTCAAGCAAGATTTGGTGCAAACCTCTTAATTTGCTCCAAATGGCTGAATCCATTTGAAATGTTGAAATTGAAACGATTTGATTCAAAAGCACCGATTTGGTCAGATGCACCAGATCAGTTTGGCAATGGATTAGAAGTGCTGATTTGAAATGCTAATTAGATCGAAAGGCTTTCTAATTGAATCTTTGAAATGATTTGAAGCTTCATATCAAATGAAACGCTTTGAACCGAATCGAGCTTTCAATTAAAGCATTGCACGGCTCTAAATACATATTTTCCATCAACGCTACATCAGAATCAGAATAAAGCTGGAAAGGACCTTGTTCAGGTCCTTCTTAGTCCAACCCTCTTCTCAAGAAGGAGATTCTATATCATTCCAGACAAGTGGCTGTCCCATCTCTTCTTCAAAAGCCTCCAGTTATGGAGCACCCACAACTTTTGGTGGTAACTGGTTAGTTGTTCTCGCTGCCAGGGAATTTCTCCTTTGTTCTAAGTTGCTTCTCTCCTTGGTGAGTTTCCATCTGTTGCTTCTTGTCCTGCCTTCAGGTGCTTTGGAAAATAGCTTGACCCCCCTCTTTTTTTGGGGCAGCCCCTCAAATACTGAAACACTGCTATCACGTCTTCCCTAATCCTTCTTTTCTCTAGACTAGCCATACACAACTCCTGCAACCCTTCTTCATACATTTTAGTCTCCAGGCCCTTAATCATGCACATCTTCTCAAAACTGTTCTCTTCCATTACATGGGACTCTCTTTCGGATAAAAGATTGAAATCCTCTTGAATACCTCATATCACTTAAAACCAAGGAAGAAAGGAAGATTTTGATAGCTAGGAAACACTCAAGCAGTGAATGCCTTCTGAAGTTGGAGTTCTCTATCACTGGAGGTTTTAACCTTGAACTACACCGCCTATAGTTGCACTTAAGCGTAGTACACAAAATTATCTGCTACAATGCCCTACCAGTTAATGACTACTTTAGCTTCAACCAGAACAATACAAGAGCACACAACAGATACAAACTCAAGGGCCTTGGTGGTGCAGGCAGTTAATAGCCTGGCACTTAGTTCCAGCTGTCTGTAATTATTGCAGGCTCAAATCCCACCAGGCTCAAGGTTGACTCAGCCTTCCATCCTCTCGGGGTAGGTAAATTGAGGACCCAAGGTTGTTGGGGGCAATAAGCTGACTTTGTGAAAATGCTGCTTAGTAATAAGCAGGCATATACAATGGAAGGAAGGCTACTGCTGGCGCATTGGGTTGTATCCCAAAATTGTAAGCCCTGAGTCTCCGGAGAAGGGCGGGATATAAATATGAATATATATATATATATATATTTGTTTTCGTAGATTTTCACGGGTAAAGGTATGTAGGTCTTGGTGTATTCGGGTCTTGTCCCGTGTAAGATTGAGAATACCTTGGCAAGCGTTTTGAAATCTCATCCGTCATCTTCAGGCTGGTGTCTTCAGCTTCGTTCTTCTGGGAGAAGTGTGTGATAGTGGCTGTTTTCCCTTTTAAACTCCAGAGTTGGTTGTGTTGTTACTTCTTGATTGGTTGGTGGAGTTGATGTATGCAGATTGGTTGGCTTTTTCATAAGACCCTGTGTGGCTGAGGTACTGGCTATGTGTCTCTCAGCCTTTTGTGTTGTAACGACCTGGGTAATGGGCTGTGTGATGATCTTCTGAGTTCTATTGTTGTGACATCCTGGGTCTTGTGCTGTAATCTCCTGGGTCATTGTCTGTGTTGCAACCTCCTGATGTTTTGTGTTGTGATCTCCTGAGTTCCATGATGTAGTATCCTGGGTGGAAGGCTGTGATGTGACATTCCGGGCCTTGGTTTGGCTCCGAGTTTCCACCCAGGATACTACATCATGGAACTCAGGAGATTACAACACAAAACATCAGGAGGAAAGAAAGAAAGAAAGAAAGAAAGAGTAAGCTTCTGGTCCCCCGTGAGTAACCCAGATTCAGTGTGGCAAGAAAAGTTATATACAGTGCAGCAAAACACTTAACGACAGAATTTTTGGCCCTATTGCAGTTGTAAATTGAAGATTATCGGTATGTAGATTTCCGGTCAGGGCAGAAAGTTGGAGCCACTGAACTGAGCTACAAAAAGCCAGGTCGCATATTTGGAATTTTCTTCATCTAGAGTTGCCTTCACTTCAATGACTTATTTTCCATCCTGTTAGCTTTCTTTCAAGAAGTTCATTTGTGGATTACTAGCTATTTCCAATTACTGTGTTGCTGTCTCTTTCCAACACCTCAAAAAAAATTCCGAAACACCCTTCCCCCAATATAGTGGAGTAACTCTCCTGAATTTCTCTATTCCCTAAAGAGCTCTGTAATGAAAGTCAACATGAAGAAGCTTAAAAAGGCAATTATCGTAAATATTAAATAGCAGGTAAAAGACAGATGGGTTTATTCAGTCCTGAAAAGCCTCCAAGTTGCTCAGATATTGCAATTTTAATTAAGCAAATCTTTCCAAGTGCTTATCTGTTTGCAGTTTACTTCTGATTAAAACAGGAAAGCCCTTAATGGATAAATAAACCAATGGAATCTCTTTTCTTTTTCTTCTTCTTCTTCTTCTTCTTCTTCTTCTTCTTCTTCTTCTTCTTCTTCTTCTTCTTCTTCTTCTTCTTCTTCCTCTTCCTCTTCCTCTTCCTCTTCCTCTTCTTCTTCTTCTTCTTCTTCTTCTTCTTCTTCTTCTTCTTCTTCTCTTCTCTCTCTCTGCACCTAGAAAAAGATCAAAAAAGAAAATATCATCAAAGGATTCTTGTGTTTACAGCCAGGGAGATTCCCATCTAGAAGAAGTTACTATTTACAAATCACCAGAGGGAAAACTGCACAAAATGGGGTGGAAAAAGATGGAGAGAAAGGTAAAGAGGCAATGAATATGTATTTTCCCCCCTCCAGTCATTTTTATTTAGGTTAAGTTTCCATTAAACATGTATATGCATGTATGTATGCATAGATAAAAACCTGCAAAATCTGGCTTTTGATAAGGAATTTGAAAGGAGAAAGTTCTTGCTTGTATCTTATATATCCGAATGGAGAAAGTAACACACCCTAGGTTCACCATGGGGCAAAATCATAATTTTGCTAAATTTGGACTTGGAGCAATTCCCCATCCAGTTAAATTTCCACCCATCTGCTGATGGTGGAAGAGAATACAAGGACTGAGTTGCTAGGCATATGTGCAATGTTTCTCAGAGTTTCCTAACTGGATCGGAAATGAACCTAGTAGCTTCTGTCGCATAATCCTGGTTATTTTTTAAACCTTGGTTAGGACTTTTCTCCCTGTGTTTCTGGGTGTGTGTGCCTGATTTGGTATGTTCTTCATGTCACCAGCCAATTCGGCTAGGTTACAACTTAATGTATTCTGCAGAAATGGGTCAGTTCAGCAATCAAGTTAAGTACGTTTAGATTCAGCCGATAGGTTGCAAATGGGCCTTACCTAAAAGGGTTTCTGCCCTCTTGAATAAACCATACATTCTAACAGAACATCTAAAGCTTCACTGGAGCCCTTTTTCTTTCTCCTGTTGTACAAGCAAGCTAAGATACTGCATTATTTACATTCTGTAGAGGAACTACTTGTGAGATTCTTTGGGGTTTCATAAACTGAATTAATGAGTGCCAGACTTGGCCCCATGTCCTGAAAGCATCAACGTATCAGAATTTGGTTTAAGACTGACATAACTGCCTTTCTGCAAGAGCTCTATTGTTGCAGGAAACCAGATTATTAATTCTTTGAATGTGGAGATGCTCAGATCTCTCTCTCTCTCTCTCTCTCTCTCTCTCTCTCTCTCTCTCTCTCTCTCTCTCTCTCTGCTCAAAAAGAGATGAGGAGGTTAAAGTCCTACGGATGAAGAAGAAATAAAAATGTTAAAAAAATATTGAGACGATGCAATGGGTTCTTGGTTGCTAGGAAAGGAAAATCTTTATTTATAGAAATCATTTTTCTTTTCAGAAACAAAAGGAAGGTGGGGAGATTTTTCCCGTGGTGGTGATGATGCTGAAAATTGCTAAAAATAGGTGATTTTGGGGAGAGTCAGAAAGGTTAGACTTCGCCTACTCCCACTTCCCACTGGTTTGGGGCAGCAAATGGTTCTAGAAAGAGCAGAATGCTACTGCATGTGTACAAGTGTGAGACTGTTTACATGCATGCTACTCTTCTGAGAATTATTTTCTCTCAGCCGGTTCAGGAAAGCAACTCTATCTATCTCTAGAACGCTGTTGAAATCACAATATGATTTCACATCATGTTCAGTATGATGAACATGAGCCAAATGTGGAAAAGCAAGGGCATCATCATGCATAGAATTGGAGTGGTGTGGTGACCTAGAGATGAAACTCTGTCTTCACAATCAGGAGGTAGAGGCAGATATTTCTCTCTCTGGGCACACTGAGAATATATCTGCCGAACAAAACTCCACATTGGCAACAGGAAGGGCATCTGGCCAGTAAACACTGCTAGCTCCATTCAGTTGCCCAAACTCCACCCCACAAGGGATTATAGGGTTGTTAAAGGAGGAGGAGGAGGAGGATGCTCATGCACAGAATTACTTTGGGTGTAATTCTGAGGTGTCCTGTGAGTGAATCCAACTGCATTTTTCACTCATAATGGACTTTGGAAGCTACACACTATGGACACCAGTCCTGAAGGCGTTGTACTACTAATCTACTTTTTCTTTTTTCTTTCATTAATTCAACGGTGAGGAGAGGGTCCACCATCCTTCAGACTAACATTCTTATTTTCCTTCCCTACATTATCACAACAGGAGAACAGTTTTGCATTAATCAACCCCACTTTCCATCCAGCTTTTTGCAAGAGGTCCTCTAAGGAGTTGGGGAAATGGCTACACAATTTGAAAAGATGATTAAGTTGAGGTGAGGCAGCTCTTAGGTAGGCTTGGTGGAAAAGGTTGGAGCTTGGCTTGCAAGTACGTGCTGTCAAAACAACTTGATTCCTCTCCAGCCAGAATCAATGCATTATTGCGGTTAGTGTCCTTGGCATTGCTCTTCAAGGCAACGTGATTTTGCATGCAACAAAGCTCTTGAACAACAAGAGCCTCCATCACCTTTAACTCTTTAGATGTCTTCAGGTTTTGCCTTTGCTACTATTCATTATGCCAGCCAGCAGAGGTTGTTGTTCAGTGCACACTCCACAGATAATGAATCATAATTTCAATTACCTCCTCCAAATTACTACCATCAGCTCTTCACTTATCAAAGGACAGGCTGGACTGATTTAATCTGAGGAACTCAATACTCACATAACGATTCAGGGCTCTGTTTGTTCTTTTTTTTTTGTCTGAAAAAAAGGGGGGGACTCTCATGGATAATTGAACGAGTTTGCCTACAGAAGAGTCCAAAGCAGGTCAGAAGAGAGGAGAACCCATGGAGATAACAACAGATAATCAGAGTTGGAAGGGAACTTGTAGGTCATCTAGTCCAATCCCCTGCCCAAGCCGGAGACCCTACACCATTTCTGACAGATGGGAGTCCAGTCTCTTCTTGAAAGTTTCAAGTGATGGCACTCCCACAACTTCTGTGGGCAACTTCTGTTCCATTGGTTGATTATTCTCACTGTCAGAAAGTTTCTCCTTATTTCCAGGTTGAATCTCTCCTTGTTCACTTTGTGGTGACCAAAACTGGATGCAGTACTCTAGGTGTGGTCTTACTAAGGCTTTATAGGGTGCATTAGTACCTCACTGGATCTTGATTACCTGAGAGATTCAAAAAAAGCCTTCCATCTCAACCAGGATGTTCATCTTCTCATTGTCTTTGGTTTGATTTGGTATCTTTTCTGTTTTATTTTCTGGAAAATCGGTATTGGCACTCCAGATTAAGGTCCTGATCCTGCATCTTCTTAGGATGAAAAGCCCATTTGCTTAAAGACATCTGGCATACCAGTCACAATCACCTCCTGCATGTCATGATGAAAATTGTGAAACTTGTGTCAACCACACCAGGTCGTTGTGATGTACAACATCTCGCTTGGTCACTTTGTCTTCCCACTTCCCATGGACACCCATGGTACTGCTTATTTTCATCTCCAACTTTTTGTACTGTCTTCTCCTTCTGCTTCTCCTCCTCCTCTTTTTAAAGTAAGATAAGCTGGATATTTTATCACCAAAACTTTTACTTAAGTTCTTTCTAAGTTTTTGGCTTATTGGAGTATTTGTTACTGGCCTGCCACTGCTAATTTACAAAGAGGACCCTGATGTCAAAGCCCAAGAAAAGTCATTTTATAAATATATATTCTGCAATTATATCTTGCGTTGACATCTCGAGCCCAGAGGATTTTTGTGGAACAAGAGGGAGCTTGTTTGGGGCACAAGGGAATTAATGAGTTTTGATTAAACTAGCTAGCCTCTGGCTATTGTTCTCAAAATGAACAACACCAAAAGTTCAGCTACAAGCTAATGCAATTAAGGAATGGCAGTGGGCATCACTGAACTACATTCCAAAATATTGCACTGAAAATACACTCAGTTAGATCACTTCTCTGTCTCTGTCTCCATCTCTGTCTGTCTGTCTGTCTGTCTGTCTGTCTGTCTGTCTGTCTGTCTCTCTCTCCTCACAGCACCAGAAGGCAAGACAAGAAGCAATGGGTGGAAACTAATCAAGGAGAGAAGCTACCTGGAATTAAGGAGAAACTTCCTAACAGTGAGAACAATTAATCAGTGGGACAGGTTGTCTTTAGAAGTTGTGGGTTCTCCATCACTGGGGTGTTTTTAAAAAGAGACTGGACAGTGACTTACCTGAAATGGTATATGGTTGAGCAGGGAGTTGGACTAGAAGGACATCCAAGGTCCCTTCCAGCTTTATTCTGATTGAGTTTTGAGTCAGAACTGAAGAAGCTTCTTGGATGAGAAGCAAAGGACAAACAAGTTCAATTGCCTTTTGGAAAAGCACTTTTGGGACAATCATGACCTGGATGACTTAGAAACTCCATAGATACTTGAGTCTTGGAGTTTCAACTTCATAACTGGATGGGGCATGAGGAAATTTACATCTCAGGGATGAGAGTCAAGCAAACCAGGAGCCAAAATTTCTTCTCCATCAACTATAATTGATGCAGAGATCTACTAGTGAGTCTAAAATTACTTTCTACTCAGCTATATGTGGGTGTATGTGTTTGAGAAAGAGAAAGAGAGAGTGTGTGTATATTGAATAAGGATTTTTGTTTTAATTATAGTCACTGACCAGAATGACAAAAAGAGAGATCTCATTCTGTGAGAGGCAGAAATTCTCATGTTGATTGTTCTCTTTGGGCTCAATCTTGCATTCACAATGAGATTAAAAGGAGACAGAGCAGTCTATTCTTTGAGCTTCTCTTCTCCAATAAGAGAAGTCTAAAGGCAACAATTGTGTACCTTTAATGTACAGCATAAGGAGAACAATGGCTTTTCTGAGTCTTACAACATCATCCTTTAGGAAAGGGATGGCATCTCACTGAACTCTCCTGAATTGCATTGCCGGCAAAGGATGTCTTGAGCATGTTGCATAAATCTTGATAAATGAAGCAAGGTGCTCATTAGCTCGATGCGTTTTCCCCTCCATTGTGAACCAAACAGGAAACAAGTATAACTCGTGAAATTATTCAGCAAAGGAAGAAGAAAAAAAGTCACCCTGAGGCCCAACACATCGTATTTCTTCCTTGGAAAAATAGAAATTTATCCCAAATGGAACGTTCTATGAAGTGGATCATACATTTTTTTATGAAGTATGAGTCAATCTGAAGTTGACTTCAATCAATCTATCAATGGAATGAATGAATGAATGAATGAATCAATCAATCAATCAATCAATCAATGAGTCAAGCAATGGAGTGATTGAATGAATAAATCAATCAATCAAGTGAATGAATGAATGAATCAACCAAATGAATGATGAATGAATGAATGAATGAATCAATCAATCAATCAATCAATCAATCAATCAATCCATCACCCAAACTTCACCAGATTCATCAGGAAGTGATAAATTGAAAATGGCTGGATATGGGCAGTTCTTGAATATCAACCCTTCGTTTAGTAATCATTCAAAATTATAGCAGCACTGAAAGAAGTCTCTTACAACTAGTCCTCACACGTACAACCAATGTGGTCAAAATGTGGTGACCTTCATGTATTTATGACAATTGCAAGATGTGTGATTGCTATTGTGACCCTCCCAGCTGACTTAATGGACAAGCAACTCAATGGGGAAAGCCAGATTTGCTTAATGACCATGTGATTCACTTAACAACTAACACCCAGTCATGAGGCCACTGCCATACCCCCATAGAAGTTGTATATAGCTACATGGATCATGTGTATATGTTTACTTCTCTTCTGCCATGTTCTCATCATGTGCTAAATAAGAAATAAACTTAACAACTGCAGTGATTTCCTTAACAATCCTGGCAAAAGGTGTAAAATCAGGTGTGATTGGCTCAGCAACCACCTTCCTTCACAACAGATATGCTGGCCTCAACTGCGGCTGTAAGTCGACAACTACCTGTATTGCTGAACTCACCTTCTGAAAAAATGTTATTTCCTGCCTTTAAATTCACTGATGCTCCCAAGAGAACATATGATGAATTGAGGGAAAGTAAATGATTCCCCCACCCATTTGATTTAGTCTGACCCCAGATGACTGTCTGACTTGCTGTCAGATCTGCCATATGCATTCTTGTTGCTATTTGCTTGTAATTGCTTTCTATATCGTTGACTCTTCCTTGTAAACCCAAAGGGACCGAGGTAGCTCTTTCAGCTGCTCCTGTCTCAACCTTCTCTCAGAACTGACAAAGGACGAGTAATAAACTCTGCATCAATTTAGCCAAACAAAAACAAGTTGTAAAAAATAAAATAAAAATCCCTATCAGTGCTGTCAGATGCTTTACAGGCTGACATCCCAAGACAAGATCAGAGCAAGTTATGTCGGAGACAAAGTGACATGCATCACTGTCGCTTCGTATTAGCCAACATTAGCACAAGGATCGGATCTGAATAGAGAACCTTGGGAGGTCTGTGTTCCCCACGGTGGCAATTTCATCCAAAGGAAATATTAATTAAAGGAGGATGGTACTAGGGAAAGAGGTCAAACCTATGCCTTCTGCTTCATTGTCCTAATATACATATATCTCCAGAACCATAAAGACTACAAACTTGAAATTTGGCCCGTATGTTCCTCTTGGCTTCTAGGTGCTCACTAAGAAAGGATTTTTCAAAATGACCATCAGAGTTAGTATTAGTATTTCCTATATTATTATTATTATTATTATTATTATTATTATTATTATTATTAACATGCTCTGATGCTAAGGAGTTCCCCTCCCCCTCCCCACCTGAAAAGAAATCTCTTCCAAATGCAAAACACAAGCAGAGGAGTTTCAGTTTCAATTTCACAGCACCAAGCAGCTTTAGTACAGAACAGTTAAGCTAAGCCACGCCCAGGCTCCCTGCTGTCTCCTTCTTGTTCACACAGCAATCACTGTTTTGGTTTCCAAACAACCCTCAACTCTCTCACACACTGACAGGATGCTAGCCAGATGGATACTGGTAGGCAGAGGCACAATTTCCCCCCCTTATTTTCCTCCCCAAAAACTAAGGCTGACCACATAGTTTCATAGCAAAGCACGGGTATCGAGCTAATCTGCTAGAAGATAATGTCTCATTTGTCTCCTAATAAAACAACTAAAAATCTCATTTTAAGCAATTGGATCTTCTCTTGGAAAATTGAAGCCCCACCTCCTTTAATATATCTGATACCCACCCATCCACCCACCCACCCAAAAAATAGGAAGGGAGGATAATTTTAAATCTTCGCTTTTAAGGAAAAAGGAAGTTTTGAAACTGTACAGAATTGCAGAGGTGACCTTGGCAAAGTCTTGTGACAGCAGTTAGCAAAACAAGATTTAAAGCTGGGATCGGAAGAGAATATTAGGAAGGCATTTCCCTGCCTCCCCCTTAATTCTCTTTGGTATAAAAAGGGAGGGAAGCAGAACGCTGTCAGGTTTTCAAGATGATGTTATTACAGCTTGGTGCTTCACATATTTGGCAAGATTAAAACATGTGGTCTTGAACTCCTTGAATTCCCCACCAGCAGAATTGGCTTCAGCGTTCCGCATGTCTGAAACCCCCTAAGGTTGAGAAATACTGCACATAGTCTATATCTCAACCTCTGCAACTTTAAGCCACCTTTTACTTGGAAGCTTCGAGGCTGCCACATTCAGTGCCTGGGAATTTGGGAGGGGGGATTTCATAGTGAGGTAGAAGATTAGACACAACAACATTCTTTTCTAAGAGAGTCAAGGACATGTTGCCCTGCACCTGGAGGGGAATGTCTGGAGGGATGTCTCCAGTTGGGACGAAGATTTGATTGAGCCATGTGGTGGACTGATGGGTGCAGGGGATGGATCTTTGAATTATCTTTTGGGAAGGGAAAACCCAGAACTCTCAGATTCAGGTTTTCCCAGATGTGCCAAGGTGACAACTCTAATAAAATGGAACTTTGAGTAAATGCTTGTCTCAGAGTTTATTGGTTTGGAGTTAGTTAGTTGGAACACTGACATAGACATTCTCCAGGTTTCTTCCTTGAAATGTTGCTATCTAATAAGTCTTTTGATAAACGAACAAGACAGTGATGATATTCTACTGGTTTGGCCCAGTTCTTCCAAGCCGGTAGCAATGATGAGCAGCGGAGACCAAACCGGTTCTCTTTGCCATTCTGCTATTAGGCCCACCTGCCTGCCTGGGTTCCCATATATACCTTTATTCCCTGCTTTTGAAGTGCAGCTACTCTGCACAACACAGCAGAGTGCCACGCAACAGCTGCTGAAGCAACAGGGGAGCGCAGGCTTGTAGGAGATAAGTTGGAATGCCTCTGCGCCTGCACAAATGCCTCTGTGCCTGCGCAAAGTGTGCATTTGGGGCATGCATGCACAAAGTGTGTGCACATGCACAAAGTGCACCCACCAAGCCACGCCCACCGAACTGGTGGTAAAAATCTTTTAATCCCACCACTGGAACAAGAGGCAACATTTTTCTATTACAAATGCCATTGTTTAAGTCCGAATAACCAAATGGATCACTAAAGTTCAAATAACCAGCTCCAGAAACTAAGCTATTATTAATAAAGTGGATGCCTGCCTTAATTGGAGCTGTCCATCTGTGCTACTCACAAGAACTTTTAAGGTTGGGTGTTATTTGGAGTGCTCTGTTGAAAACAGCTGCAAACATCAAAGCACTTTTGCTAAGGTAATTAATTAAACATGTTTCAGCCCTATTAGAATTAAATTCAGCTAAGTTCTTTATTCCTGATCACCACTGAAATGTTGCTGTTGAAGATAAGGCTGTTTCAAAACTAACCTGGGAGAAGTCTTGACTAGCTTCAAAAAGACATCTGAGTGGGTGTCAGCCGTTTCAAAATTCGAGTTCTTTGCTTTAAAAAAAAATGTGCAGGTGCCTCTGCTTGGGAAGCTTCAAGTTTGCACAAACTTTCTCAAGAAACTCGTTGACACAAAAGGAGGATGAGAAAAGTCACACCTGTGCCTAAAAGTTCAAAGCCAAGGCCTGATACGGCTGGTTGTTCCTTCACTAATTGGAGCAGGGAGGTTCAAAGAGCTTGTCCACAAATCCGCACTCCGCAATGAGTATTTTCTGACTTTCTCTTCTATCGATTGAAACAGGAGAGGAGAAAATGTAAGGGGTGCTATTTGGAAACCACAGAGAAGTTGCATTAATCGAATGCAGATGAAGAGTGAGAGAGAGAAAAAAAGAAGGCTGCTATTTGTTTTATATCTATTTTATTAGGAGAATTGATTTGGCCGCACAACTCACTCATGGTGACCCTTGGTGACTTACTGAAATAGCACTAACACTAGTACTTAGACTTATATACCACTTTGTAGTGCTTTTACAGCCCTCTCTAAGAGGTTTACAGAGTCAGCATATTGCCCCCAACAATCTGGGTCCTCATTTTACTGACCTCGGAAGGATGAAAGGATGAGTCAACCTTGAGCCAGTCAGGATCAAACTACTGGCAGTGGGCAGAATTAGCCTGCACTACTGCACTCTAACCACTGTGACACCATGGCTCACTTTCTCTGGCTCTCCTTCCTTCCTTCCTTCCTTCCTTCCTTCCTTCCTTCCTTCCTTCCTTCCTTCCTTCCTTCCTTCCTTCATTCCCACTTAGCACTAGCACTTAGACTTGATACCACTTCATAGTACTTCACAGCCCCTCTAAGAGGTTTGCAGAGTCAGCCTTTGCCCCTGACAATCTGGGTCCTCATTTTACCAACCTCGGAAGGATGGAAAGCTGAGTCAACCTCGAGCCAGTCAGAATCAAACTCCTGGCAGTAGGCAGAGTTAGTCTGAAATACTGCATTCTAACCCCTGTGCCACCATGGCACCCATAAATAAAATAAAACCCCAAATCCCAAATCCCAAAACCAACCAAACCCAACCCCAACCCTCACCCTATATATCTGAATATTTATAGGAGGCAACTAGACTGCAGACAAAGAAGTCCTAGCTAGACCAAACCTCTCCAAAAATATCCCGTGAAGCCAAGATCACCAAACAGATTCTGCCATACTTTGGTCATGTCATGAGAGCTGACTCACTCGAAAAGTTAAACAGGCTGGGAGTGACCAGTAAAAAAAGGATAAGAGGCTGCCATATGACTTGCTGGCTGGACACTATAAAGGATGACACTGAGATGACCATTGTGGATTTGAAGGAGGCAGTGTGAGATACAGCAGCATGGATAGCAGAGGTGGTACTCAGCAGGTTCTGACCACTTCTGGAGAACCGGTAGTGGAAATTCTGAGTAGTTTGGAGAACCAGCCAATCCCACCTCTGACTGGCCCTGCCTCCATCTCTTCTCTGCCTCCCGAGTCCCAGCTGATCGGCTGGGTCTTTTTTGGTTGCCCTGCACAGAAGAACAGAGCTGGAAAGCCAGTAACCTTCCCCTGGAGATTTTACAGTATCCTTTCCCTCAGAACCACCTCTGACTGGCCCTGCCTCCATCTCTTCTCTGCCTCCCGAGTCCCAGCTGATCGGCTGGGTCTTCTTTGGTTGCCCTGCACAGAAGAACAGAGCTGGAAAGCAGGTTAGTGGGGTGGAGAGGGAATGGGGATTTTGCAGTAACCTTCCCCCAGGAGTGGGGAGGGAATGGAGATTTTACAGTATCCTTTCCCTGCCACACCCACCAAGCCACGCCCACAGAACCAGTAGTAAAAAAGGTTGAATCCTACCACTGAATTGGATAGTGCCAATCCATGGAGGGGCCACAACTGAATGGCTGATGATGATGACAATGAACTCAGGGACCGAAAGGCAGCGTGAACTTTAGACATAAGTGTCTTATGCAGTGATGCAAAGAAGGATATTTAACTAGCTGTACTGCCGATGTGATGGAGCAAAGACAGGATAAAGGTTGATACCACTGTCTTCGTTTTATATTTCCCATTAGCAAGTAAACAAACTTTTAGAGATTTTGTACAGGAGGGTCTGAAGCGATAGCTTGAACAATTGAGTGGCACGCATCACTGCTCCTATGCTTCATTCTCCTTCTCTGCTTATGGATCTTCTGATGGAAATGATGGTGCTCCCTAGCTTTGCCTTAAAATCTCCAAGTTAGCCACTTCATTCCGCTGTCACACACCTGTCATACGCTGCCAGGTCTAAACTTTTGCCATGATTTCCACTTCATTTCATGCCATAATGAGTTTCCTGCAAGTCACATGTCATCAAATACAGTTTTATCACTCCCCTTGTCACATTGGGACATGACTCTGTACTTGTTGCATGGATCTCTAACCTTAAGTTCTCTGCTTAAGTTCACCTTCACAGCGCAACCTACGATAGCCTTCTTTCTGTCTCTGACCCAAGAAATATTGTTAATAGTAATGTGACACTCACCATTTCAGCAGTATGTCAATTCAGGCAGCTTTTTCAGCCTTCTTTAGTGACACTTCTGGAATGAGTTAGCTCTGCTCTCAAAAGAGAATCAGGAGGAAAAGGCATTGGTACTAACTGACAGATCCAATGATGCACGCAGACAGAACTTCAGTCATGTCAAGAAGAATGAACTTTGAGACACGACCAAAGTTCCCTCATTTGAACATCTGCATGAATTTGGATAAAGATGAAATAAAAACTTGCAGGGAACTTCAGAGCAATGCTTGGATCATCCAATAGTCATCATTCATGAGTAAGATAAGGTAAGATGTGTTGATTGAAAATAAGAGAGGGCCCTTTAGATTGATGGCCAAAGGAAAAGCAATAGCAATGGCACTTAGATTTACATACCAATTCATAGTGCTTTACAGTCCTCTCTAAGCAGTTTACAGCAGTTTGCATCTTGCCCCCAAAATAATCAGGGTCCTCATTTTACTGACCTCAGAAGGCTGAGTTGACCTTGAGTGGTTCAGAATCAAACTCCTGGCAGTGGGCAGAATTAGCCTGCAATACTGCATTGTAACCACTGTGCCACCACGGCTCTTAAGGGGACAGCAGAAGATGCTTAAATAATGTCATTGATGCAATGAACATGAACTTGAGCAAACTCTGGGAGACAGTGGAGGGCCACAGGACTGGTGTTCTACAGTCCATGGGAACACGAAGAGTCTGATATGACTTGGCGACTGAACAACAACGAAGTGAAGGTAGTATTAAATTCTACCATGGGCAAAACTCCCACCAATTCTTTCTATGTTTGAAGAATTCAGCAATAATTCTTAACAGGGCAAGAGTCTAAAGTTAAAATCCAAAAACTTGCCTGCCTGACCAATGAAAGAACTCAGTTGCCTGACTCACAAAAGGTTGGGGAGCTTTTTCACTGAAGCAGATAAAGAAACACAGAAAATGGGGATTTGAAACCCTGCAAAAAGCAGGGGAAAAAAAACCCTAACAAACAAAACCCGAACAAATATTCCAGAAGTTAGTCTTATTCTTGCCCTTTAGTACTTGGGAAAGTTTGATTCAGAATCACCTTTGGCTTCTGGTCTGCTTTGATCTTGATCAACCCAAAACGTATTGATTGAGTGTCAGAAAGATGGTGTTTCCAATGGATTTTTTCCCCCCTTTTGGTTGGATTCTGTGGGTTTTTGCACATTTTGTCAAAGACCACACTGGTTCATTTGTAGCATTTCAATCAACAGCGAGCCTGTCAAACAGCTTGCTCCGTTGGCCAAGTGAAACTCATCACTGTTAATCAAAATCACGCGGTGAAAGGCATGTTGAAATCTCAAATCCTTGGTAAATCAAAGGTCCTTGTGCCAAAAAGTCACACTAGAATGCTTTAATCTCGTATTACTGTGATTATCATATAATCAGCTACAACGATTAGTAGAAAATTGTTCCATTTATCCATGTGCGAGAAGCTTGTGGTTTGACAGTGTGTTGGAAAATACGCTCCGTTTCCTTCTCAGTGAAGTGAAGAAGAAGGATATGATGATTACTGTACAACACCCGCCCACCCCACCCAGCATGCTCTGGATTAGTTCAGGTCAAATCCAATTCACAAGTCACTTTTTCTGTCTTCAAGTTATTTGAGAATTGCTGCAAGTTTTCTTAAGAACCCAAGTTTTCTGTAGAGTGTCAACTCAAGCAAAGCAGGGAAAGTTGGCAAGGTAATAGAAGGATCCCATGCAACTATCCAAACGGCCTTTATGATGCACTGTGTGACTTTTGTGGTGTGTCTTTGGGAGGCCCAATTGGAGTGTGCTTATGTTCTGAGCATCCATGTCAAGGGCAAACAACCAGAACCCACTCATGAATAGGCCCAAGTAAATATTTTAGTGTGGATCACCTCCTCTGGCTCAGTGGTTCAAGATGCTGGGCTTGTCAGATGAAAAGTTTGGAGACCTGAGCACCGCATGACAAGGCAAAGTCCCGTTACTTGCTGCAGCTCCTGCCCACATAGCAGATTGAAAGCATACAAATATGAGTAGATAAATAGGTACCACTTCACTGGGAAGGTAAGTACACTCCTTGCATCTCGTCATATAGTCATGCTGACAGTTGACCACAGAAATGACTTTAGACAATGCTAGCTCCCTTGGCTAAGAAATGGAGATGAATTGGACCTGACTGCACAGGGGAAACCTTTACTCTTATGTCTACCACCTACTGTCAGCACAAGCAACAAAAGGAATACACTCAAGATCAAAGGAGGTACTAATACCGCTCTGTAAAGCCTTAGTAAAACCACACCTAGAGTACTGCATCCAGTTCTGGTCACCATACTCTAAAAAAATATTGAGACTCTAGAAATAGTGCAGAGAAGAGCAACCAGGATGATTATGGGACTGGAGGCTCAAACATACAATGAACAGTTGAAGGAACCAGGCATGGCTAGTAAAGAGAAGGACCAGGGGAGACATGAGAGCAGCCTTCCAATATTTGAGAGGCTTCCACAGAGAGGAGAGGTCAAGCTATTTTCCAAAGCACCTGAAGGCCAGACAAGGAATAATGGATGGAAACTATTCAAGGAGAGATTCAACCTAAAAATAAGGAGAAATTTTCTGACAGTGAGAGCAATCAACCCATGGAACAGAAGTTGCCTTCAGAAGTTATGGGAGCTTCATCCCTGGAAGCTTTCAAGAAGAGACTGGACCGCCATCTGTCAAAAATGGTGTATGATCTGCTTGGGCAGGGGGTTGGACTAGATGACCTACAAGGTCCCTTCCAACTCTGTTAATCTGTACAGAACAGCTGCAAGAAATGGTTAGAGGGTTTCTTTATTGGTCAACGTCAGTGTAGAGGAATCTCACCAGACTGTCTGCCTTCTCCTGGAGAAGGAGAGATATACCGCTAATGTCTTGACTTCAAAAGCTTCCTGCCCCTCACAAAGTCTAAGATGAAGTAGCTTTTAACTCCCTCTATTAGGGGTCACCTCTCTTTCACCCAGTGGTTCCACTTCCCCCACATTACGATAATTTATGCAGAATATCTGCCTTCCTTTGGGAAATAGCAGATATAGTCCTAAGCATCTGATCTCAGATGTTTCATCTGTCGAACCAACTCCAAGTTGGAAGTTTTCTTTACTCCCCCTCCTCCTCAGCTGGTGGTTCCACCACATTTCTACAACTTCTGCAGATACTCTACAAGTGAAATGAGACTATTCCACCCTGTATTTGGAAGTTTAAAATAGTTACCTATGTCTTTAAATGGAGCAAATTTAGACAAAAATGGAACAGAGGGAGAAACATCAAAACACCATAAAATAGTATATAGACTGTTCCCTCTATGAATCCCATAACACCGTTATGCAATAGTGTAAGCATCTTTTAAATGAGAAATGTTCCATTATAATCTAGACTTTCCCACTGCATTTTGAATGCACGTAGCTTTGTTTTTCTAGGCAATAGACCCAGGCATCTCTCTCTCTCTCTCTCAAAGCTATGCCCTCAATCTTCTCCCTCTTTTTTTTTCCAAAATATATTTAGAAACAGGGGTCATCCTTTGCATCCAAGAGGATAGCAAACATCTAGTACCTTTCTTCCTCTTCTACAGGCATATCCCCCCTGACACTCATTTGAAGTATATTGGAAATCAGAGCAATTTCTCTCCTGCACCCTGAGTTGCTCTTTTTCCACTGCCAATTTCTTAACTGCTATGGCAGTGTTTGTATCTGGGGTTTATTACTATACACTTTGCGTTTCCCCTGTAGGAAAATGGTTGGCAGATCTAAATCATATTGCTCTTTTTTTCTCTCCCAAAGATCGCTATTAGATCTCTAAGAGTTTGAAAGATTGCCAACAATGACAAGAGCATCAAGAGATATAATGATTATCTTCTGTTGATTGAAAGCTGATGTTATCACGAACATCAGAGTGGCGATATCACCCTCTTCTTATTAGAATGGTAGCCTCATGGGGCTGGAAGGGGCATTGGGGGTCTTTTAATCCAACTTCCTGCCCAAGGTAGATGTCCTTATACCTGTCGTGGTTAGTCGGCAGCAGGTGTGGATGGCTGAGGAGAGCAAGGACTCAGATGAGAGGCCAGGACCATTAGGGAGTGGACTGCTGCCTTCAGAGATTGTGGGGGCTGGCAGCAGTGATGAGGAGGCTCCCGAGGAGCCTGTGCCAAGTGTGTGCATGCGCAGGATTGCTCGCAGGAAAGAGCAGCTACAACAGCATGGGTGACTCGGGAGTAAGGCTGCAAGGTAATGGCCCCTCCTTCAAGAAGATAAAAGCCAGATGTGAAGCGAACATACTTTGCAGAAGGCAAAAACGTTTTGAAACTCCAGCCTCGTGGACATTCCAGTATCCTGAGTTTGTATTTGAAGATTCTTGTATTGCAAATTATTTCTTGTCTGTTATCTTTTGGCAAGTCTCGCACAATTTGGCAAGGCTTGTGCTTATCACAACTAAATATTTTGCAGAAGCATTACAAGGTTTCTGTTCCCTCTGGATTGTGTTTGATTTGTTGGAAAAGGGCGTGGGTCAGAACAATGCCGTATCTTAGATGAATGGTTGTCCAAACGTTTCTTGGAAACCTTCAGTGATGGTGCACCCACAATTCTGGAAGTCAAGCCATCCTATTGATTAATCATTCTTACTGTCAGGAATTTTCTCCTTAATTCCAAGTAGGCTTTGTCTTTAATGAGCTTCCACCTTTTACTTATTGTCCTACTATGATAATAAGTTGTCCCCTCTTGTCTGTGACACCTCCTCAAGTACTGGAAGACAGATATCATAAAACTCCTTATCCTTCTCTTCATCAGACTAGACATAACTATTTCCCTTAACCATTCCTCCTCCTCTTTTTCTCATAGCATGAGGAGCAGAACTGGTAGATTTTAATGAAAAGAGTTTACATTTTCTTTAGCTCAGTTCATCAATAGAACTAATGGACAAGCATTGGCCAGGGCGTTAAAACAATAAGGCAAGCCATCTTATCTTAGTTTCTTTTCAGCTACATCTGTTAACAAAGAGATTATTCTTGCAATGATATTGATTCTTCTCCTGCTCTACCTAATTATGCATTTCCCCACATCGGTGATTAAACAGAGAAAAGCAACTTCAAGTATAAATTAATCACACTTCTTCACAAAAGAAGCTACGTGTAGCATCTGAGCACATATTTATATTCCAACTCTCAGCTCCTTCCGATGAAGCAACCCCATAACGGATAGGCTGACCTTATTTGCAAACCATGACCTTAATTGCTGTCCAGTTCCAGTAGGAATAAAGTAATGAATGGGTCCTTCACCACCCACTCCATACTCATGTCAAATCTTGGATGAAACCTACGGAATCTGTCATTTTTTTTCTTCGCTTCCTACACATTCCTTTGGGTATGAATCATTTCTCAGCCACTGAAATTCCCAAAAATCATTGAAACATGAAAAATTAGGGGATCAGACTACAAGTACAACATAAAAACTCATATCAAATTTATCAAATGCTGGTGAAGTTTTTTTCCTTTGGTGTGTGAGATGAGGAAAATGGAAAAAAAATAAAGATTGAATAAATATGTAAACAAATAAATAAATGTAGTCCTAACCTGTAGGGCATTGGTTGATTAGCCTAGTCTAGCTTTGTAGGGGTGACAAATACAATTATCCCAAGCCAAGATGACTATAAAAAGCACTTGGATAGAATGATAAACCGTGACCTAGCTCATAAATGTTGGTGTTCTGGAATTTAATAAACGTTTCTATTTTAAAAATGGGATGACTCACCTATTGTTTGAGATGGTTTTCTACCATGAAAGCAAGGGGCGTAAGTTTTGGATAAAAATAAATGCTTTTCCAGAAAACAGTCAAGTGCTAGGTATCAACATTCATAATTGATGCCATGTGAGAAAGTTTCTACTTGTTCTGTCTTCTAGCAGTTCCTTTGCAGTTGGAGGGGAAAGGATTCAACATTTCAGAGGAGAAGAGAATGTTCTTGGCATTTTCATGGATTGTATTTATTTGTTGATGAAGAGAAGTGGAGAAGGTGTGACTGGGCATGTCCTGTTTCTAATTAGACCTCTCCATAAGCCGGTGTTCTCCTGGACTTCTCCTGCATCAGCTAAATCCTAGGAGAAGACAGAAAAAGGAAATCCTTCCCATAGACTAAACTGTTGTCACTTCTAGCTCAGGAATGCTAGAACATTAAACTACTCGGAGACCAAATATCAAAGCAAGCTTTTTGTAACAGGAGAAATAAAAATGGAAGAAAACAAACAAGACAAGGGGAAAAATGATCCATTGGTTCAGAGACCTGAAACCATTGTTTACACTCTGATGTGCTTAGAGGCTATGGAGGGAAGTCAGGAAGAATTTTGTTTGGGTTCCTTGGTGTTCTCTGAGCTTGGTTGCTTTCTTGCAGACATTTCATGACCCAACTAGGTAACATCATCAGTGCTAGGTAACATTTTTGGACTTTCAAGGGAGATTTGATGAAGACTTCACTGAGCAATTGCAGCTATTTGTTTACCTGGCAAGCTAAACCTTTCTCTTGTCTTCCCTCCTGAAAACCTTTGATCTTCTTTTCTTGCACAAGAATTTCATGCTCACATACTGAAAGAATTATTTAGGAAATCCTGCTAAGGACAGAGAAGGATGGAGACAAGCAACCAGGAAGTAATTAGCAGCTCTTTTTTCTGGCTCTAAAATGGCAAAATTCACACCCAAATGTATGTATTCAGTGTAGCCCTGCAAATAAACAAAATTGTGGAATGTTCTTATTAGCAAATTCTGAAAGCATAATTAAAGTCTTCACTCTTCTTATTTGGGATTACTGAATATATTCCAGCCAATTAGCTAAATTGCTACCTTTCTTAGTCAGTGTTATTGCATGCATGTTTCACAATTATTTTGTGTATAAATTACACGGCTTGATTAAATATTTATCCCCGTTATTCAGCTGTGCCTTGTACTGGCCATTGTTGAACTCATAAAATTGCAGCTTATGTCCTACATCCAGTCCTCATGGAAAATGAAAGGGAGTCTGTAATCAATGGAATGTCTGGAACCATTGGTGGAAATTCATAGATGGTGGACATCTTGGAAGAGTTCCATGGCATTTTCTGGGATAAACAGAGCAACAGTGTAATTATAAGGCAAGAAAATAAAATTGGGCTTAACAAGTTGCACTAGCGATGTGCAACATCGGAGAGCTAAAGATCTCAGCTTGGCAACTCATCCCCAACACCACACAACTACAGCCAAGGTTGGAAGAGTAAAGTTGGAATGATGTGGATGGGACTGTAGATTACAAAGTGTCTTCCTTCCAGAACTCATATTTGTCAAAATAGTGCAGTGCAAACCAATGGATTTTGCTTTTCCTGGACATCAGCCCAACTGGCATCCATTTCAGAATCACACTTATTGTGAGACTTGCCACATTTAGAACAAATGCTTATGGTTAGGAATTGATGAATGGGTACCAGTCAGCCACAATTCATTATTGTTGTAATAACAGCCTCCTGAAGATGCAGCCTGTCGTTAGGAAGATAACAATAAAGATGCAACTTCTTAAATGTGAAAATGGCTTCGACTAGGGCTAATCAGGGGCGGGCTTCAAAAATTTTAGCAAAGGGTTCTCTGCCCGGTTGCTGGGTGGGCATGGCCATGGTGGGCGTGGCCCAGTCCAGTGGTTCTTAACCTGGGCAATATCGCCCCCCCAGGGGGCGATTTTGTTTTTCAGGGGGGCGATGGAACGAAAATGGGCGACGTGGGGTCGAAGGAACAGAAGGGGGGCAATATGGGGGCGATGGAGCGAGATATATTGGGAGAGAGAGAGAGAGAGATTGGTAGGTAGGTAGGTAGGTAGACAAAAAGACAGGTAGGTAGATAGGCAGGAAGGCAGGCAGGCAAACAGATAGACCTTTTGGATGGATGGATGGACGGAAGGACGGACAGACAGAAAGAATGCGAGAGTGGCAGCACTTTGAGAAAGCGGTGGCGGTGGCTTTTCCCAACATGCTGCCGCATTCAAGGCTCTGGTTCAGGTGCAGTACTACAGTCAATGGGTGAACCTGCAGGGCCGGTGCCTCAAACACCCCCCTGCCGCCTCTTAGCGCCCCTCTGCTGGCCCCCTTGGGGATGCTAAGAGGCGGCAGGGGGGCGGTTATGTTGGGGGAGGGGGTTGATGACAACTTCCTCAATGGCTCAAGGGGGTGATTCTTTCAAAAAGGTTAAGAACCACTGGCCTAGTCCACCTCCTGCATCATGGCAGGGGGGCATTTTTGCTCTCCCTGGGCTTTGGAGGCTTTCCCCAAGCCTCCAGGAGGGTGAAACAGCCTTCCTCGGCTCCGTGTGAGGTCTATTTCCGGCCTTCCTGAATTTCCAGGAGGTCCATTTTTCGCCCTCCCTGAGCCTCCATGTGCACCCTGCACTTACCTGCATCCAAAATGGGCCATGTGGGGACTCCTGGGAGGGGAGGAGGGGAGTGGGAGGGGCCAGCCAGGAGTGGGATTTGGGGGTTCTCCAAACTGCACAGAATCTTAGCTAGGGGCTCTCCCGGACCCCTGCAAACCCCCAGCAGCCCCACCCCTGGTGCTAATATTTCGGAAACACAACTGAAAGGGCATCATCAAACAGTATCCCAACACTAAGGTTGAATGTTCCCTCAAGAATTTAGTTGTGGTAGCAATGGAAAGATTGCCAACTTCACGGAGCGAAGGCAAGGTCAGCTGGTTGTCATGATCTGGCCCCACCCCCATCTATTCTCCACCTCCGAGTCCCAGCAGATTGGCTGGGTCTCCTTTGGTTGCCCTGCACAGGAGAACTGAGCTGGAAAGCAGGTTAGTGGAGAGGGGAGGGTATGGGCATTTTGCAGTAACCTTCCCCTGCCACGCCTTTCAAGCCACACCCACAGAACCAGTAGTAAAAAAAATTGAATCCCACCACTGAGTGAAACATCTTCAAGCAAAATAAGAAAGTCCAGTTGCCTTTTGAAAACAAAGCACCTTTCTGTCCTAGATCCTTTAACCACTACATCAAACTGGCTTTCTTTTTTTTTAAACACAACAAAACAGTAACAACATCAGCACGATTATTATGGTGCTTTAGCTTCACTTTTATCCTTACAAAGCTGTTTTCTGGAATTGTGATGGCTTTGTGAAGAGGTGGGTAACCCAGCCTCTTCAGAATACAACACTACAAATGGAATTCAACGATGTCTACCAGCCACAACACTTTTTTTTAATTAAAAAAAGCCTTTTTGTTGAATTAGCCCATTTGAAATCACACCATTTTGCACAACGTTTCAGGTTTCATTGAAAACTGGGTTGCTTTTGTATTCCAGAGGGCCATGACTGGCTTTATCCCAGGGTGCTTAGATGTGAATGATTTTAAGAGAACCCTTTAATTTATGAAAAGAAGATAGGGGGGAGGTTTTGCTGGAGATCTGTTAAGAAGTGCAAATGAGAATGGAGTGAAATGGAACTTTGAACGAGACTTTTCCCAGCCATCATTTTGAAAAGATTAAACAAAGATTAAAGGATCCAGCAATAATTATGGAAACCTAGATTAATTGCTGCCTGAGGAAAATCCAGTGCCATTTTCAGTAAACACTTTTTAATTTCTTCTTTATTGAAATCGCCGATCCTTAGTCCCCTGTTCCAATTCTGAAATTTCATCTTCGACATCAATAAAAACGAAATAAAACGAACGTTGGGTGGGTAGCAAGGAAAATCTCCCAAGCTCACTTCAGCTAGTCCTTGACTTACAGCACTTCATTTGGTGTCCGTTCAAAGTTGCAACAGTGCTGAAAAAACTCATTTGGCAGAAAAAAAAATCAAAGGCTTTCCTAACTAGGTGTTTCTCTTTACAGTTGCCAGTTTTATTGCTCTATTAAAAATAAATGCAGCAGCTTTTTGGCCTGATGTAGTTTCCAGTCAACAATTTGTGTGCCCTCTGGGCCAACGGTTGTAAGTCAAGGGGCTTTGATATCACTTCTGGAACTGTAAAGGTAAAGGTTCCCCTCGCATATACGTGCTAGTCGTTCCCGGCTCTAGGGGGCGCTGCTCATCTCCGTTACAAAGCTGAAGAGCCAGCGCTGTCCGAAGACGTCTCCATGGTCATGTGGCCGCCATGACTAAACACCGAAGGTGCATGGAATGTTGTTCCCTTCTCACCAAAGGGGACCCTATTTTTCTACTTGCATTTTTTGCATGCTTTCGAACTGCTAGGTTGGCAGAAGCTGGGACAAGTAATGGGAGCTCACTCCATTACATGGTGCTAGGGATTTGAACCGCTGAACTGCCGACCTTTCTAATTGACAAACTCAGCATCTTAGCCACTGAGCCACCATGTCTGTACAGTTAAACTGTACTTACAGTTAAACTGGCCACAACAATTCTTCCTATTTGTATGTAATTACTTTGTTGTTGTTCCTCAGGAGGAAAATGAAAACAAATGGACTAGCATCATGGATAATGCACTACCCTTTGGGCACTTAAAGCATACATTATTTATGGTATATTTTCCACATTTACAAGGAAATGTTAAAAAAAACAACAACCATACAGCGAAATGTCGTTATCACTTATTTGTCCCAACGAAATGAAGGAAAAGCCCAAGACATGCACAATTGGCTGTCAGCAATTTGACCATCAGTACTTCTCAGAAAGTCAAGTCAATGTTCTCCTTTTGCTCAATTGTTCAATCACTCCTTTGGTGTCTGAATGAGCCATGTTCTCCGTTCAGGTTATCACGGGTTGGTGGGGTGACCACATTGTTTCTTCCCAACTGTCTTCTCTTCTTGCAGAGTGAGTCTTTGAGGGAGGGTGAGTGGTTCAAGTCTCTGAGTTACTGTGTTTAACCCAAGTACCAGGGAGAGAAGGAAACTTATTGGCATCTTCTGGAGCCGGCAATCTCTTGCCTTCATGGAATACTGATATGGTTGACAAAATTGTCAACTTTGTCCCCATTCTTCTTGTTGACTTCCTTCCTTCCTTCCTTCCTTCCTTCCTTCCTTCCTTCCTTCCTTCCTTCCTTCCTTCCTTCCTTCCATGGTTCCTTTCTAGAACTGTGAGGTCAGCTTTCACATCTTAAGTCTAGAACAAGGTTGGCCAAAATAATTGCATTCGTTCTTCAGGTATATCTTGACACTGACTCTAACTGGCAGATCTTCCAACCTAATTTTTTATTTTAATGCAGACTTCAAGACACCAGATCTGATCTTTTTGTCATTTTCCTCTTTTCTTTTTATTGTCCAACCTATTAGAAGCTCAGAAAAACACAGAAATATCCCTTTGACATGCATTTTTGTGCATTCTAACCTTGCTAAAGGTAGTTGAGCCCTAATATTGTCAATTATAGGTCATCTAAAATCATTTATTGCTCTGATTACAGCTATAATTTGGAGTTTCCAAAACTTTCAGTATCGGTTTTGCCCACTTTTAAGTACAGAAAATAAACCTGTAATTGAATTATATAGAGATTTGCGATATTTTTCATTTTTTGTGTGGATATAACAATGATACGGATTCAGCCCAAAGCTCTATCCTTAAAATGACATGTCAAATGGTTCTTCGGTATTCACTTTCAGTGAAAAGAATCTTTTGTTGTGTGTTAAAAAAACCTGCTTTGAAGCTCCATCAAAGCCCACAGGAATCTATTTCCAAGATTTCAGATGCTTATTTGTTCACGCTGAGACAGTTCTTCAAAACCACTGAAACTTGTGTGCTTTCAGAAGCTACGACTGGACAAAGGAACACAATCATTATACAACTTGGATTTCATTCTTTGGTTTAGGTAAAAGATGATAATTGAGATGTAAAATGCAGATGTCAAATCTGTGTTGGAAAACACGACATTCTCATTGTAAGTTCCTCAGTGATCATGGGATCCCTTGAGCAATTAGGATGAGAAACAGAACATGTGACGTTTGTTTATAACTATCTGTTCCATGGGCTGCAGCAAACATAAGTCTAATTTAGAACTTAATATCTGACAAATGCTTGGAAAAGCTGACACTAAGCTATCAAAGCAAGCTATCAAAGCAAACCATCAAGCTATTGCAAAGCTATCAAAGCAAACATTATACATAATCACCTTTCCAATTGGGGCAGAGGGAGGATCGCTGGAGACTTTATTAAACTTTGGAAAATAACTGTAATATCAGAGGCTGAAGAAAAACCAGTTTATTGCCATTTTAAAGAACCAAGCCATTAATTGGGCAGAAGCTCATGTTTAAAAGATAACACTCATTGAACAAAGATTGGAGGGCACTATCCAAGATGAAGTCCTAACTGTTGATCAAACGATTTGTCTGATTTAGTGTGTTGTCTGTATTAAGCAGCAGGAAATTTCCCGGGTTTGTCATGCCCCTGGTGGAGACTGACTCTGAGGGAGAGGAGGAACAGCCGACAGGGAGTGGAAGTGTGGCTCCAGAGGTTGTGGAGGAGGCTGGGGAAGGGCAGAGGCCGGCTGGGCAGTCAGAGGAGGACCCAGGCCCATCCCCTCTCCATCCTAGGGCATGCAGGGAGGAGAGGATAAGGGAGAGATGTGGTCTATTCAGGAGGAGAGGGCCTTGATCCTCTTCATGGGCTGCAGCTGTGACAACTGAATAAGAGGACAGACATGTGTATGGGCGAATGCTGGAAACAAAGCATGGAAATATCTCTAGTTTATATTTCCTCTCTGAGTTTGGCGTCCTTCCCAGTGTGTGTTCTGGTATCTCAAAACATCTTCAAGCCCTCAGTTTGCCTGGTTTGTGTTGTTTTTTACTCTTTATAATTTATAGGCATTTTTAGTTCAGACGGCATTTCCTCCTTCTTGTAACTGCTTGTGGGGGAGTTTTTTGTCTCCAGTCAAGGATATTTGGAGTTTGGAAGCAAAGTGAAGGAATAAAAGGGGCTTCACCTGTTTCTTGGTGCTTATTTTGGATCCCACCCTGGGTCATCACAGGGTTTCTCCCGTGGAACAAAATGAAATATCTTGTTTCAGAGGGTGCCAGGAAAGATGAAGTTAAAAGTAATACTTTCTAAAGCAATGATTCTATCTGGTTAAGGATTGTTTGGAAGGCTACCTTGATAATAACATGGTATCTTTGGCTGGTATTTCCTGGATATTGCTAGTGACCAAATTGGTTTTGATAGGAAGCATTAAGGCTGTTGAACATGGCAAGTGTGGCAGGTTGGACACATCTATTACTGAACCCCATTGTGCTCAGTGAATCCATCCTTTGGTCACCCGTTACCCATTCTCCAAGGCTCTGCAACTATCTCTGCAATTATCTTATGAGCCACGGTGGTGCAATGGTTAGAATGCAGTACTGCAGGCTACTTCTGCTGACTGCTGGTATCTTGCGATTTGGCAATTCAAATCTCACCAGGCTCAAGGATGACTCAGCCTTCCATCCTTCCAAGATGGGTAAAATGAGGACCCAGATTGTTGGGGGAAATATGCTGACTCTGTAAACTGCTTAGAGAGGGCTGTAAAGCACTGTGAAGTGGTATATAAATCTAAGTGCTGTTGCTATTGCTATCTTCCAAGAACATGAAAATTCACATTGCTTTTCATGTTGCCAACATGAAACCCATGTTGCATTTGGGTTGTAATTTTCCTTAATCTGAATGATTAAACGTGAGGTTTATTTAAGGAGAAAAGCAGGGGGTGGAGTCAAGAGAGGAATCACCCTGGAGTCATTACATTCCCACAAGGATCTGAATCCACCCCTACCCCTTGAAATCCATTGACTCTTATCTAGCACCAATTTAGTGCTGAGCTTTATTTGGCTAGATCAGAGGTCTCTAAACTTGGCAACATTAAGACTTGTGGACTTCAGCTGAGGAATTCTGGGAGCTGAAGTCCACAAGTCTTAAAGTTGTCAAGTTTGGGGACCTCTGAGCTAGATTCATGTGTAGTGGCATGAATAATAAATCAACTTAACTGGAACTTAACTTGTGGTCTCAATTCTTCACACAATTTTATTCTATGTACTGTAGGCCTCCTTGTATCAACCTCTGAGTTGGCATTGAGAAACCTTCTTCCTTATATTCTGATGCATTTAAGTCATTTCCCCCTTTAGGAATTCCACACATGTGTTACAATGCAGATAATCTATTCACTACTAGTAAATGAATGAGTGGGAAAGTGGAAAAGCCATTAAAAAAGCCATCTTTCCAAGTTTCACAAAAATGATAATAAAGCAGATATTTCTGGTCACATCGAGGTCACCCTTCCTGTATGTAATATTTGTGTCAACAACGAAAAGTGTAATGAATGAGCCTAGGACAAAGCTGGGATTTGTCTTCTCCATTTCATAGCCTATGCCAACCCTGCTGAAGAATTTGGACAATTTGATTTGTAGGATGTGACTAATGCTTTTTTTTTGGTAACTTCTTTTTTTCCTTTTTTTTTTTTTGCAGTCATTGAAGGAAGCATTTGTGTCTCCATGGGAGAAGGAGAGATTCAAGTATCCCTCTCACTCTTCAAAATATTTTAATCTTTCTTATATTAATGTGCTGTTCTTCAAGCTTTGGGCTTGTCTTTGAAAGTCTATATTTTACAGGGCTATTTTCTTTATCCCTGCCTTTGTATTGAGAGACAAATTCTGGTAAATTCTGTGGTAATAATTGTGGAGAAATTAGTCCCTATTTCCATAATAAGCCATCAAAAACCAGGATGAGGAACTGTCTAAGAATTCAGACATATTCTGTAGTTGTGCTTTGTAAATTCCTCCAAGGATTTTATGGCTCCTAGATACTTCCCTCCAGCAGACAACTTGGTCCAGATAGGGGTGTTTGTAAGATTTAAAACCTGTGTTCTACATGCCAAGTTTGTGAATAGAAAAATATGGAGGAGTGGGAAGATAAAAACGATAAAAGATTACAGAAGATAGTTGGAAAGCTGTCAAAAGCCTTGTCAACGTCTGAGAAAATATGACAATACCTGTTGCAATTCATCCATCTTAACAAAATGTACTCCAGAGAAGGAGGATGCATAGCCAAAAACACAACACAAAATGAAAACAGTCTGTAGAAGGAGTAGCTTATTTCTCTCTAGAGAAAACCTTCTTATAGATTACACATTTTTAAGTAGGCACAGACTTGTGAATAATGTTTTGTTTTATAAGAACTATAATTGTAAAAAAGATATTTCCTGTGTGCTTTTACTAAGGGTTGCCTTTTGCAGATGTATTTCCCATCTTAAAGTATTTAGTGAGTTTTTGCAGAAATCACATGTTCTATAAATGAAGGCAAAATCTCCATCATTGAGTCATGGTGTGGCTTGTAGAGCCAAAATATGGATGGGGGTTACCATTGCTTTGCTTTCTCTCTATATATATTTTTTAAATTCCCAATTTATTTTATAGTCCTTCCATAAATTCATGCAGCTCTTGGGTGCTTCTCAATCCCAGGTAGATTTTTCCTATGGAAACGTGACTCTAAATAAGTCATTCATTTCTCCAGAATTATGACTCGCTTGAGTAATGGTCTCGTGAGCATGTCAATGATCCTCACAGCACACCATGTTTTCTTGCCTCGTTTTTTAAAATCACATTTGAGCTCTGCCAGATCTTGTTGGATGGGTTTCAAAACTTGTACCTCAGCCAGGTTCTCTTTTAATGAATTAGGAGAGGACTCCTCTGCCATTTTGGCAGGCAGTGGCCCAGTTGAAATGAAGCCAGCTGTTGAATGCTTATATTGAGTTGCCATTCTGTTAGCATCTTCAAAGGATGATCATATGCAACAAAAAAAATTTATTTACCCAAAGATGAAAGTCCTTATCCACATCCTCCAAACACCTTAGTGTCAACTAAAAAGATACCCATTAGGTCTTTTTAGCTGCCAGAAAAAGGGAGTGGGGAAAACAGTGCATTCCTTAAGTGCCTAGATAATCACCCTGGCAGCTCAAAGTTGTTGGAGCACAAGAAAATTACTGGAGAACATTATTGATGACTCTTGGGGATGGATGTGTCCCATTGGAGAATACACATCCAGGGGGTGGGGGGGAAGACCAAGGTCAAGGAGGAAATGTATTTTAGTATCTGCTGCATCCAGTCAATGCCAACATTGCCACTTCTAATAAATCACTTTTTTTTCTCTGATATGCGGCTAGAGACTTATGATTTGAATGGGGGTGGATTTGTTGGAGTCCTGACACTTAGCTTGTGTAGATGGGAAATGGGAGTGGATTAACTATGAACCCCAATAAGCAACATTGCAAATTCAATCAGAAGCCATCAACTACTGGGAATTCTCCATGGTGGCAAAAAGGTAAGATGATGCTAACAAGATAAGTAGAAAATGTTAACTGCAACAATGCAAGCCATTTGTGGCAGTTAGCAATAAGCATTTGAGAACTGGTAGCAGTAAAGACTTTTGAAACACTTTCTTTTGATTGTGTTTGAGTTAAAATGACAGTTTAGTTACAATTCTAAGACCCTTTTGTTTAGATTAGGGGTCGGCAACCTTAAACACTCAAAGAGCCACAAAGGTCCTAACCAGAAGCCCCCTGTTCAGTTCTGGAGTTGACCGGAAGCCTGGTTTCTGCACCATAGAATCTGTTCCTAGCACGGCATCATTTTTCCTCTGTGTCCTGTCCTAGGCTTCCCCAAAAAGCACTAAGCAGACTCTTTGTCCTGACCAAACACCTTTTATTAAACAAATGTGAATTTCTTGCATTCACATTCAGCCAACAGCCTGGCAAACAATCTTTCAAGGGTATAATTAGGAGCTCAAATCTTATCTATCTTGGAGAGCTGCCTGGTAAATACTTCCAAATGCAGTGTTGACAAGGAAGGGCTTAGCACAGAGTCTCTAGGGTGCACAGGCAGATCTTCACAATGATTGAACAAATGAACAAATTGCTTCCTGCAAAAGCCCCCTCCTTTGTTCCTCTTTTAATCCTTATGGGAGGGGCCATTCATCATCCACCTTACTCCCACGTCAACCCTGAGTTCAAAATTGTTATTTCCTTTTGGTAGCTCTGAGCATGTGCAGGCTGGGAACTGATTCCAGCTGCTCCCCTGCCCACTGCTATCTGAGCCTGAAGGCAGCCGATGACTGCCAACCTGCCCTGGCCCCATATCTGCCTCTGATGCAGAGCCTTCGTCCAAGCCTTCCTCAGCCTTCAGGACTGGCCCAGGTTCCTCCCCAACCACCTCGCTGTCCAACTCTGCTGCCAGCTACACCAGCCACTGGCGGGCCACAATACCCTGCTGACGGGAAGTCCAGTTCCCACACCATATCTCACCTCCTAGCACAGCGCCCTTTTTCCATTCACCGATCAGCAACAGGGAGCAGCAGCAGAGGGATGAAAGAGCCACATGTGGTTCCAGAGCCACAGGTTGCCAACTCCAGGTTTAGATCAAGGATTCTGCTTAATCTAAAGCAATAGGGAAATTCATCCACTCCTCACTGAATATTTTAATACGCATAAGCATTGACCCAATCAGTAGGGTGAATCTTGTCCAACTGTGATATGACCAGTCAACTAGAAGTGATAGTTTGGATAAACAGGGTTTGAACCCTCACCTCTCTTCCAGAACTTTTGCTTTCAAATCCCTGCTACCCTGCTTGTCAATACATCAATTTATTCTTCCATCTAATCTGGTTTAAAGTACCCATAAGGGAGACATTTCTCCTTCACTGTGAAGCCCAGACGTGTTCACCCAGGTGCCAGACGTAACATAATATCAATATTTACTGATTGACTAATTTGGGTCAATTTTTAGCTTCATCAAATTTTGATTTCAATATGCTTCAATTGAGTAATAGCCAGCAAATTAAATGAAGCAGTCGTGTGTGCACTGTTCTTTGGATATGTGTAAAAAGGAAGCAGAGACTGTTCATACATTGATTCTCCCTCCTCCCAAAGTCTGGCTGGTTTTCTCCAACATTTCTGGAGAAGAAATGGGCAAAACTTTGGTGATGAAGGAACACAACAACCCAACAATTTTGGATAGCTTGTGGGCCACTAAGACAAAATGGTCAGATGATCCGATATATTTATATTTGTCCATCCTTTCCTATCGCTAGCTTTTGTTCACCTAAATTTTGGCTCAGTCCTTGGAGTCATGGTTGATGATGGCTGAGGAACAATATGTGAGGGTTCCAAGGAACACACCCAATGCAGTGATGTGTTTCAAAAAATTTTACCACCAGTTTGGTGAGTGTGGCTTGGTGGGCGTGCCATGCACTTTGCATGCATGTACGCACCAAATGCGAGAGTGCAGTCCTGCACTCTCCCTGATGCTTCAGCAGCTGCCATGCTGCAATTGCTGTGCCATGCAAAGCAGCTGTGCTTCAAAAGCAGGAAATTATGGTTAGTATGGGAGCCCAGATGGGCAGGTGGGCCCAACACAGAATGTTGGAGAGAACTAGTTCAGTCTCCACTGCTCATCACCACTGTCGGCTCAGCTGAACCGGGCCAAACCAGTAGAATACCACCACTGACTCAAAATTCCAAGGCAGGCATATTCCTCAAAGTATAAATTTATTAGGCATGTCATTTTGGCACATCTGGGGAAAACTCGACTCTAAGCCCACCTCGGGTTTCCACCTAATTAAAAGTAAAGTTTTCTTTTCCCTGTTCATGCAGTCCATCACAAAGTCCAATCAGGTCCTAGTCCAGGGGTTGGCAACCAATGGCTCTGGAGCCGCATGTGGCTCTTTTATCTGTCTGCTGCAGCTCCCTGTCACCAGTCAGCTCCACAATTGATAGGGCTTTCAGTTAGGACAGGCAGAGGAAAAAGGACGCTGTGCTAGGATGAGACTCTACGATGGGGGAACCATATTTCCAGTTTGCAGAGGAAAAAGGAAGCCACGCTAGCTTCAGAATTGAACCGGGGGGGGGTGCGTTTTGGCTTAGGACCTTTGTGGCTCTTTGAGTGTTTAAGGTTGCCGACCCCTGTCCTAATCCAAGGATCACTTGGTCTCAGATCCCACCTCCTTGCACCTAGTGGGAACATCCTTGGTTCTCAGAGAAAATAATTTTATTTTGGATACAATCCATCTCCACTGTGGCAGCCCTGGAGGTGCCAGGGGAAAATGGCACCAGGGCTGACATGATAGTCATTTTCACTTTGTTTCAGAGAAGAATAGACATTGTAGCACAACCTCGCCACTCTCCGAATCCTGCGCTGCTCATGTTAATTCAATTTATCTCATACTTGATGTACGATTTATTTTTCCTCTGGCTTCCTATTAAATGGTTGATCTAAATGGATCAACAGCAACAATCTGACTTACTTCTTTATCAGAAAATAAGTATGAAAACCGTGCATTGAGGCAAGTTGCTTTACAGTAAATGGAAAGGAACTTATTTCTCGTAAGTCGCTGTATTACGACAGATTGAATTATAACCTGCTTAGGATAATTGAATTAAGCTTCTACTTCTCTTACTTTCTTTCAGACTACCGGTCCCCAGTAATGATTTTATCTTCCTACTTGGACAGATATTTTTTTTTTAGCTTAGTCTGGGGTTCTTAGCTTGATTACTCTTCTCAGAGATAAAATATGGAGTAGAGTTGTTATTCTTTTCTTTTTTTCTTTCTTTCCCAGTGTTGGAAGGGAATTGGAAAATTGCCTTGATCCACAAACACTTACTTTAGAAATAAGATGCCAGGAATGATCATCTAACTGATTTTTGAGTTGTGAGACTGGCCAACATTCAGGAGTTAGGATCAAGAGATAGAAATTGGGCAGTCACGACACAAGTAGCGTCAAATTAAGCAGAAGCTATGGGAGTTGCACTTTAGAGCATTGCAAACTGAAAGGAAATCTTCAAAATTTGGATTTGTTCAAATGTATTACTGTTCAATTATAGTTTCATATATGAAGGATTCCATGTACTGAACCCTTAACTCACTTCTTGATCAAGATAGGTTTTATTTTCGGTTTGAGAAGGGAAGGGGTTGTTAGACAATTATTTATACAGTATTGTTAGCAAACAGCCAATACACTGACGGTCACTTTAGATCTGTTAAATGATCCAGAATTTTCTTTATCGCTCTTATTTATTACCTATTACTGGATCTATTTGTATGATTTATATTTAACCCTATCTTCCACTAGAAGCAAATATATGTAGCTCAGGGTTGAAGCTGGGAGTCCTTGGTGCTCTCTGAACTTGGTGGTTTCCTTGGAGATGTTTCATGACCCAACTGGTAACATGGAGGAGTGAGCTTGGTGTTTCTTGGAGATGTTTCATGACCCAACTGGTAACATCAGTAGTGCTAGAAGGAGGAGGAGGAGGAGGAGGAGGAGGAGGAGGAGGAGGAGGAGGAGGAGGAAGAAGAGGAGGAGGAGGAGGAGGAAGAGGAGAAGGAGGACTGTGGGGACCTTGGTGCTCTATGAGCTTGGTTGTTTTCTTGAAGATGTTTCACTACCCAACTAGGCAACATCATCAGGATCTCTGCTCCTTCCGCCACGACCTTAAAACATGGTTATTTTTACAATCCGGCCTGGACTGACAGGGGATCAGGGTTTTAATTTGAATGTTTATTTGGTGCTAATTTAATATTTTTTAAATTATTTTAACTTTTGTATTGCCTGTTTTTATGTAGGCCGCCCTGAGTCCTTCAGGAGAGAGGGCAGCCTATAAGGCCAAATAAACTAAACTAAACTAAACATCAACATTGATGTTACAGTTATGTGTGTGTGTGTGTATTCTATCTGCCCTACTCTACACCTTGTAGAAGAGGCTTGTTATAAAATAACAAGACACTACTTGTTAGGGCTTCCAAGTATCTCTTCTCCTCACCTACCTTAACAAAATTGACTGGTTTCTCAAGTGTCTTAAGGATTAATCAAGATTTTCATCTAATAATGAAGCTTTATTTTTGGGTGTCTCCCACCTCCACCAACACAATCTGATTTGAACGTCATAAGGCAATTAATCATGCACTTTAGTGCCTTGTTTGGCAGTCATTTATGCCATTCCCAGGAAGCAAATTACATAAAAGCAACAGCATGCAAATGCAAACTTTGTAATTAAAAATAAAATAAAATATAAAGTTTGCACCACAGCTATTCATCGGCAGTCAAATGGGGATTGTTTCCCTCCCAGCTTATTTCTTTATGAGATGGATTTATCCTTATGCTTGCATTTCTTGGATAATGATGCTGATGAAAGGGTTAGCTTTTGCACCCCGATCTAATGCATTCCCTTTTGGGTTCCAGAGACAAAATTAAGATAACAGTCGCTTGCTCTGAATATTATATATGGCTTTATTCCATGGCTGTGTGTAATTTCAAAGCAGAGGGGGTATAAGCCCATTTGTTTTAATGAATCCCAAAGAACCTATATTGTTGCTTTTAGAATTTTACATGTAGGAGAGTATTTGTTTCATATTACAGAACTCTTTGCTGATCTCAGGTTAATACTTGAATGGCTGTAGTAGGTATGGGAAGTTGGGGGAGAGAAAAAAAAGACCATGAAGAAGACAATGATATTGATAGAACATTGGTAGCTCAAGTTTGAACTGTGGGGTTCTTGTTGCTTTCTGAGTTTGGTTATTTTCTTGCAGACATTTCATTACCCAGCTAAGTAACATCATCAGTGCTAGAAGGGAATGGAATTTGTGGAGAGGAGGAGGATTGTGGAGTCCTTGGTGCTCTCTGAGCTTGGTTGTTGTTTTTTTGAAGACATTTTATGACCCAACTAGGTAACATCATCAGGGCATGAAGACATTTTATGACGGAACTAGGTAACATCATCAGTTTTAGAAGGGAGTGAGGTGTGTGGAATAGAAGAGAAGGAAAAGGGGAGGAGGAGGAAGAGGTCTGTGGGGTCCTTGATACTCTATGAACTTGGTTGTTTTCTTGCAGACATTTTATTACCCAACTAGGTAACATCATCAGTGCATGTAGAAGACATTGACCAATTCTGACCAAACATTTCCTGGCTTTTTTAGAAGTCCACCAGGCAGGATGACATGGCCTTTCACGTTGTCCATGTTTCCAACATAAATCTGAGTATTTTGTGCCATCTAGCTAAAGTTTCTAGAATCGTACATGTAAATTCCAGTCCTTTCAACCACACGTTTTCCAACAACATGTGGACGGTACCAAAACCATGTCAGATGTTTCACGTGTTTGTCTTGCAAAGAATGGGAGATTCCCCTTCCTGAGATCAGTCTGTTGTTCTGAAAATGCCACAGATCCTGGGAAGAAAATTCAGCATCAAGACCAGGTTATATAATCCAAAGCCCACTTGTGATGTCATGAGAAGGACAATTTAATGAGCTGGAGGAACGGGCTGATTAAAATAGAAATAGCAACATCCACAAAATAATCAGAAATTCTTGTTTTAGGGGCCAGTGAAATGCATAATGAAATAATCATAGATGGGGACCAAAAATAACACGAAATAAATGTCTGCCTTAGCCTTGGTTGCTGAGTCTTGCAGAGTTTTATTCCTGAAGGTATTATTTTACCCCAAAGGAAACAGATGGCCCACTATTTCTAGTGCGTGCAGCAACTTTTGCATATTGTTGCATTAAAGAAGCAGAACCATTAGAAGAAACCCGCAATGCTGTATATTTCAAGGGAAGCTCCTGGGCTGAATTTATATTATGCTTTCTGCTTGCACGGGATCCAGAATTGCCCACAATAACAAAGATTGGATCCTGCAACATTAACCTGGGATGGGTACAGATAGTCCTTGGCTTACAACACTTCCATGGCCATTCAAAATTACGATGGCACCAAACAATGAGATTTGGACCTTTTGTCATGGTTACGACCTTGGCAGCATTCCCGTGACCATGCAGATCAAAATTCAGATGCTTGGCAACTGATTCACATTTACGACGGTTGCAGTGTCCCAGGGTCACGTGATATCCATCGTTGCAATGTTCTTGGCAAGCAAAGTCAATGGGGGAGCTGGACTCACTTAAAGACCGTGTGGCTAACTTACGGACTGCAGGGATTCCCCTTCACCCCCAGGGATAGAAAAGCCATAAAATGGGCAACACCCACTTAACAAATGTCTCGCTTAACCACATACATTTGGGGTTCAATGGCAGTCATACGTTGAGGACTGCCTCTCCATTTTCCTTCATTCATAAAATAATAAAGGATTTCCTGGCCAGAGTTATCTAAAGGTGTGCTGAAGGTACGTAGAACTGACCTTGTACAGAAGTCGCCACTGTGGTTTGAACAGAAATGCAATCCTGCTTAAACTGAAATGCTCTTTTTATAAAAGCTAAAGCAAGTGGCCAGTTTTAAGTTTCTGGGTGGTGTTACCCTAAAAGAGGACCTGACCTGGGGTGCTTACATTGCAGCCCTGGTCAAAAGGGCCCAGCAGAGATTATACTACCTGGGACTTCTCAGGAAACAACAACTGAATGAAAAACTGCTGGTGACCTCCTACCACTGCACCATAGAGAGTATCTTAACTTACTACACTTCTGTATAGTTTGCCAATTGCACAGGGGCAGATAGGACAGCACTCCAGAGGGTTAACGTCATTGCTCAAAGGATCATGGGTTGCCCTCTCCCCTCTTTGGAAGAGCTTTATAGCTCCTGCTGCCTTAAGAAATTTCAAAACATCCTCAAAGATCCATCTCATCCTGGGGACCCCCCTTTTTTTGTGAATTATTACCATCTGGCAGACGGTACAGGATAGTAAAAACAAGGACAAATAGGCTGAAAAACAGCTTCTATCCCAGGGCAGTAGCTCTGTTGAATTCTACTGTATAGTGCAGTGTTGGTGCGGTGTCGGGTTTTTTCGGTTCAATGTGTGGAGGGTGAAGGATGTGTGTTTGTGTTTATTTTCATGGTCATGATGTGCACTGAAGATGGGGTTTGATTTCGTTGTACGAGGTGCAATGACAATAAAGTAAACTAAACTATATGCATGCTGGGCTGTTCTAAGGGATGTATTTACAAGGTTCCTGGTTGTGTGTAGCTCATAATTGTTAATTAGGGTGTTAGTTAAAGCTACACACAACTAGGAACCATGTGGGCAAAGAGAAGTTCCCTGAGGATGGGCTCCAACATGGGTTCCCAAAGCTCAGAAAACCAAACCTCTGGTCCCAGTGATTGGATCCTGCAACATTATCCTAGGACACATAAATTTGCCTTCATTCACGAGAGGTCCATCTTCCACAGATGTAAATTCAAAATATGCACCTAAATTCAAGGCATGTTGTCACTCTCTTCAGCTTTGTAACCATACATATCAAGGTCATGCTTACTCTGTATTTATTGCTGTATCTTGGTCTATTAAGAGCCGTGGTGGCGCAGTGGTTAGAGTGCAGTCAATTGGAGTCTTCAATTCAATGTATAGAATGTGAAGGATGTGTGTTTGTGTTTATTTTCAGTCATAATGTACACTGAAGACGGTATTTAATTTAATTGTACAAGGTGCAATGACAATAAAGTAAACTAAACTAAACTGAACTGAACGTATAGAGATCCTTATGTGTTTGCAAAGATTCCAGGAACCATTTTTTTTTGTCAACATGCCAAGAGATGCTGAGTCACAAAACATGGAAGGGTTGCAGATTTGGATCAGCAGATTTCTGAATCAGTCATCTTTTCAAAAATGGATTTGCGAGTGGAACATCTGGAAGAAGGGCTGAGAAAAATGAGATCCATGTTATTGGTAACCAAGGGAGATGTAGCAGAGTAATTAAATTAATTTGAGCTATTCATGCTTGAGGCTTTTTTTTTAAAGCAATGATCTTGAAAGGAATGAGGACAACATATGTTGGAATATCTGAAAGAATTTTGGAAATGGCCCAGCTAAATTTAAGAACTCGTCGCAAAATCTTTTATTTTTTCCATAAACAAAACGTTTATGGGGGAAAAAAATCCATCCCTCTTGGTTTGTTTTAGTTATGCATTTGAACAAAGGATCTCTGGCTTTGAAAAGCATGGGTAAGAGATTTTACTCAAAGGTAAATCCTGTTGAGTTCAACATTCAACTAGTATTTATCCCTATGTAAGTGTAACATGAATAAAATAAAAACTTGCTTAAATGAAATTCCATAAAGTAGAAATCGAAAGTTGCTTGTATTAGACTTTTGAAGTTAAATACTCAAAACTGTCCATCTAGTTTATTCATGTTTTCAAATTCTGTGGGATCTTTGGTGCCACCTGACCTTGGCTGTTTTCTTCCAGATGTTTCAAGACCCAACTAGATAATATCATCAGTGCTAGAAGGAGTGGAGTTTTATTTCATTTATACACAAGTGGCTTGCCCTGTCAGTGTTGGAGAAAGTGTTTTTGGTGGTTGCTTGGTTAACACGTTGTCTACTGTTTGTTGGCCTGAACTGGTAGCTCATTGAATGATTGTTGATCTAGTATAATCTTGAGGTTAATCTCAGTTTATCTGAATGTTGGTTGCTGGCAAGAAGGTGTTTTGGATCTTTTTGTTTCTTTTGTAGCTTTTTTATTGCTTCTTTTGAATGGTGTGTAAATGTGGTTTATCTCTATGTGCTTCCAAATTGTCCCACATTCAGTTCTTCCTCCTCTTCTTCCTCCATGGCCTTCGGTTATTATTAGGACTTCCATGAGAGTTTATTACCTTTCTTTGTTAAAGAAATCACATCTCTTTATTAAAAATGGGGAAAGTGTAGGAAATGACCAGGCTGAGACGAGGGAGGGATCAAATGTGTCATCAGTCATGAGTCCCTGTGCACCCACAAGAGATCTAAATCAGCCCAGCTTGAATGTCTTTCTTATCTCTTGCGAATTTCTCTTGACAGTTAGTAGCTCAGATTCTTGTGGAGAGCTTAAGCATGCTATAAATCTTTATACTCATTTGAACTGCCTGGATCTCCTAATTTCCTTGACACAAAGTTCCTTCTGTTCAGGCTGAATTTGGTGTCTCTAAAGGTATATTTATTTCTGAAATAAGAAAAAAAATTGGATGACTATTGTTGGAGTTTTAAAAAGGAGCCAAAAAACCCAACCCACTGAAAACTGAGAACAGCTATCCCAGAAATCTGAAGTAAGCCCTTGTTTACAAAATGTTTCCTTTGAACACTCAAGTGTTATGTGTGATTAATACCGAAGAAAATTCGGGACCCCTGTTTAAGAAGAATTATTCTTTATGCTGCAGCAATTACATTAAGGCTGATTGAAAAAAAATATAGAAGAAATAACTCTTAGTATGGCATTATTATCTGCTCCCTGGTCAGTCGGTAATTGTCTGCTGTCATATGAGTTTGGGGCTTATTATATGCTTCAGTAACTCAATCTACTTTATAGCATTTCCCAAAACTTTGCAAAGGCATTTTACTTTCAACAGATTCACACACACACACGTGCTTAGAATGACATGTTTTGTGGGCTGTTCAAAGGCCACACTTGGAATACTGCATCTAGTTTTGGTTGCCATGATGTAAAAAAGATGTTGAGACTCTAGAAAGAATGCAGAGAAGAGCAACAAAGATGATTAGGGGGCTGGAGGCTCAAACATATGAAGAATGGTTGCCGGAATTGGGTATGTCTACTTTGATGGAAAGAAGGACTAGGGGTGACATGGTAGCAGTGTTCCAATGTTCTGTCTCCCCTTCCCTTCCCCAGAAGGTAAGGAACTTGGCAGCAACATTAGCACAGAGAGTCACGCTGGCCTGTCTCCAAAATCCAAGTTATCTCTCCCGATAAGAGTGTTGGCAGTCACCCAGGCTCTCACTACCAAATTTGGAGCTAACAAGAAATGAAGTACTCACAGAAGGACTGATTTATTCTCAAAGTCCAGAAACCAAATCAGGCACACAGACGGAATCCTCGGCTTATTCCACACTTTGTCACGTACAGAGTTTGTAACGTAGGCACACCCACTTTTATACCTGGTGGGGTGTGGTCCAGCTCAATCTCTGGCCCTCCCACGCCCCCTACGTTGCTGCTGACGTTTCTCCCTCTGACGTTGCCTGGGATCAAGCCAGGAATCCTCCTCCTCCCTCCCTCGCCGTGGCCGTACTGATACGCGTCTCTCAGGCTGTTCCTCTTGGCTTTCCGAAGAAACCTGAGGCATTGCCAGGGAGGAAGGTCCTGGGAGGGCCTTGCCAGGGAGGAAGGTCCTGGGGAGGGAGGCCTTGCCAGGGAGGAAGGTCCTGGGGAGGGAGACCTTGCCAGGGAGGAAGGTCCTGGGGAGGAAGGCCCTGGTGAGGAAGGCATTGCCCGTTCCTCCTCTTCTTTATCATCCAGGTCCTCTTCCTCTGTCAGCACAGGCTCACGAGGCGGGGCCACAACATTCCAATACTTGAGGGGTTGCCACAAAGAAGAGGGAGTCAAGCTATTCTCCAAAGCCCCTGGAGCAACACATGGAAACTAATCAAGGAAAGAAGCAACCTAGAACTAAGGAGAAATTTCCTGACAGCAAGAAGAGGTGATAAGGTTAAATAATTAGAGCAGCCCTACTTGGGATTCCATATCTTCTTCATGTTGTCCATCTGTTAAAGTGAGTCTCAGTCCAGCTGCTACACATCAGATGCTCTAAGTTGCTTCCATAGAAAGCCATGGCAGCTTTATCCATGGGTAAAACACAGATTCATCTCAAATCCATCTTGCTCATTATGGCTTATTATGTCAATGGGCAGGGTTGGATAGTGGGTGTGGGAACCATCGTCTGCAAATGTTTTGGTGACCACTTCAGTGTTATTATGGCTCATTCACTGCTCCTTGTCATTCTGTTTAATATCTCTCTTCATTGAAGAAATGCTGCTCTTGAGATTCTTCAACTGGGACTTTGCCAAATGTTTGATTCCTGGAAGGACCTCCTCAGTGGCTGAATTGCTTTAAGAGAGGAGCCCTTGTAATGAGGAAGTATGGCGGAGAGAGTCAATGAGAGAGTCGGATTCAGTCTGCTCTCCAGAGACAGAAAATTGTCACAGCTTATAAAAGGTTCCTTCCTTTCTTAGTTCCTTCCTTCCCCATCACAATCTTTCTTTCTCTTTTCTTTTTTTCCTTTCTCTCTTTCTTTCTTTCTCTCTCTCTCTTTCTTTCTCTCTCTCTTTCTTTCTCTTTCTTTCTTACTCCCTTTCTCCTTCTTCCTTTCTCTCTCATTATCTTTCTTTTCCTTCCATCTTTCTTCCTTCCATCTTTCTTTCTTTCTTTCTTTCTCATTCTCTCTTACTCCCTTTCTCCCTTTCTCCTTCTTTTCTTCCTTTCTCTCTCATTATCTTTCTTTTCCTTTCATCTTTCTTTCTTTCTTTCTTTCTCTCTCTCTCTCTCTCTCTCACACACACACACACTTTCTCTTTCTTCCTTTCTCTCTCTCACTTTCTTTCTTTCTTTTTTTCCCTCTTTCTCTCATTTTCTCTCTGTCTCTCTCTTTTTCTTTCTTTCTCTCTCTCTTTCCTCCCTTCCACCTCCAAATCCTGTAGTGGAAAGACAACTGCTTCAGAACCAGAATTTTTTAGGGGGTGAGCGGGGAGGAATTTAAGCAAGAGCCAGTTTGGTCTTCACTAGACAACCTCTTCAAAATCATGGATGACGTTACTGGTTTGGTCATAAAACATCAACAAGAAAACCACCAAGCTCAGAGAGCATCAATAACCCCTCCCCCCCCCAGAACCAAGGTGTAGCAGTTGTAATGGTGTAATCATCTACATCAGCCTAATTTTTAATACCATGATTTCCACCCTTATTTTTTTTTTAAAAAAAAATCATCTCCACCTTTCATATGAGCGTTTTTTTGAAATTCTGGACATCAAAACATCAGAAAGCAAAAATTGAAGGAGAACTGTGGAAAACATGGGAGACAATTTATCTGCCTCTTGTTAATTCAGACCTACATTTGTTACCTGTCATTCTGGATTTGTTATTCTCCAATCTGTCACAAAGTTTGCATATTATAATGTCCTCCTTTGTCTATTCCCTGCCCTTGTGTCCAAATCTTCTACTGCACATTTATATTATTCCTCCACACATGTTCATTTCCGACTGACAGAAATTCATTTGTTAGCTGACAGTGTGCCACATTACTTTGAAAATGCACAGAGCATCTTTTTCACTTCAGAGTGCAGTGTGAGCATGAATTTAGATAGATGTTCTGGAATTTTAGGGCAATAAATCGAGGCTTTAAAGAATGATATTCAGGTATAGGACAAGATGTTCAGCGAGAAGCCGTGGCTTCCTTCGGGATGACCTGATTTAGCGAACATCAGAATTGGCTGGAAGAGGTCTTAGTGGGTGTTTTTATGACATCCATATAAACATGGCGGATTTTGGTTCAGATTAGAAGTTTTCAGTGACAGTTTGTTGGATTTGTTTTTCTAGAGTTAATAGGAGAGGAAGGGAGGGTGGGGAAAGAGGGGAACTAGGGGAAGAAGTGGAAGGGGAGGGAAGGAAAGGAAAGATGAGTGGAAGGGAAGGGAGGAAGGGAGGGAAAGAGAGAGGGGAAGAAGGTGAAGGAAGGGAAGGGAAGTCTAGTTAATTAGTCATTTTCCCTCCATGTGCTTACTTTTCCATCAGAGAAATCATTACTGCAGTATTTTAGAATCAATGAAAAAAAAAAACACTAAGCCCACTATTATAAAATGATGTGGAGGAGGAGGAGATGATGATTAGATGCGGGTATTAAAACCCAAGGCAATATTTTTTACAAGGAATTTATTAAAAAATTGTCATTTCTGTTAGTTTTCCATTATCTTTGGGATGTTGATAAAGTTCTGGTGGTGAATCAGTTTGATTTGCAATGGTAAGGATAAAAATAAAGAGCAAATATGAGAAAGTTATTCTAAAGGAGAATATTGAGGGAGGGAGAAATCTTATGCGAGAATGTGGGAATATTTTCTTGCATCACTATTATGCCCCCTTGTGGAAATTCAGGGTTTGTGGTTTACCAAAGATTTAGCGCACACTAAAACAATTGTAATAGAGTCCCTTCCTTCCTTCCTTCCTTCCCATATTGTTCCTTCCTTCCTTCCTTCCTTCCTTCTTTCCTTCCTTCCTTCCTTCCTTCCTTCCTTCCTTCCTTCCTTCCTCCCTCCCTCCCTCCTTCCCATATTGTTCCTTCCTTCCTTCCTTCCTTCTTTCCTTCCTTCCTTCCTTCCTTCCTTCCTTCCTTCCTTCCTTCTTTCCTTCCTTCCTCCCTCCCTCCCTCCCTCCCTTCCTCCCTTCCTTCCCATATTGTTCCTTCCTTCCTTCCTTCCTTCTTTCCTTCCTTCCTTCCTTCCTTCCTTCCTTCCTTCCTTCCTTCCTTCCTTCCTTCCCATGACCAACACTATGATAATTAAGGAAACCCAGCAGTCATAAATACCAACCCATTGTTTGCTACCAGGGCAGTTTTATCAAAAAACAGAGATTACAGTATAGTTGTAAATTGGTGCTTACTTTGTATAACTTTCATCCAAGATGTAATATCTTGCACATATTTGAAGGAAAAGAATTGAAAATGGACATCTCCAACCCTACATTTGTCCAGTTAGGTAAGGTTGGGTTGGGTTGGGATGGACTAGATTAGATTAGGATGATAGATATAGATAGATAGATAGATAGACTCAAGATGGAGATAGGTAGATGATAGATAGATAGATAGATAGATAGATAGATAGATAGATAGATAGATAGACAGACAGACAGACAGACAGACAGACAGACAGACAGACAGACAGACAGACAGACAAAGAGCTGCAACCATATCCTACCCTATCTGCTACTTTATCTCATTCTTCTAATTTTTCTGCTCCTATCTTATCATTTGGATATCCTTTGGATATGAACCTTGATCTATATCTATCTGCAACTGGGAAAATAAAATAGAATGTAAGTTTTGGAAGGAACTATGCAGATCCTCTGATGCTCTGCATAAAGCCCACTACTGACAGTGACCATCTAATCTGTCTATCCTCCAGCAAAGAAGCACCTACCACCTTCTGCAGCAATAATCCACTCAACTCCTGAATAGCTCTTACCCTTCTGAAAGTTTTTCTGATGTTCAAGAGAAATGTAATGCCTCATCATTTAAACCCACCATGTCTGGTCCTGTTTTCCTGAATGGCATTGAATAATTCTGCCTTTTCTTCTGCATGACAGCTCTTCCAATACTTGAAGGCAGCTAGCATGTCTTCCCGCAGTCTTTTTTTCTTCAGGCTAAATGTGTCCAGTGTCTCCTGCTGTTTTCTTTACGTCTTTCCTGAAGGACATCAATGGGTAGATGTGAAATAATTAGCCAACAGGTCAGCCTGTGCATTTGATGCTCGGTTGTTTTTATCTGAAGCAAAGTAGAAGTGATTTTTTTTTTGGTCTTACCCTTTCTTCTGACACAGTGATTGAATCAGAGAGGCCTTCAGAGGAATTGGTGTGGATTTGTATCTATGTGCACAGAGAAATGGACTTGGTTTTATTACCAGGAATACCAGGTACCAGGAATTTAGTATTTCTAGACTTGAAGTACATACTCAAGGATTCTATCTATCTATCTATCTATCTATCTATCTATCTATCTATCTACTTACCTACCTGCCTACCTACCTTTTTATCTATCTATCATCTATCTATCTATCTATCTATCTATCTATCTATCTATCTATTTACCTACCTGCCTACCTACTTTTTTATCTATCATCTATCTATCTATCTATCTATCTATCTATCTATCTATCTATCATCTATCATCTATCTACAGCAGGGGTCTTCAAACTTGATAGCTTTATGACTTCTGGACTTCAGCTCCCAGAATTCCTCCTCCAGTCATGTTAGCTCAGGAATTCTGGCAGTTGAAGTCCACAAGTCTTAAACTTGCCAAGTTTGAAGACCGTTGATCTATTCTATTCTGTCTGTCTGTCTGTCTGTCTGTCTATCTATCTATCTATCTATCTATCTATCTATCTATCTATCTATTTTTTTGCCGTATATATCTATGCATTCGAAATAAACTGTGATGTTTCTCTATGTCATATATATGTGCATACGCATAATGATTATCTTTTGAGAGCTGAATGCAATGAAATTTCATTTTAATGTATGCTGATTACTGTACCTTTAAAGTGACAATAAAGTTTTTACTCTATTCTAGCCTTCTATATGGAAATTTCACCTTCATAGTCATTCAGGTCTCTTTTACGTGTAAAGAGGTATGAATTCAGGAAGAGAAGAGCCAACATCTACATCTCAAAGGGCATCTCCTAGATTCAATGTTGTAGAAAACATCACCTGGACGTAATGAGCCGTAAAGGAATATTTACAGGCCCAGGAATATAATTGCAGGTCCATTAATGCAAATTGAAACAAAGCGAACTCTCTTATTTTAATGGCCATTTTGACCGTTCGGTCATACTGAATGCTCCAGAGTTCAGAAGGGCTGTAACTGTATTTAACCAATTCCATTTCTGTTTTAGGGAGGGGATAGAGGTATTTAGCAGTAAAAATGTCAGTGGTGTTTTAGCAAAAAAACCCAAAAAAACAGGCGTGTCCAATCTTGGCAACTTTTAAGACCTGTGGACTTCAACTCCCAGAATTCCCTAGCCAGCTATATATGTCATTGCATGAAGTATATAATGTTGCATGTTGCACATAAAAAGCATAGATGGAAGGATGCATATTGGCAAAACAAGAAGAATAATTAGGCAAACGTGCCTGCAAAAAATGCATTTATTAGAAAAACTGCTTCAAGGCTCATCAATAGAAATATTATCAGAAAGGGACCCTTGGAATCAATGCAGAATGTTTTAAGAACCTAGATGCAGAAGATTTAAAACAGTAGAGCGATGCCATCATTTAGATTGATCTGCTTTTGTCAAAAGCTTCTCATGTGCTTCCCACTGTTCATCTTTATTTCATATCATCGTAATTTTGCTTTTTATTGGCAAAATATTTGCTTTTTATTTTTCTTTTTATTTAAAAGAAAAGGGTTTAGAGACCTAGAAGCAACTTTCTCTGAGGGCTTACTAATCTCTTTAATTTATAGGCACTTTTCATTTTTCTTTATTAAATTCACTCTGGAGCTGTATTTAATTTTTGACTGTAGATGGCAAGAGAGAACAAGGAATATCTTCCTTTGCAACTTTAAGAAATGTCTGCAGCTGATTCAGAAGTCAGTCATGGCTCACCCAATTCCACCCTCCTCTTCTTCATTTAGTACAATATGTGAAATAATTTGCCCATATTTATTCCATAAACCATGGTTAAAACAAACATGTATTAGTGCAATATATGATATCAGCAAGTTTATTATTTGTCATTTGCATTTCAATTTCCCTGGAACCAATTTATATAGGAAATTAATTCCATTAAACATGTTTAATCAGGCTTTGTTGGCTTTACCACAACTGGCTAAATTCTCAAGTTTCATTAAACTACAATACCTGGGTTAAAAAAAACCCCAACCAATGAAACAAGCAATATTAAAGGTTAGCTTATTATAAGGATGGGTTTGAACATAATTTGTCTAACAATGATTCATTTATTAACTGTGGCAAGTGGGATTCACATACAGTAAGCTATAAACCATAGTCCACACCACTGTGGTTTATGAATCATGGTTCAAATGACATTTCAAGCCCAAATGTAACAAACCACATTATGGCTAACATGAATGAACGTTATTCATTCTGTATACATGTATAAATTAATTCCTGGGGACACTATTGAGAAGGATCATTTTGTGAGCTCCAGAGTGGATATTGAATGTAGCAAGATGATAACTTTGATGAGTCTTTCATCTGATCTAATCCAGTAAAAATTTCCTAAATTCTTATCATTCTCCATTTCTTCATCACTTGCTCAAAAGTGGTGCACAGGCTATGCATATATATATATATATATATATATATATATATATATATATATATATATATGTAGGTCTTGGTGTATTCGGGTCTTGTCCTGTGTAAGATTGAGAATACCTTGGCAATGTTTCGACGAAATCTCATCCATCATCTTCAGGCTGGTGTCTTCAGCTTCGTTCTTCTGGGAGAAGTGTGTGATCGTGGCTGTTTTTCCCTTTTAAACTCCAGAGTTGGCCGTGTTGTTACTTCTTGATTGGTTGATGGAGTTGATATATGCAGATTGGATGGCTTTTTCCTGAGACCCTGTGTGGCTGAGGTGCTGGCTGTGTGTCTTTCAGCCTTTTGTGTTGTAACGACCTGGGTAATGGGCTGTGTGATGACCTTCTGAGTTCTATTGTTGTGACGTCCTGGGTGTGGTGCTGTAATCTCCTGGGTCGTTGTCTGTGCTGCAACCTCCTGATGTTTTGTGTTGTGATCTCCTGAGTTCTGTGATGTAGTATCCTGGGTGGAAGGCTGTGATGTGGCATTCTGGGCCTTGGTTTGGCTCCGAGTTTGAGGTCTGGCTATGTGTTTATAGCGTGTATCAGTTTGCTTAGTTAGTTTCCCTTAGTTTAAAAGGGAAAAACAGCCACTATCACACACTTCTCCCAGAAGAACGAAGCTGAAGGCACCAGCTTGAAGATGACGGATGAGATTTCGTCGAAACGTTGCCAAGGTATTCTCAATCTTACACGGGACAAGACCCGAATACACCAAGACCTACATACCTTTACCCGTGAAAATCTACGAATATAAATATATATTTGTTTTCGTAGATTTTCACGGGTAAAGGTATGAATATATATATATATATATATATATATATATATATATATATAATCAGATGTATCTTCAACTGCATCTATTATGGTCAGCATCCTGACTTTTTGACAAGGCCTCAGGATACCTCTGCTGCTATTCAAACTTGTACTAATCAATAATATCTAATTTGCAAAACAGTTGTGTATTTGTTATAGTCAAATGAAACTTAAAAATGGATTATAAGACACAGGTTATGGCTGCAAAGGTCAAATCAGAACATCAGTGAATTCTGTTGACATGGTAGCAGATCTACTCACCCTTGTCTAATGTCAAAAAAAAAAGCTAACCTTTTCTGATATTCCTGTAATGAAATTTGCATGACTCTAAACTACAAAACAAAATACAGAAGAGGTGTTAGAATTAGCTGTCGATGCTAGGAAATTTGAATTCAGGGTTTCCTGCTCATCTTTGTTAGAAAGAAAAATGTATTCTGTATCATACCCCAAGTTATTCCAAAGGTTTTTTCTTTTGTTCAAGAGGCAGCTGAACATTCTGGTTTTTCTTTGAAGACATTTCACTTCTCATCCAAGAAGCTTCTTCAGCTCTGAGAGAAGCAGAAGAAGCTTCTGAGAGAAGCTGAGGAAGCTTCTGGTATAAGAAGTAAAACCTCTTCAGAGCAAAAACCAGAAAGTCCAGTTGCCTCTTGGGGAAAAAAAAAACAAGCACCTTTGGGACAACCATGACCTGGAGGACTGAGAATCTCCATAGACATACTCCACATTGCAAATCCACATTTTGGCACTTTCCAAACCTGCTAGTCAAGAAGAGGCAGAACTGGGAACTCAGAGGGGGAAATAAAAGCTGAATTTAGAAAGCAATGACCATCAAGAGAAGTTGCAAAGTTTATATCCTCATCGGTGATTTGCAGGTGTCCTTGGGTGTAGAAAATACATTTTTGCACAGGGGCAGAGACTGCTAGGACTTATTTTTTAAAAAATTCACCAATCAAAGAGGGGAAGGACCATCACAGATCTCCTTTCCTTCAGGAGCCAGGTCACCAGGGCCTAATGGAGGCCTTTCATTTTCCTTTCAGCTGTGACATTCTGAAGCAAGGACACAGAGACAAATTTCAACTCAGTGGGTAATGCCAAGTGCAGCCTGTTCCTATGTCTTATTGAATGCCAGGCTGACAAATTCAAGGGCCAGGTAGATCGTTTGATTCCATTAGCTCCTCACTGAGTGCAGCTGCTGATGCTGTTCTCTCTCTTGTATCTTTCTATTACCCCAAAGTCTGCCTGCCTACTTTATTTATTTATTTATTTATTTATTCGACTTGTATGCCGCCCTATTCCCTAAGGACTCAGGGCGGCTAACATTAAAACAGAGAAAATTTACAATAAAACAAGATTAAACAGTAAACAAGCCAAATAAATTAAAATAAACCCAACCCCCCCCCCCAGGTCATTCAAGGCCGGCCCGTTGAAACAACCAAGTCTTCAGGTCCCGGCGGAAGGAGCGGAGGTCAGGGGCCAAACGGAGATCGACGGGAGCTGATTCCAGAGGGCAGGTGCTCCCACAGAGAAGGCCCTAGCCCTGGGGACCGCCAGCCTACAATATCTGACTGACGGCACCCCAGGAGGCCCCTCCTATGAGAGCCAACAGGGCGATCGGAGATTGATGCTGGCAGGAGGCGTTCCGCAAGTACCCTGGACCCAAGCCATTAAGGGCTTTATAAGTTGTAACTAATACCTTGAAGGCGACCGGAGGCAACCGGCAACCAATGCAAGCCGCGCAGGAGGGGTGTAACATGGGAGTATCGGGATACCCCCATCACAACCCACGCGGCCGCATTCTGCACCAGCTGGAGCCTCCGGATCGTCCGCAAGGGAAGCCCCATGTAGAGAGCATTGCAGTAGTCAATCCTAGAGGTGACAAGCGCATGAGTGACCGTTCGAAGGGCATCTCGGTCCAAATAAGGGCGAAGCTTACTTAGGCTTCCGCGTTCCAGGAGAGTCCCGTGGGAGAACTTCCCTTCTCGTGTCTCCGGTTAGAATGTAATTGAAGTATAGAAAGCCAACATGGCATCAACCTAGTAGAAGTAACTAAAGAAGGAAAGGTGTCATGCCCCCTGTCAGAGCCTGAATCTGAGGAGAAGGATGAGCCGGAGCTGGAACTGACAGCGATAGAGGGGGAAACTTTGTTGGCTTTGGAAAAATGTGGGGAGGAGCAGGACAAAGCAGACCAGGGCCCCTCAGGATTGGGACAGCTTGCTAGCATGGAGGAATGGGGTCAGGATGACCAAGAGAGGGCAAGCAGTGGAAATGAGGAGCGATGCAACTCAGGTGATGAGCAAGGACCACCCCCTCCTCATCCCTGAGCATGGAGAGAGGAGAGAAGGCAGGAACAGCATAGGCCGACCCGACAACTTGGGAGGAGAGCGCCCCGCCCCTCTTCAGAAGGCACACCTGGGGACTGAGATTTAAGGAGATGCTGTGGGGAGGGGCATTTGTCAGAAACAAACACTGAATTAGTGCAGTTTTGTGTGCCGTTGCAGACCTTTGCAGGACTGCTTGCCTTCTTCCCTGCTTCATGGACTCAGTGCCTTGTTCCATGCTTTGTGGATTCATTTCTCTGCCCCTTTCCTTTGCTGGACTGCTCACAGCCAGAGGCTGCTGTGTGTGTGAGAGAGAGTGCTTTGCTCTGGGACTTGCCATGAATGTGGGAGTGTTTGGGGTAAAGTTGGAGCATTAAAGGGGAGTTTGAACTCTCAGCCGGCTGTATGGCCTTCATGCCTTGTGCCGGATCATCACAAAAGGTTGCATACACACATAGACAGAAAGACACACATACAAACCCATGAAGATGCTTCCTTGGAAATCCAGGATAGCCAATATTTAGGTTCCAGAAATTCAATGGATGTAGCAACAACTTGAAGAAAGAGGTTCTTTTCACCCTGATGTCCTCGATAAAATCACTTGACTTCCTTTTAATTGGCATTATATTTCCCATAACGTTATGGACTCATTAAAACATCTTTTGAACCATTGCCAGTGGGGAGGATGTTGACCTAGAGAAGCCACTGATCTAGCCTAACACACCTACACAAGCACAGGCACAAGCTAGCCATGTGTGATGCATTGGCCCATATATACCACCTAAGCATTAATCTACTTTACACCTTAGCAAGAAATACCACTGCAATTTCCTTCTGGTAAGTGAGAGAAAAAGATTTTTCAGGATATAATGATACTAGTATTTCTCTGGCCTCTCAGATAATACTCTTTCTGATAACCTTAGTGCCTTCAGGAGGCCCTTATCTAAATAGAGTTTGTAGAACATCATTTTAAAAAGTCACATTAAAAGTTATTTATTACGCTCTTAGAAATGAATCTTCTCCAAGATGTTTTTGGTCTTTCTTCTAGGTCATGGGATAAAATTAAAACTGCAACAACCTTTGAGCCAAAGTGTTTCACAGGAGTCACAACAGTTTCCTCCAGAAACTTTTCTGAATGTTTTAGTGTTCCCCCTTAGGTTATCAATCGCTCTCATAACCTTTCCCCGCTTTTTGGGGTTCGGGAGAGGAAAGTTTTATAAACAAAATGGGTTTCTTAACCTTTCCTGACTCCAACCTCCTCTCCTCTTGGACTTCATAAACAATTGGAGCCATTTTGGACATCACTCTCCTCCACTGGGTTTCTTAATAAGCTTCACAAAAGTGGCTGAACAAGACACAACTCTCAAGTATACAAAAAAAGAGGACGCATAGAACCACATTTTTTTTAAAAAAGAAAAATACAGGAATGATTCACGGTTTATAAAATGGTTTCTGTCAAATCTACCTATTACTAAAACTCTCATGTCTGTTTGATCATTTGTAACTTTCAATTGGGTGAAATGGTGCATCACAGGAGAACAATTTTTGAATTAATGTACCTTGAATATGCTAATTTACAGATGGTGTCCAACAACTGAGACTCGTGACACCCACGGGCTTGAAACTTCACAAAGTTGTGGTCACGTCTGTGCTGCTTTGCTGCAATGGAAGAGCACAGTCGCCTGACCGTCATTTTCAATGCTCTGACTTTCTACGAAAAAAGTCAGTGGGGAAACCTGCAGGAAGTCAGAAGTCACTTCTGCTCCCCCTGCTTCTTTTGCCTGTCCTTGGTCATTTTTGTTTCTCGGTTTGGGTAAAGAAATAACTCCGAAATGGTGGCTCAATGAGGCACAGATTGCCTAGGTTTAATTTAAATAGGCTAGGACAGCAAATGCAGAGAATGTCAGTGAGCTAAGCCAAGTGTTATTTTTTCCCAAGGAAGGCTGTAAACTTCCAAGTGCACAACCCCACCAGTGAAATAAGATTATAATACTGGAGGGTGAGTAAGCATAATATGTGTGTTGGGATCTGAGAGCTGCTGAGTCTGAGATTGCTGTATAAAAATAATTCAAGGTTCAGCCAACACTATGCCAACATGATACATGTGAAAGTGATAGCGGGGTGTTATTGAATAGCATTCCCTATTGTCCCTTTGCTGTTTCTCCATGACTCCTTTGCCACCAAGAAATGTCCTCCAAGAAGAGTCCACATGGGTGGCAGCCAGGTTCTTCATTTCATCACACACACCCCAACCCAACCTAGGCTATTAAATGATTTTTAAAAATATATATCGGTGCCTACATTCTCACTATTCTTTTGTTTCTTCCCTCCCCTAGCATTTCAGGTAAGAGAAGAGATAAAAAGGCTTTTTCTGGGAACCAGGGCAATAAAACATCTTGATAGCCCTCCATGTTTCATCAAGCTGGTATCTAAGAGCACTGCAGGAGCATTTCTAAGTTTGCTTAGGTAGGGGATTGGAGACACAGGGTATAAATTATTCACTCTCTTCATCAAAGTAGCAAAAATAAATCCAGATCACTTCAAAGATAGGTGGGCCCATCACTTTCGATGAGTGGAGGATGGCCTCTTATTGAACTGAAATTGAGAAAAAGAGGTTAGATGAGTTGGTGCAGGTAATTAGAGGTGTGTGGTGGAAGCAAATTGCTGTGTATATTTAGTCTGAATGTTTTATTGATGGTGTCCTACCATCCACCCATTCTTTGAGAATGCTAGGAACTAAATGCATTTTAGAATACACTCAGAATACTGCATCCACTTTTTGGTTGCCACAATATTAAAAAAAGATGTTGAGGCTCTAGAAAGAGTGCAGAGAAGAGCAAGAAAGATGATTGGCTGGCAACTGCGGCTGCTGGCTATAAGTAGCAGCCGCAGCCCAGCCAAATTGGGTCCGTTCTGAGCTGTAGTCACTAATAAACAAAGAGCTTGAAGCACTCCGCGTCTGTCTCTTCATGCAAACTTAACAGATGGAAACTAACCAAGCAGAGAAGCAACCTGGGTCTAAAGAGAAATTTCCTAATGGTGAGAGCAATTAACTAATGGCATGCCTTGCCTTCAGAAGTTGTCCAGACTTTCTATCACCACCATCAGTATATAGGACAAGTGAACAAGATGTTCTGATGTCTTCTTAGCTTTTCATACTGGCCAATCTGGAAAAGAACCACTAGAAGACTTACGAGTAGCCTACACTTCCTTCCACCTCCAAAGAATGTGCTTCCTAAAAATCTTCTGTGATGGCTACTAATCTTCTCTTCAGAAGGGGTTAGGGTGCAAAGTTAGGGTTTAAAAGGGCTGTGAGATGTTTTGCTAACCAAGAAATGTCCATTTCCTATTTATTCCCTCAATCCCTCTGAAGTAGCAGGAGGAGGAATATAAAAAGCCACAAAAGTTCAAGTAACACCCAGAAGAAAAGAAACAACGATAATGGTTGTATTTTTTCCCCCTTGAGCACCTGCCAGACAATCACAGCCTCCAATTGATGGATTGACAAAAGTCACACAAGAAAGGAGGTGTTTTAGATGAGGAAAATGCTGCTGGCATTGAGGGGGATGGGCACTGACATACAAGATGACCCATTTGGTTGATTAAGGTCCCTCAGAAGATGTTTTCATGACAGTAAGTGTTTTCAGTGCTCTGTAAAGGTGAGCTTAACTCATCCTGAAAGGAAAGCATCTTGTTCTTCCCTCAAGATTGCTCAGTGAAAATAAAATCATGAAACCTCAGTCTTTCAGATTTGAAGTTAAGGATCCCACCCGTTGTATTTTCCTACCTCCCTGTGATCCAGCTTTCTCCAGCTGAGATTACCATTCCAGAAGTCTCAACAATCCTTCTCGGTTGATGCTGGCCTACTGTCTTATCAGTATATAATAAATAAACCTGACAGAACAAAATTATCCTTCAGTTTTTAAACTGTCAGTTCAACTTCAAGGGGTTTCTGGATATCTGAAAGTGTGAGTTTTGTCCAAATCTATCTTAATTACATTTCAAAGACCATGGAGATGGACAAAACATTGGCTTGCTGCTAAGATGGGATGTGGAGAAGTCGGAGAATTGAGATCGGTGAGGGAAAAAAAATATGCCAACCTCACACCTTGCTCTCAAAGAATCCTTGTCAGACAAGGAAGAGAACAAGACAAAATAAAATTATCTCTGTATTAGTCAGGCAGAACATTAATTTGGAAAGCAGACGAGATGAAGAAGCATTGGAACAATTCAAGCATAATATTGGCTACTTGTTGGAATCGGGGGGCAGGGTTATGCTCAGAAAAAAAAAGATACTGAAAAACACTCTAAACCCCACTTGTGGAATTAACAGTCCACAGCCCCAATCTTACAAGCAGACATGCCTTCTTGAAAGCTGTTAAAACCTGGCTTATTTTCTGTTTTGTAGAGGAGATTGTTCAGCTCTCTGGTAATGTGTGAGGCTCTTTTTAGTAATCTTGCATATTTCATTGTGTGTATATGTATTATGTATGTATGTATGTATGTATGTATGTATGTAAGAGCCATGGTGGCACCGTGGTTAGAGTGCAATATTGCAGGCTAATTCTGCTGAATGCTGACAGCCAGCAGTTCGGCAGTTCAATCCTGACCATCTCAAGGTTGACTCAGCCTTCTATACTTCCAGGTCAGTAATATGAGGACCCAGCTTGTTGAGGGAAAGATACTGACTCTGTAAACTGCTTAGCGGGTTGTAAAGCACTGAGAAGCAGTATATAAGTCTCAGTGCTATTGCTATTGCCCTTCCTTCCTTCCTTCCTTCCTTCCTTCCTTCCTTCCTTCCTTCCTTCCTTCCTTCCTTCCTTCCTTCCTAATGATTAGAATGCAGTACTTCCAATTAACTCTTCCCACTGCCAGCAGTTTGATCCTGACCAGCTGACGGTTGACTCAGCCTTCTATCCTTCCAAGGTCAGTAAAACAAGAACCCAGATTGTTGGGGACAAGATGCTGACTCTGTAAACCACTTAAAGAGGGCCGCAAAGCACTGGGAAGCAGTATATAAGTCTAAGTGCTGGTGCTATTTATTCATTTAATTGCTATAGCTGCCCATCTCAGTCAATGATTCTGGGCAGCTTATAATTCAAAAAATATACTACAGTTAAGGTACTCAAAGATTTCAAATTCAAATTGAAATTTTCAAATTTAAAAAATGAATATACATAGCAGCCCAGATGCTTAGCCGCTTAGCGATACAGTCAGAAAACGGGACCTTTAACACATTATAGATAGATAGATAGATAGATAGATAGATAGATAGATTATATATATATATATATATATATATATATATATATATATATATATTCACACACACACACACATCTAATAAATAATAAATAGTTAATAAATGTTGCTCTGTGCTGTCTTGATGCTCATTGTTTTTGGATCTCATTTTTCAGACTTTTTGGATGGGGCTGGGTCTCGTGTTTTTGAATGGGTGTTTTTTTTTATAGCTTTGTGTGAAACACAAAGGAAATGAAAAAAAAATCAAGGCTGTTAAATCAGCAGATATTTTAATGTCTATGGATGTGTTAATGTTTAATAATACAATGTGCTAATATTTAAAAAGGGGCCAATCTGCTCAATGTTTAATGCGAAATTCTCCAAAATGAGGCTAGCTTTTTCTGGATGTGGTTCATGAAAAAAAGAAAAAGAAAGAATGATGGATCCATGATCCGTTTCTTCCTATCATCCTATTTTTCTTTTCAGTTGATTGAAGCTGTTTTTGCTGCCGTCCAAATTCTTCGCCGACCGTGTCCGAGGCAGTCCAAAATAACTTCAGACTTCTGCTCTCACAGAAATTCAGAAATTGGGAATCTCAACAAAAGAATCGGGTTGGAGGGATTTGATAAACTAAGCAGGAAAAACATTAGCTCTACCCTGAGAAAAAGCTGGACAACTCCAGCTTACTTTTAATAGGATATCTGACAAAGATGGAAAAGAGTGTGATAAATCAGTTCCTAAGGGTTGGGTTTTTTTTTGTAAGAGGGGAAATAAAACTAAGAAGGTAGCACCATATTTTATACCTGAATAAGCTTTGGATATCACAACATTGGACTTTAGAGTAGAATATAATTTAAGATTCAGTCAAAGAGTAGGAGAAACAAAGAGCTTCATTAAAAGGCCTCTATAGTGTTGGAATATTTTAGTGGTCGAAATCTTGACAGTTAGTACAGTAGAGAAACCACAGATGACATTAATAGTAGTCCAATATATATAAAGGATGGAAAATGGCTGGTCTGTCATTCGAAAAATTAAGAAAGGAGGGAAGGGAGGGAGGGAGGAGGAGGAAGGAAGGAAGGAAGGGAAGGAAGGAAGGAAGGAAGGAAGGAAGGAAGGAAGGAAGGAAGGAAGGAAGGAAGGAAGGAAGGAGAGAGACAAGGATGAGGGGAGGAAGGGAGGAAGGAATAGCTGCTATTTTTTTTAATCAGTTAGAGATTGGTTAAACACAGCTTCTATATTCTGTACTCTGTGACCTTGTGAATGGACTAATTGGCTCAAAGAGCAAAATATGTAGCATTCAGTGATTCATCATTAAAGACTCACCTAATCTTTTGAATTGGGATAAAATGAATTCTGAAGCTGCTGTTACATTGCACTTGTTGCTGCCCTATTAAATTATTGTTCTTTGCTCTGTTGGCATTAGTTACTATGGAAACATTTATGTATATAAAAAGGTTTCATATATTCATATGTTATATATGTATATATATATAACATATCTACGAAAACAAATATATATATATATATATATATATATATATATATATATATATGTATGTATGCAGTTGAAAGGCAAGATTGAGTTGTTGTTTTTAATGCAAACTATATCAACAAAGGGAAGAGGAGGAGTCAAGAAAGTTGTGGCAGAAATGGAATTCAATCAAATCGAAGTTGCCTTCTCAATTTGCTGGGAGTCGTGACTGCCGTACACATGAAAATAGCTCACACAATCTCATTATCTTTGCAGCCCACATTTCTCCAAACCCTTGAGATTCCATATAAATAACATTGAGATGAATTTAAGAGCAATACCCCATTTTATGGTGCAGCATTTAGGGTTTCCCGAGGGGAAACGAGTTCAATTTGATTGAGCAAAATGAGGGTTTTCCTTCTTTTATATTTAGGGCTTCAGTACTGTCTCTCCTGACTCGATGGACGCTGGGTGGCTCTCCAAACAGTCTTTGAAATCAGGAGCTAATTGCATCCCTAGTAGACGGTTAGAGTGAACCTGCCCTAAATAATTCAGCCCTCGATTTCCTTCAGGAGACCACCAATTTAATATGTGCAATTCACCTTCCGAAGAATCAAATGATGGGAAAGCGCTTGGTTGAGCAAGGCTGAAGAAGGAATCACTTAGTTAGGCACGAGATGAACAAATGATATTGCTGAGAAGAATAGAGATTTGGCAGGAATAAAAGGGCAAATTAATAAATGCTGAGCAGTGGTATCTATGGCAGATTGAAAGGTGGAATTGTCCTCTATTATCTCATTCCAGGTGTCCATCAATCTTAGCTCATTTTCTCAGCTCCATCCTTCTTCTGCAGACTCATCCTCCTCTCGCCAGATAAATTCAGCTGATCCAAAATGCTGAGCTGCTACGTCTGGTGGAACCCTATGGGGCCTAAAGGTAAACGTTCCCCTCGCACCTACATGCTAGTCATTCCTGGCTCTAGGGGGCGATGCTCATCTCCCTTTCAAAGCTGAAGAGCCAGCGCTGTCCGAAGATGTCTCCGTGGTCATGTGGCTGGCATGACTAAATGCTGAAGACACACAGAACGCTATTCCTTTCCCACCAAAGGGGTCCCTATTTTTCTACTTGTATTTTTTACATGCTTTCGAACTGCTAGGTTGGCAGAAGCTGGGGCAAGTAACGGGAGTTCACTCCATTACGTGGCGCTAGGGATTTGAACCGCTGAACTGCCCATCTTTCTAATTGACAAGCTCAGCATCTTAGCCACTGTTATTTTAAGGTCTTTTCCCAGTTACATCTACCCCGACCCACCAGTGAGGGGAGGTAGGATGCATTATGGGACCCCTCTCTGAAGCAGGTCCATCTCGAGGGACCAAGAAGAAGGGCCTTCTCCATGGTGACTCCCTTCCTGTGGAACATCAACCCTGCAGATATAAGGTAGGCTCGCATCTTGACTCTCTTCCAAAAGGTTCTAACAACAGGGTTGGCTGAGAAGATATGGAACCCATAAGTGATTTGTTTGAATATTTTTCCTTGGGGTGTGTGTATGTGTGAAGTTTTACTGGATTTGTATTGAGACATTATATTTCTGCAAACCACCAAGGTCACCCTGAGTGAGTTGTGTTAGGATTTGTGCAGAGTAACCCTTGTATAACAAGGATATGCACATGGAAACATATATGAGAACAGTTATGAATAAATATACAGACACACAGAGTTAAATCAAGTTGTGTTAATGTTTACTTGAAGAAAAAGCACAGTCCAAGAAACAGTCCATGTCATACACATTGTTACAGTCCAGAATTATCCAGTTATTAAGTCTTTTTACCGGTTTCACATCTTTTACAGTAGACAAATATCAAACCATAATACAACAGGTAACCTTCGATATCAACAGAATATCAAAGTAAACAGAGTTAGTCAGTATCGGTCCATAGTCAGTTAGTATCAGTATCAAGAGAGATCATCAGTGAGAAAGAGAATTAAACCATGATCTATAGCTCCCTCTTATGGCAACTTGCAGCATGATCAACCAACCAGAACATAGTATATTACATTACAGTATTTTTCCTTAAAGCTACAAACATATATATTTGTGGTTTATATATTGTCAACCCAGCTACATTGTGTACATATACATAACAAGTTGGGTGGCCATATACATCTTCTAAATAAATAAACATCCATGCTCAGAATAGATGGAGATAGACTTGCCAACTAGACATTGAAGAAAAAAAAAGGTGGGTTTTTTCCCCCTCTTTGAAATAAAAGAACCTTGTTTCTCTAAGGATTAAATTTTTAATCATTCAGCCCAGCCAACTTTCACTACCCCCGAAGTGTGTTTTGCTTAGCGTAGATGAAAACAAGATGCTCTGAGGTTTAAGATGGTTATTGATTTCATTCTGCTTATTATAGAATGTCTAAGTGCCGATGGATCCATTTCAACAAGTTAAATGAAAACAAGGAATAAATTTATCCAGTATGAATGCTGAGACAGAAGGTCTACAACACCAGATTTTGGCATGAAAAAATAAATTAAAACTATTATAATTTGAACAAGTTCCCATTCACCAATAGTTTTATTCTCCCTCTACAGAACAACTTTTTTTTGTCGAGATAAAAATTCCCAAGACATTGGAATCTACAATTTGTCAAACCTTAATTTTATACTGAGAGCCACTGTGGTATTATGATGAAGCACCTGGCTAGAGATGGTGAATTCCAGTCCCACCTTAGGCATGAAAGCCATTTGGATGGCCTTGGGCCAACACTTGCTCTCAGTCCTAGGAATGAGGCAAACCACTTCTGAAAAATCTTGCCAAGAAAACTGCAAGGATTTGTCCAGACAGGCTCCAAAAATTGGACACAGCTGAGCTGAAGGAAAAATAATGATAATTGAGTGAGATTTGGGTCTTCTATTCTGCCCAAAGGTAGGACCCAAATTGTTGAAGGCAATGTGCTGACTCTGTAAACCACTTAGAGAGGGCTGTAAAGCACTGAGACGGGGTATATACGTTTATTTTTTATTTATTTTTAATTACATTTATATGCCGCCCTTCTCTGGAGACTCAGGGCGGCTTACAATTTTTGGGATACAACCCAATGCGCTCAGCAATAGCCTTCATTCGATTGTATATGCCTGCTTATTACTAAGTGGCATTTTTACAAAGTCAGCTTATTGCCCCCAACAATCTTGGGTCCTCAATTTACCTACCCCAAGAGGATGGAAGGCTGAGTCAACCTTGAGCCTGGTGGGATTCGAGCCTGCAGCAGTTGTAGGCAGCTGGAACTTAAGTGCAGGCAATTAACAGCCTGAGCCACCAAGGCCCTAAGTCTAAGTGTTATCGCTATAATTGCAGGGAAGAGAGTTAAATGCTATTTGTTTTTGGAGATTCTCCATCATCCAGGTCATGGCTGTTCCAAAGGTGCTTTTTTTCAAGAGGCAACTGGACTTTCTGGTTTTTCTTTGAAGACATTTCATTTCTCCTCCAAGGAGCTTCTTCAGCTTCTCTCAGAGCTGAAGAAGCTTCTTGGGTGAGAAGGAAAACGTCTTTGAAGAAATACCAGAAATTCCAGTTGCCTCTTGAAAAAAGCACATTTGGGTTAAATATTGATTTCCTACTCAGACTTTGATCTAATGGCAGCTTCCTCGGTCTTCTGCTAATGTCTCTCTTCTCCACACACGTTTTTACTGTTTTTTACTTTTACCCCCTTTTTCACTAATTGTTTTAGAACTTGGATGACATTATCGGAGTTATTAGTTTGCATATTATAGAGGCATCTGCTCATTCTCTTTAATTACTCCTATTTAATTACTCCTTTTTTTTTTGGACCCAACATGAATAGCAGGTTTCTAAGGTGACTGTATGTCTTCTTTGCTTCATTCTACGTTTCTTTAATTTTCCTTTCTGTGTTGTTTTATTTACTTCTCTATTTTGCTGGGAAATGATTCTGAACAATCTGTCTTGTGGGGTAAAGTTTTAACACAGTAACTGTCTGAGGATGATCTTAAAACCCCGCAGAGCTGAAGGAACACTTTTGCTAGCTACATATTTTGTGGTAAATAGCATAAAGGAAGAAGAATTGTGTGGGTTGTGCAGGGAATTTGAATATCCAGTTTCCTAAAAGACAAAATGAATAGGACTCTCCTGAGGAATTCAGTCAAAAAACAGTTAAAAACATGTGAATTATTTTGAAAGTTTTCTAAACTTTGCTAATTGACACCTTAGAATAGAATGGAATGGAATGGAATGCAATAGGGACTAGAAAATAGAATAGAAAATTAGAATAGAATAGAATAGAATAGAGAATGGAATGGAATGGAATGGGATGGAATAGAATAGAATAGAATAGAATAGAGAATGGAATGGAATGGAATGGAATGGGATGGGATGGGATGGGATGGGATGGAATAGGGAATAGGGAATAGAATAGAGCATTAAATTAGATTAGATTGGATTGGATTGGAGTGGAGTGGAGTGGAGTGGAGTGGAGTGAGGTAGGGTAGGGTAGGGTAGGGTAGGGTAGAGTAGAGTAGAGTAGAGTGAGGGTAGAGTAGAATAGAATAGAATAGAATAGAGAATGGAATGGAATGGAACGGGATGGATGGGATGGGATGGATAGGATGGAATAGGAATAGGAATAGAATAAAGCATTCAGATTAGATTAGATGGATTGGATTGGAGGAGGAGTGAGAGGTAGGGTAGGGTAGGCAGAGCAGAGAGTAGAGTAGAGTAGAATAGAATAGAATAGAATAGAATAGAATAGAATAGAATAGAGAATAGAATGGAATGGGATGGGATGGGATGGAATAGGGAATAGGGAATAGAATAGAGCATTAGATTAGATTGGATTGGATTGGATTGGATTGGATTGGAGTTGAGTGGAGTGAGGTAGGGTAGGGTAGGGTAGGGTAGGGTAGGGTAGAGTAGGGTAGAGTAGAGTAGAGTAGAATAGAATAGAATAGAATAGAATAGAATAGAATAAATATTGGAAAGAATGGAATGGAATGGAGTACAAGCAAACTGAGACATCCCTCAAATGAGAAATAAATGAGACTTTTCCAGGACCACAATTTGAAAGGTCCAGAAGTATCCTGAAGTAGCTGTCAGTGAGCTGGTCTAGGTGATGCCTTCAGCTTTTCTTATGGAATCTGAAGAAAGTTGACCTTGATGTATCAAGAGCAACCTGATGTCTTCATCAGCTTACGTCGTTTCTTCCCCCCTCCCCCAACAGAACAACAGTGTTTTGTTTTGTTTTCAGTGTCATCCGTACATCACCAAAGAATTTGGGACTTTCAGTCAAGCATCTGAATAAATGCTCTCTGACTGCCCGTGGACAGCCATGATTTTGATTTGAAAAATAAGGATTTGAAAGGAGATGGGGGAGCTAGCATTAAGCAAGACTTTTAAATTCATTTTGGGAAGTGCATTTCTACCCCATGGAAGCTATTTTTAATCTGCCAATTTTGAAAACTGGGAATATTTGATGAAAGGCCTAATGTATCTATAATTACCGGAAGTCATGAATTCTAGCCGATCCAATGGTGCCTCCACCACCATTGTCAAGTAGCTCCATCCTATAAGCCAAGATCTTCTCCTTTAATTTTCTTTGAGTCACCATGGCAACTGTTCAGTAAAAGAAGGTTTGAAGAAGAGTTACATACAATCTAATATATCCTCAATCCACAGAAAAGTTGCTATGAAAAAAAACTGTCAAATCTGCTCATGTGTGGAGCACCATGGGACTTAAACAAAGGAATGCATTAAATTGATGTTTATTCCAGCCCATCACGATTGGCAGAGTTGCCCTTGAAAGAACTTGGATGAAACTCCAGGGAACCATCTTACGAAAATCAACAGATTAAGCAGATACAGCACTGATTATAACAAGTCAGCAAGCTCATAAGAAAGGCCACTGATATCCCATAATAATTGCCCATTACTTTAGTTTGTTTGAACTTTCCGCATGCTAGGCTGATGACAGCTCATTCTTACAGGCAGTTAAGGCCACGGATTATCTGTTCTTGGAGTAAATAAGGCTGCATTTATATGAATACCTCATCATTTCATTCCTCCATGTTTCGTTGACACCTTGTCATTGTGGTGTTATTTACTTACAGGGTTGTCTAATTTTACATCTCCTGCTTTGGACAAAGCTAGACCTGGTCAGTCACTTCATTCATTGAACAATCAACAACAATCGTGATAAACAACAGTCAATAACTCCCCCTTTTTTATGATCCTATAATCCTTTACAGTGGTGGCTCAGTGGCTAAGACACTGAGCTTGTCGATCAGAAAGGTTGGCAGTTCAGTGGTTCGAATCCCTAGTGCCGCATCATGGAGTGAGATCCCATTCCTTGTCCCAGCTTCTGCCAACCTAACAGTCCAAAAGCACATAAAACATGCAAGTAGAAAAATAGGGACCACTTTGGTGGGAAGATAACAGCGTTCCATGTGTCTTCGGCATTTGGTCATGCCGGTCACATGACCATAGAGATGTCTTCGGACAGCGCTGGCTTTGAAATGGAGATGAGCACCGCCCCCTAGAGTCAGGAACAATTAGCACATATGTGCAAGGGGAACCTTTACCTTTTACCTTTAAACTTTTAATTCAGGGTAGAGTCAGGACAACTGGATTTAGCTGAGCATTTACTAGCTGGATGCCCTTCCTGACACCACACAGCGTTCACAGTTGTTTGCATCCTAGGAGACAATGTTTGCCGCTACTTAGGATTGAACTCCCAACCTTCCAAGTGGGAGGCAAGTATCTTCAACACTAGGCCACCCCACTGCTCAAACAACAGTTGACAACTATCACAACAAAACACATTCTCACCCAATCCTGGTCCTGTCCACCTAAGAGTTATGGTCCCTTCTATTCTATATCATTATCCACATGCACATTTATGTTTATAGATACAATACTCTGTTATAAAGACTGTTTAAATTAGTTGTCCTCTCTGAATGGTTGTAGGTTCAAGGAAGGACTATGTTGTATTATAAAAACAATTTTAAACCTTGAGTTTTATACTTGCTTTCAGGTGGACAGCAAGAAATAAGGTCTAAAATATGGTCCTTTAATTTCCAAAGATGCTAATCTATCATAGAATTCCAGCTAAAGAAGGAAGTTTGGTCTTTTTGTCATTTTTAGATATTTGTTAGAGCTCTTTTAGCAAATACCAATGATTTTCTCGTTTGCTCTTCTTCAAAATTCTTCAACTGATAATCCTTAGATCTTCATGAACTTTCACCTGGGTGAGAAGAAAAGGAGAACATTTAAGACCATCCCATTGGCTAAAATCCATTTGTGCCTTAAAGAGATGCCATTCTCCTCTTGTGATTGTGAGCATTACTATTAATTTTAAAGCAATTATTTTGTCTGCATCAATTTATTCACTGCAGGAGGATTCCTTAATTAATTAACAATTTGCCTCCAGAAGTTGTGGGTGCTCCAACACTGCAGGTTTTTAAGAAGAGATCAGACAACATAGAGGGTTGGAGTAGAAGACCTTTAAGGTCCCTTCCAACTCTGTTATTCTTTTATACATTCCCCAAGTCCAATTCAAAGGGGGTTCTTTGCCAAATTCAACTCCAAACATTTCTACTTATGAAAAATGTCATCCTTGTGTTCTGGGATTGAATGTCAAGGATGAAAGACGTTCTAAAGAAATGTGATTGCCGTCACAAAGCAGAACAGGCCATATAACTGGCTGATGTGTCGGATAATTAACCAGTGGCCTGCTCTCCATTTAACAATGGAACTGTTGCTCGTAAAACATCCTGTACGTTCCAGGATTTACTCTTTGCTGAATGCTTCAGTTTGGAAGGACAATACATTCTGCAGAGGAAGAGGGTTCCTCACCCCACCCATGACCCAAGGAAATAATGACTGTCTGAGAGTAATTGCCTGGATCTTACTTTTCCTTTAGCTAATAATGGCAATGTCTTAGAAGAGAAAGGGCAGCACATAACACAACTGTTAAACAGTCAAAGTCATCCTGAGCATCGATGCCTTGGCAAGTATGCACAGATACCAAAGGATGAAGTCCATTCCTTCAAAGAACGGCATACGGTTGATTGAATTTTTGTCCTAGGCTTCATGACAATGGATTCACATTCAACCGTAGAATAGAATAAGGAGATCCATAAGGGAAATGCTTTTAAACTGTTGAAAAGAGCTTTGTGAAAAATATCTATATCAGAATTGTAAAACAGAACAGCAGAGTTAATAGGGACCTCGGAGGTCTTTTAGTCCAACCCTCAGGAAACCCTAGACCACTTCAGGCAAATGGTTGTCTAATCTCTTGTTAAAAATCTCCAGTGTTGGAGCACCCACAACTTCTGGAGGCAAGTCTTTCCACTGATTAATAGTTTTAACAATCAGGAAATTTCTCCTTAGCTCTAGGTTGATTAGTTTCCATCCCTAATAGCTCACATCTTATAATGGGATAAGGTCTCCTGTTCAAGAAGTCCTTCCAACTCTATGATTCTTTGATCTACAGCAGTATCAGAGAGAAGATAAGCCAAGAAGAAATATAGCGAGGATTGAAGCGTTCAGATCAACCTTCAGGATACCTGCATACAGAGGAGAGCTAAGTTATTAACCAGAGGACAGCTAACTGGGACAAAGAGTCATGGGAACTTCTCAAAGAGAGATCCAACTTAGAATTAAGGAGAATTTCCCAGCGGTGAGAACAATACCAGTGGATTAATTGTGGTAAACTGAGCATTACTTATGGTTTGAGATCTTTCTTATCCTAGGTTCCAACCTTCTTCAGAAGAAATGGAAATGGGAAAGAGTCAAGGATGAAAACTAGGCTGAATGTAGCAACATGCACTTAGTATCTATAGTGTACTATATATGTAGAGTACACAGCTAAAGAATAGGCTTTACTATTTGCAAAACCCTTTGCTCTGAAATCTTATGCATGCTTGTGACTTTGTCACAAATAAGCCTGCTGAGCATTTTCATTTTGTTGATGTCAGTTAGCATGATGCCAAATATTATTCAGGCTTTATATTTAGGTCAAAATGGGAATTATTTCAGCAGGGAAGATTTTTCTCTTTTCCCCAAAACTTGGTTGCATGAAAAGATACACTTTTTCACTCACCTGGCTGTCATGTCTTGTTATGTATCACTACTTCTTCAGGGCTCCAGGTCCTTTTCCCATGGCTGCTATTGTGTTCTCTTTCTCCACAGCTTAGTCATCCCTATCAATCAGGGATCCCAGTACTGAATGCGATGCCAGACAGCCTCATTCTCGCCCTCCTTCCCCTTTCATGACTCTCAAATCCCTTAATTCAGGGCACAGTCAGGCATTTGGATAGAAGTGAGCGTTTACTGGCTAGATGCCCTTCCTGATGCCTACATGGAGTTCACAGCAGATATTATTTTTGTGGCTTAGGAGAGAAGCATATCCCGCTACCTAGGATTGAACCCAAAGATATGTCAATAGAGAAGAATCTATTGGAATCTATAGAGAAGAATAGAAGATCCTTGATAGACATTTGCTCTATCACTAGTGCATCTTTAACAGAATAACAGAGTTGGAAGGGACCTTGGAGGTCTTCTAGTCCAACGCCCTGCTTAGGCAGGAAACCACACACCACTTCAGACAAATGGTTGTCCAATCTCTTCTTAAAAATCTCCAGTGTTGGAGCACCCATAACTTCTGGAGGCAAGTTGTTCCACTGATTAATTGTTCTCACTGTCAGGAAATTCCTTCTTAGTTCTAGGTTGCTTCTCTCCTTGATTAGTTTTCATCCCTTGTTTCTTGTCCTGCCTTGTTTCTTGTCCCCTCTTTGTGGTAGCATCTCAAATAGACTAAACATGCCCAATTTCTGCAACCCTCCTTCATATGTTTTATCCTCCAGTCCCCACCCATCTTTGTTGCTGTTTTCTGCACTCTTTCCAGAGTCTCAACAACTATTTTTTTAATAATACGGTGACCCAAATTAGGTGCAATATTCTAAGAAAGGCCTTACTGAGGCTTTATAAAGTGGTATTAACATTTGATGTACTCAGTTTTATCTCTCAAGGCATTATCCTCCTCTGAGCTTTCAATTGTTCCAGAGCCTGGACACAAATGGATTGCCCAGTTTTCTGCTGAATGCACCTTGGCAATTTGGATTTCTTCTATTTCAGTTCCACTCTGTGGAAAGCTCTCGGTCTCTTGATCGGTATTTTAAGGAAGAATGAAACCCTTTCACTATTTGGTCTCTGACGTTAGGCTGAGAGAGAGAGAGAGAGAGAGCTATCCTGAATAGAGAGCCTTCCGAGCTGATATCTGCTTAATGGCATCCTTTTCACTTGATTATCTCTCCTCATCAGAAAGAGATGATGGTTTCTGTATCCCTATTGGGAGAATGTTCTATCTTAATCTTCCACTTGTGGGATTGTTGTTTCCCCACTTACATGTAGCTTATCATTCAAAAGCACTAAGATCTCTAGAGGAATTCTTCAGCTTGGCTTCTAATTTTAGCATGCAAATTGCATTTTTGCCCCTGAAACCTGATATTGAGATGTGTGTGTGTGTGTGTGTGTGTGTTTGTGTCAAGGACAAAATCCTAGGATACCCCACCGCCCCCACCAAGGAAGAGAATGTGAAGATTGCCATGAATTTATTTTCTTTCATTTATTGATTCATTTTTTTTTCATTTCATTTAGGTGTCCCCTCAGTCTTATATCTTTGTATCTTATTAAAACACTGCAAAGAATTCATCTTCATGTTATTATTATCATGCAGCATCAAACACAGCGTCAAATTAATCTTCATGCTGTTATTATTAACATGCAACATCAAACGTTATTTATTTATTTGTTCGTTTGTTTATTTATTCATTTTTTTATGTTTCCAGACTGCCCATCTTCCTCGATGTATATTTCAGTGATGTATATTTTTGATTTAGAAAGGGCTGTAAAGCACTGTGAAGCGGTATATAAATCTAAGTGCTATAGCTATTGCAATTCTGCTCCATGATTTAAAAAAAAAACTATAGTTTTAAATCTGGTAACCATTGCAGAATCTGTCCTTTTTTTGGGGGGTGGGGGACATTTTACTAATGATGGAGAAACAGAAGAAGAAACAGAATTGTGGCACCGTTCAGGATTCTGTTTCCTGCAAATCCACATTAAATTGGTATAAAGCATAAACAAGGCATAACCTCCCAGGGATGAGTATGATGCCCAAGGAATAATTACAGTAGGAATATTTAAGACAGAACAGCATTCTAAAGAAGCAGTAGAGTTTATACTAATAAGCAAAATACTCACCGTTGGTATTTTTGTTATCCGTGTAAGGTTAATTATACATCTCGTTTTAATCATGAAAAGATTTGTGGGTTAAGCTGAATAATTTTAATGTTCACTGTATTTCAGTTGATCTCCCAAATGTGTAGCAACCATTGCACCTCCCTGTTCTTGTTTTGTTTCGTTTCCCTAAGAGTATTGTAAAATGCAGGCATAAGTTAAGTTTGAACAGCCAAATTGAATGCCAACATTTCGGGTTGAATAGATAACAAGATAACACAGGAAGGAAAAAAACGTCCCTTTCATACAGTAAAAAGAAAAGAAATCTATGTCAACAAAATAAATATTGCTCTAAGTTACATGATATTTGCTTTTTAAAAAGTCTAATTTAAACAGAGTGTTTCATAATGTGATGTGAGATTTCAGAAAGAAGTGCTTTAAATAAAGATGGACACACACACACACACACACACACACACACACACCTTAATATATCCTGATATTAATCTGACAATAAGATTTTTGTTAGTGGACCCAGTTTCCAAATGAAGGTCTTGCCACTAGTGGGAACCATAGACTTCCATGCTTGGCACCTGGTGGATTCTTGAGGACATAGTTGTTGAGCCAGGTGAGGTAGTCATCGTGTTTTACCATCAAAAATGTAAATTCTCTTTTTATTCATCCTTCTGTGTAGAACCTGGCTCTGAATCTAAATCATCATTCAGTTGGATGTTGTTGAACTTGTGCCTTGCAATCCAAGCTACGCACATAGGAACTTTTGAGGTGTTTCACAAAGTGAAAAAATTATCAGAATATCTCTAGGTGAAAAAGGTATTCTCCAAACACTTTGTCAAGGACACAAAACCCTTATTAACAGTCAAAACTCCAGGTTCCATTTGTGATGGGTTAAGTGAAGACTACCTATAAGGCTTCCTTGTTGTTTTTCAACTCTTCTTCTTTTTGTTATTGTTACATTTAAATGTAGAAGCCACCCAGCTCTGGTGGACTCCAGATGGCATACAAGACCAGAGAATACATTAAAAACAGCTAAAAACATTGAATCACACAGAGAGCCCAGATCAAAATAACCTTGGATAGTCTGTCCACGTTCCGGAGCTCTGAGGTATTTAGCTACAAATTGTATCTGAAATGAGTCTAAAAGGAAGTTTGTAGAATGCTTTTTTTCATTGTTGACCTTGGACACAATCTCCCATGGCTTTTTAGCCAGTAAAAGCAACCAAGCTTAGATGTTTGCCTAATTTCTGTAGGAGAAGAACTGACAGAGGCAGCATTAAACAAGTCATCAGCCTAGAATCATCACGTTATCACAAACAGTCTAAGTCCCTCTTGAATTCCACTGAATTAGTTGACTAGATTCTTTTGAACAGGCTTAAGCAATACATCTTCTGAACTGCAACTTAATGCATGGTACTGTTTTTTTGCACCTAGCATGGTACCTATGCTTTGGGACCAAGGGTTATGGGTGGCGGATGTACTCCCTTTATATTTTTGTGATTGTTCTGCTTGGCATCTGCTGCATCATTAAGAAAAATAACAATGGAAGACAATATGGAGAGGAGAGGTCTCAACAGGAAAGGCAGTTGTTGATGGATAGCTAAAAGGATGCAAGTTCCAGTTGGTGTTGTGTGGCGATCTTTGAAATGTAGAGATTCTGAATTTTCCTACCTTTCAGCAGGTACTCGCAAGCTTGCAAAGATGCCAATAGTACGACTGGGCTACCCTTAGTGACATATGCTGTTCGCCCAGTGTGCATTTCTTTGTGTGCCAATCCATCAGCTGTCAGTGTGAGGCTTGTGCTTGTGGTTTGCCATTCTGGCATGCTTTCAATTGTTTCTTAGCATGCCAACATGAAGCCTGCCAACGATTTTTTTTTCACAGAACCTGCAGAAGTATACATCAAAGGGCAAATTAATCCAAGCCACTGAGGACGCCTTAACACATTACGTGACATGGCCCCAAAAAAGACAGCTTCTCATCACCTGGGGAACTTCAGAAGTGTTTGCAAAAAGGTGTGGCTTTCATAACTATGGAGGAGAAAGAAGTTATTTCTTCGCATACGGGAAGGTTTATATTGTTATGGGATGGTGGTAATGAAGAGACCCCAGTCACACAGAAACTGGTGTTTGTCATCAAAGGAGCATAGGATGTGTTTCATAATTGGCTTAATTGGCTGTTATAAGCTGTAAAATGCAGGCATAAGTTAAGTTTGAACAGCCAAATTGAATGCCAACATTTCGGGTTGAATTGGTACAAGATAACACAGGAAGAAAAAAAACCCGTCCCTTTCATACAGTAAAAAGAAAAGAAATCTATGTCAACAAAATAAATATTGCTCTAAGTTACATGATATTTGCTTTTTAAAAAGTCTAATTTAAACAGAGTGTTTCATAATGTGATGTTTCTCCAGAAGGTGGTATCTAGAAGCAATAATGTAGTTGTTCCTGGCCATAATCCTGGCAAAAGCAGAGGAGAGGGGAGGGAGGGAGGGGAGGGGAGGGGAGGGGAGAGGAGGAAAAGAGAAGAGAAGAGAAGAGAAGAGAAGAGAAGAGAAGAGAAGAGAAGAGAAGAGAAGAGAAGAGAACATGATGTGCACTTTCTTTTTGTTTTGGATGCATTTAACTAACAGTTGGTGCTATTTCTCATGTTCCAGCATTTGAAAAGCCAGGCTGCCTTAGTTACCGCATGACAGGCTGTACTGAGCTCTTAGAAGTGATTTTTTTAAAGTACTATTTTTCAATACAGCTTAAACTTCTGAGCATCTTCGGATGGAAAGAAGTAATTTGGTTGAGAATAGAAAAAAAAAGGGTGTTGGACAGCATTGTCAAAATTAGTAAGATGTCCACCAGTGAGCTACAATGGTGCTGGTCTCATAATGTCCCAGGTTTCTGTTTTCTAAAAAACATTTATGCCTTGGGCTCTATGTTGAGAAAAGTTCTAATAGATATTATGTGGTGGAATGAGTCCTTGAAGATTTTGTTGCCTTTCCCACTGTAGTGGTACCTATTTATCTGCTCACATTTTGCATGCTTTTGAAGTGCTAGATTGGCAGGAGCTTGGGCTGCCAGATTTCCAGGGGCGGGCTGCTGGGGCTTCAGGAGAGCCCCTAGCTAAGATTCTGTGCAATTCGGAGAACCCCCAAATCCCACTCCTGTCTGGCCCTGCCCACCCCATCCCGCCCCTCCCAGGAGTCCCCATGCAGCCTGTTTTGGGTGCAGGTAAGTGCAGGGCATGCATGGAGGCTCAGGGAGGGTGAAAAATGGGCATCCCGGAAGTTCAGGAAAGCTGGAAATGGGCCCGTTTCCAGCTTCCATAGAGCCTCCAGAGCCCGGGGTGGGAAAAAACACGCCCTCCCCATCGTGGTGCAGGAGGCCAACTAGGCCACACCCACTATGGCCAGGCCCACCCAGCAACTGGGCAGAGAATCCGTTGCTACAATTTTTGAAGCCCACCCCTGCAGCTTTCCAGCTGACAAGCCCAGCATTTTAACTGATGAGCCACAACATCATCCCTATGTGGTGCAAGGCACTCATAAAACATACTATTCTGCAGAAGATACTCTGAATTCAGTGCTTCAGAATTGAATCCAACTGTGTTGTCTTCAACAAATCTGGAGTAATGGGACTCCAGCTGATATGTGAAGAGAAGAAGAACTTGCAGTTTTGAGAGATCCTGGGGTCCCAAAATATGCAAGATCTGGAATAAAGTCAAATGGAGTGGTGAATCATAGCAGTTATCATGATTTAAAATTAAAAATAAAAGAAACACTCGTATTTAATACAGAAGATTTTGGCACTGATCACATCATGTTCATCAATGGATTAATTAGCCTGAGGAATCACATGCGAATGATAGATTGATGGAATCCTTTGCAGGTAGAAAACAACTTCCCATTGCAAGGTATTCTCTTAATCTGGGATTATTATTACTATTGTTGTTGTTGTTGTTGTTGTTGTTGTTGTTGTTGTTGTTTAATCTTTAGTGAGATTCACGGCCTTTGGGGCTGGCTGATAGCTCAAGAGCTTGAGTCCCAACCAAGAACCTAGGAACTGTTCAGGTAGCGTCAGAGGATATAAACTGTTAGAAGTAGGGTGGTTTTTTGTAGAATCAGGGTATTCAAGTCTGATAAATTCAGAATTTCCAAATAGCTAGGTAGCCCTTTAGGTATTGCTCCAAGGGCTCCAATCACAATTGGGATAACACACAATTTATTTTTTCCAAAGTTGCTCAACTTCAATTTGTAAGTCCCGATACTTTGTGATTTTTTTCTTGCTGCACGTCTTCAATTCGTGCATCACCAGTTATTGCAATGTCAATGAACCAAACCCTTTTCTTCTCAACTATTGTTATGTCAGGTGTGTTCTGTTGTTGTTGTTGTTGTTGTTATTATTATTATTATTATTATTATTATTATTATTATTGATCATCACACAGTCAGCCAGATGTTGAGGCTGTGTTTGGCATTTTTGCCTACCTATCAAGTCCTTACCAAGGACCTGGGATAGGCAAACCTGGACGTTTGACAGATATCTCCACAGGATGGAAGCTGTTCCAAGTAAAGCTGCCTTCTGCAATTGACTGATGGCACATTTGTCAATGCCAATGATGGTGTTCAAGTGCTGCTCCAATTGTTTTGGGACTGCACCCAAGGCGCTTATGACTATTGGTACTACCCTTGCTTGCCTTTTCCATAGTCATTCTATTTCTATTTGTAGGTCTTTATATTTTGTTATCTTCTCCAGTTCTTTTTCTTCTATTCTGCTGTCTCCAGGCACTGCCACATCCACTATCCAGACTTTTTTGTCTTTCTTCTTTTGTCTTCTAAATCTTTCTTAACAACTGTTAAGTGCGGGATGTTATGTGGCAGGTGCCTGTCCATCTAAATAATAATTATTATTATTATTATTAAATATTAATATTTATTAATATTATTATGTCTTTCAAATATGGAATTGAGGGATCCCAGTGACAGAATGTGATAGTTAACAAATTAGAAATGGAGCAAATTATTGGAAGTCAATTGACATTCATTGAGGGACCTCCCAGGAGTGAATTTGAAGTCAAGTAGTCGTTAAAAATAATGAAGGCTGAAATGCACATTGAATGTGCTTAGGTTTCGATGTGCCATGTACCAGCATGGTGGGAAGTGAAGCTCATAAATAATATGTACCATTAAAAGCAACAACAGAAAACATCTCTAAACATTGATCATCGTTTCAAATTGTGGTCTTGCTGCTGCAATAAAACACAAATAGATCTGGAATACTTGCCCAAGGAGTAATTTGAAGGCTCATTATTTCTTTGGCAAGTAGTTAGCATCACAAATTGATCCAAATTGATAGAGGAAACAATTTGAGAAAGAGTTCTGGGGGGAAAAACAGATTTAAGATAAGTGATCAAAGTTCTCATAATCTGGCACTAATCGCATAAATTTCCTTGCAGGATTGAGGGGTGTAGTTTTCCTCTCCATATATATATATATATATGGTGCAGTTGTTAAGCCACCAAGCTTAACAGATAACAGATAATCCAACTCTGAATATCTGTTATCTGTTACCTTCAAAGTCCCTTCCAACCCTTCTATTCTATTCTATTCTATTAGAAAAGACTCGGTGGTGGAAGAAAAGTTTCTTCTGTCCAGATTTTAAAACTGGACAAAGGAAAGAAAAGAGGCAGCATGTTTATCATTAGAAATAAATACAGCTCCACAATGGGGCTTGTGTTTGAGAGGGCAGAGGAGAAGCAAGAGAACACAGGATGGAAAGAATAATTTCCAAAAGCCAATGAATTCCATCCAATTCATTTGGTGATGAAACACAATGCCACAGGGCACAGCTTGAGAAGATGACTCAGAACAAAAAGCATTCTCACTAGGGTAGTCTTCTAAAATTCCCTCTTAGAAAAGTGGAAGCAGCTGCCCTTGGGAGAAGATTTTTCATCTTTGAAAGCCACTCTTGATCTGTGAAAAGGATCAAAAAGAGACCGATTTCACCCCATTCAATAAGCCACACACCTTAATCTGGGGAACTTCACTGGCCAAACAGGGGCTTTCAAAGCACCTTCATTGTTGGAAAGAGAGGAGTAGAAATCAAAGTGAAAGTCTTGTTGACGGAGAAAAAAAAAAAAATTTGAGGAAGGGTTTTGTTGGGTTCTCAAGACATGATAGCAGGCCACAGAGTCTCATAGGGGAGTGAGTCCTCTTCTCCATTTAACCTTGTGATAATGTCAACCTTTCTACCAGCAAGTCTTTGAAGTGGTGTCACCTCAACCCTGGTTTGAAATACTTGCAGTCGGTCCCAGCTTTTTTCCAAGGCCAGATTGAGATGCTTGTAAAGAATATAAAGTTTTTCATAATTCAACTCTCAACTTAGTTGTATGGTGTTTTCCTCTGTCACATGCTTAAAACTTGAATATGTCATGCCCTTGTCAGAATCTGAATCCAAGGAGGAAGACGAACAGCTGACAGGGTGTGGGAGTGTTGGCTGTGGAGGAAACTGGGGAAGGGCAAAGTCCGGCTGGGCAGAGCAGGGGAGAGACTTGTTGTAACAAGGGAGAGGGAGTTCAGAAGAAGACCCAGGCCTACCCCACTTCATCCTAGGGCATGCAGGGAGGAATAGAGAAGAGAACAACTTGGGTTGAATGGCTTATGGGGGAGGAAAGGGCCCTGATTCCCTTCATTAGCCACAGCTGGGAAGGGAGTTTAAAAGAGATGCATGCTGACTGCAGCAGCTGCTGGGAACAAACATGAGTTTATCTTGTGTTGACTTTGCTTATTTGTGTTCCTGGCATCCTCCCAACCCTGTTGAATTACTGCTGTGCCTTCACATCTGAAATTCCTTCTGGCCTGCTGGACTAATTACCTCATTTTGCCTTGTTTGGACTTATAGTTACAGTTTTTGTTGACCACATTTTGGACTTGATTCTCTGCAGCCAAAGGCTGCTCCTGAGAGAGTTTTTCTCCAGCCCAGAAGGTAACCAGGACATTGGGGGCAAAGTTGGAGCTAATAAAGGGACTCCTACTGATTATCTGAGTGTGTTGCCTTTGTGTCATACCTCAAGTCATCACAGAATACATTTTGCAGATCCCACCACAGTTCTTTATAACATCAACTATTTTTTTCATGGTAGAAATGTTGGACCAATGTTTTGCTAATCTGGATCTCTTCATTAAGGAGACTTAAAATATTCAGATTTCTTCAGGACTTGTAGAGGTGTTTTCTTTTTCCTTCTTCAGAGTTTCTTAGATGAGTTCACCTATTGCCTAGTGAATCCTACTGTTGCAAGAATTTCTCCTTAGAACTGAAATGTTGTCTTTGATTTTTCTTATTTACATATTCTTGCATGCTTTCTTCCTAATAATCCCTGTATATTTGGAGGTGTTTGTTAATTGGAAAGGTTTCTTATAATATGAATTTTATTCACCTAATAGCTGGCTGGCAGTGCTAAATTTGATGAGTTGCTTTAAAATGCCAGCCGAATCAAATTCTCCCCCATTCATAATGGAAAGAAATTAGATTTTCTTTTCCATGCCTTCATGCTGGTGTCTCACTTCTTCCCCCGTGTAATCTTCAGGGCAGTGGCTTTTAAATGCCTGATAATTAAAATTCAAGTCATGGTTCAGCTTTACACCTGAAAGGTTTACTTTAAAAAAAAAAGGAAGGAAAGAAAAAACAATTAAGGAAAATTGATAGTCCTTCATCACACTTCCAATTAAGAGAGGGTGAAGGTTTTGTGGATCTCTGCTCTCCACCTCAAACATCCAGGAACTTTTTTTTAATTAAAAAAATATTGTTGACATTTTCAAATATTACCAGCAAAGCACCTGTTTTTTTTTAAGTTTATCATGAGAACATGGACAATCTGGGACAAAAGGTAAAGTTCAAACACTGAAAGCATTTTTGTTTTAATTGCTTGAGAAGAAAAGAGGAAACAAGTCCCAAATCTTTTTGTGAACTTGTAAACTATGTTAAGTATTTTTTTTAACCTCTGAGAAAGATTTTTTGCTGGACAAATTGAAGTGTGTAAGTCCATCCTTACACAACTCATTTTCCCATCATTGCTAGTGTGTCTCTTATTTATATACTGTCTTTATTATTTCTACAATTAACTCAGGAGCATATCCAATGTACTAGAAGAAGAAGAAGAAGAAGAAGAAGAAGAAGAAGAAGAAGAAGAAGAAGAAGAAGAAGAAGAAGAAGGAGGAGGAGGAGGAGGAGGAGGAGGAGGAGGAGGAGGAGGAGGAGAAGAAGAAGAAGAAGAAGAAGAAGAAGAAGAAGAAGAAGAAGAAGAAGAAGAAGAAGAAGAAGAACTCACCATCTTCTGATGATTGGCCTAAAGACAGGGTACCAGTTCACACGGTTCAGGTGAACCAGATGTTACATCTGGTTCACCAAACAGGTAGTTACAATGACTGGCTGGCCCTCCTCCTCACCCCTCTCTCAGGAGTCTCCATGTGGCCCATTTTGGATCCCAGGTATGTGCAGGGCCTGCGCAGAGACTCAGGGAGGGTGAAAATGGGCCTCTTGGAAGTTTCAGAGCCTTCAGAGCCCAGGGAGGGCAAAAATGCCCCTCGCTGCTGTGGTGCAGGAGGCTGACTAGGCCACGCCCACCATGCTCATGCCCATACAGCAACTGGGCAGAGAACCCATTGCTAAATTTTTTGAAGCCCACCCCTGCCTAAAGTAACCCAATGGGGTTTCATGCCTGAGGCGGGACTAGAACTCACTGTCTCCTGGTGAATGGCCCAAAGTGACCCAATGGGCTTTCATACTTAAAGTGGGACTAGAATTCACCATCTCCTGGTGATTGGACCAAAGTCACCTGGCCCACTTTCATGCCTCACAGTCTCCTGCTTTCTAGCCTAGTGCTTTAACCGCTTTCTTAAAAGGATGGCAATTTGAATCAAGGACATCATTGACATATGATTACAATTGTCTCATCACACTTCACTGCTGATAACATTTATGGGAGCTATGGAATATTATTTTTAATGTCAAAAACAGAACACATTTCATCACTGGGAACATTACTATCTGCTTTGCTCTTTTCTGATTTAGCTTAGAAAATAGCCCTTTTGACCATATGTCAATATATTTTCCTTCCTTACCAATTCAAGAGTTCATCCCTTCCTTTTTTATAACCTCAAAATAAATGAGATTTGTTTAACTCTTGGACTATAAATGTGAAGATTTATCTTTTTAAGGAACATTGTGCATTTTGAGAAAGTGGTTATCACTCTATTATCACTTTTTTTCCTTTTGAGATGATGGCAGTATCAGAAGCTAGAAAGATCTATCAGAGAAATCAGAGTTATAACAGCAATTGGCTACCATCATTAAACACTTCCAAATAATTGTATCAAGTTATACATCTGGTTTAAAAAGATTGTACACTGCACTGTGTTCCTTCATCAAAACACCACTCTAAGAATGTAAGGAATGCCTATGTGTTTGTGGAAGGTTTGGCCAAGTCCATACGTTGGTAGGCTGTCCCATCATATCTGGCAGTGCCTTATTGACTAAGGTCTGATAACAGAATAACAGAGTTGGAAGGGACCTTGAAGGTCTTCTAATCCTGGACTGTCAAGTCTCTTCTTAAAACCTCCAGTGATGGAGCACCCACAACTTCTGGAGTTGTTCCACTGGTTGATTGTTCCGAGATTCCTCTTTAGTACTAGATTGGTTCTCTACTCAATTAGTTGGTTGATTGTCTCCTTGATTAGATTAATGGTAAGGAATCCAAGAAAATGGAGGGCCACAAACATCTCCCTGTTTAAGGACATGATTTTTCAAAGCCAGGAAAATTGTGTCCAGAAACATGGAAGGATCCAGAATCTTGATGTTTTCTAGGTTCTCGATTCTCTTCCTTTACAACGAGTTTGTGTATGCTTTTTAAAAATGTACTTGGGAAGTGGAACTTCTGCAATATAGCAGAAAATCATTTTTTAAAAGCTTTCCTCTGCTGAATGGTTCAAAAGTTGAATTTACTTGAGGGTCCTTTAACAGCACACAATGAAGCCATGCTACCTCTTTCAAGCATTGGGCATCTTTTCTCTCTTTAGAATATTTTTATAGATCGTCCCCTCCTGATAGTTGTGTTTACCGCACCATCCAAGGGATCAGATCCAAAAAAATAACAGATGACAGCAAGGAGTTATTTATCAAATCAATAACATGACGAATGGCCAAAGTGTTCTGTGCAGGGTGCAAGACAATAGGCTGAAACATATCTCAGTTTGCAATCAATTCCTGACAAGTCTCCCAGGTTGAGGCATTATAGCCAAAAATAAAGAAATAAATAAAGGAAAAATGAGCAGAGACATCTGAGAGTTGACTATTTCTCACTTCTCCTGGAAGGAATTTGAAGGGAGAGACAGATTCCTGGCATGGAGATGACCAGCTGATTATCTCCAATGGGTTGGTTTTGACTTCCCATGCTGGATGTGAAACTGTTAATTGCTACCCAGAATCCACTTTTTATGGAGCTCAGGTGTTTGGTTCTGTTGTGGCCTACTGGCAGCTGATGGAGCTGGCAGCAGAGTTGGACAGCAGCGAGGAAGTTGGGGAGGAACCTGGGCCAGTCTTGGAGGCTGAGGAAGGCTCAGACGAGGTCTCTGCATCAGAGGCAGGGATGGGGCCAGGGCAGGCTGGGAGTCATCAGCTGCCTTCAGACTCAGACAGCAGTAAGGCAAGGGAGTTTCTGGAACCAGTTCCCAGCCTGCACATGCACAGGGCTATCAGAAGACAAGAGCAATTGAGAAAGCAGGGTCGACTCAGGAGTAAGGCCACATCTCAGAGATGATTGGCCCCTCCCATAGAACATAAAAGAGGAGCGAAAAGAGGAGGTGAGCTTTTGCAGGAAGCAATTAGTTCGTCTGGTTGATTCAAGCTTTTAAAAGTCCTGTTTAACCTTGTGTCAAGTTCGGCCTTGCCCTGCATCTGGCAATTAGTTATCTGGCCACATTCCAAGTGCAATAAGGTGGGTGTTTATAAACATTCCTTTGCAAGACTGTTTGTGAAGCCTTGCAGGCTGTGAATGAATGTAATTCACAAACGTGGAAATAAAAGAGGCTTTGCTGGGACTAAGATTGTGTTTTATGCTTTCTAAGGAAGCCTAGGTCAGAAAAGGTTCCAAGTCAAATTGTATATTGAGCCCCTAAACCCCTTTTTGTCTGCTAAGAAAAACAGAAAAAACAATTCTACTGGCAACTTTGGTCTCTAGAGAGAGTTGTCTTTGCTTTACTGGTAGAACTTGATGGATGACAACTTTCATTACATGAATGGATAGTAATAGGTGCCATCTTTGCCTCTTCTATTCAATCTTGGTGACACTGTTGCTCACCTTTGATGGAAAATACCAGAGTTATGGTCTGGTTAGCTTAATTAGCCTTCCTTAATTTGGTCTCCCTTCAACTAAGGGAATTGAAAAATCTATCTCTCCCATTTATGAACTGACTTACAGATGGCATTGCAATGACTGATGATTGAACACAAGGAAGATAATACGTGGAAGTTGCTAGGTGGACAAACTTCATGGTTTCTGAGATATCCTGCCAGAGTTGAGGTTCATAAGACCTTGTCCTCCTGAAGGAACACACAAATAGAAAACAATGCAAAACAAAATATGCTGCTGGTAGCAATGAGAACGATTAATCAGTGGAACGACTTACCACCAGACATTGTGAACGCTCCAACACTGAAGGTTTTTCAGAAGAGATTGAGCAAACACCTGACTGAAGTGGTGTAGGGTTTCCTGCTTGAGCAGGGTTGGACTAGAAGACCTCCAAAGTCCCTTCCAACTCTGTTATTCTTTCATCATTAGGAGGGATGGAGGAGAAATTAGATTTTTTCCCCAGGGAATAAGTCTCAAAGGGTGCTGCCAGAGCTGTGCCCCCTGCCAAACATCAAGAGTTAAACTGAGTTTGAGGACAGCTATTTGAATGGAAGCTACGACATTGCCTGGAAGATCATCCATTCCCATTCCTCTGACTTCTGCCCAAATTCATCCTCCACCATATCCATCCTCAGTTGTTAAGAGCACATTTTTCCCTCTTGTAAGACTGCCAAAGGCCCTCTTTGAATGGGTCATCCTCTGTGTAACTGTCATCCACAGGAAGGGAACGCAGTCTAAGCCAGCATTCTTTGGCATTTGACATTTTAATTTCATTTTTTCAAAGAACAGCCTTGGCAGGCGTGAACGAGCAGAGGAAGCATGGCTAGAAGAGGAGAGGAAACAGTTCCTCTCTTGATGCTAGAGTGTTTTGTGTGGTCCATCCGTTGTTTTGTTGATGGGAGGGGGGGTATGATGGTGCAGATTTGGCCTATGGCTCTAACATCACAATGAAATGGTTCGATTGCTACAGAAATAAGGCAGATGCCAGGAACTCGAACGTCAATGCTGCACACAATTTGGGAAAGATCTTAAAAGGCCAAGCCAGTGCTTACATAATGCAAAAAAGTAGCAGCAGCAGCAGCAACAACAATAACAACAACAACTTTGTCTGCCTGCAAGTTGGAAGATGAGAGGATTAGGAGACAGAAGAGTAAAACATAGGAAGAATGATGGCAGGAATTGGATATGTCTTGTCTAACAAAGAGAAGGTTTAGTGACATGACAACACTCTTCTGATATTTGAGGGGCTCCTACAAAGGTGAGGGGGCCCAAACTATTTTTCAAAGCACCAGAAGGCAAGACAAGAAGCAATGGATGGAAACTAATTGTCATGCCCCTGGCGCAGACTGACTCTGAGGGAGAGGAGGAACAGCCGACAGGGAGTGGAAGTGTGGCTCCGGAGGTTGTGGAGGAGGCTGGGGAAGGGCAGAGGCCGGCTGGGCAGTCAAAGGAGGACCCAGGCCCATCCCCTATCCATCCTAGGGCACGCAAGGAGAAGAGGATAAGGGAGAGACGTGGTCTCCTCAGGAGGAGAGGGCCTTGATCCTCTTCATGGGCTGCAGGTGTGAGAACTGAATAAGAGTTTGGACCAGCGTACTGGCAAACGCTGGAAACAAAGCGTGTTTTATTTTGGTCTGAAGTTATCTTGGTTGGTGTCCTTCCAATAGACTGTGCCTTGTTTTCTCCTTGAATTTGGTAAATACTTCTCTTGTTCCGTTGTGGAAATTCCTTCATTGTAGTTTGTTTTGGTTTTTTATTTCACCTCTATCTGCTCATTAAGTTTGGACTGTATTGCTTTATTTTAAAGACTATTTTGAGTACGTTTTATCTCCAGCTGAGAATTATTGAACAATGGGGCCAAGTTGGAGGCATTAAAGGATTTATTTATGTTTTCAATTTTGTTATGTTTGTGTTACACTCTGGGTCATCACACTAATCAAGGAGAGAAGCCACCTGGAACTAAAGTGAAATTTCCTGACATTTAGGACAATTAATCAGTAGAATGGCTTGCCTCCAGAACATGTGGTTCCTCGATCACTGGAGACTTTTAAAAAGATACTGAACAGCCATATGTCACAAATGATCTAGGGTTTCCTACTTGAGTAGGGGGTTGCACTAGAAGACCTCCAAGGTCCCTTCCAACTCTGTTATTCTGTTAACTTCAGAGAGCTAGTGCAGACACTGTTGAGATGAAGGGACAAGCTGCAGGTAACATCATACCATGTGCTGCAATTTGTGTCTTGCATTTGGACCTAAAATGCAACCAGAAGCTGAAATGCACAATCCGTATTTTACATCTATATATGTCCCCAGAAATAATGTAGGACCATACATAAGGTGACCAACTTTTTTACAATGAAAAGGAGGACATAAAATAAACGGAAGAAAAAAAAAACAAAGCCACTTGCACTTGGTGCACTCTTGCGCACTGCACACTCTTGATCATGGCACACTCTCTCAAAACAATTCTCCTGTGTGGAGCACATGCATCTCATAATCCCGTCTCACCACACTGTACCGAGCCTTGACGAGTCCTCATGTCAAATACAAATACGTCACATCACACACAACGGAATGGCTCGGCATCGCTCAAATACGGAGATTTACAGATTAGTCTTCAAATATCAAAAAGGAGGACATGTAGGAGGACACTTTTCGAGAGAGGACAGAACTTACAAAAGGAGGACTGTCCTCCCTAAAGGAGCACAATTGATCACCTTACCATACAACAGATCATTTGCAGTACATCAAAATACCTGGGCAGGTAGAACACTTTCAAATGATGCCATTCCTGCTTACGATGAAAAGATTTCTAGCATGGATTTCTATTAAAGTGGGTTTTGGAGACCCTTCAGAATGGGTATTTGTCAGAACAGAGAAGGCTGAATAACAGAACAGGGTGGATTAATGTCTACTGTCTGAGGTGAGGACAGGGAAGGGCAAGGACTTCAAAATATATACGTATGTATATTTCTGATTTGTGTATTGTTATTTTTAAAAAGCTGGTTATAACAGAAATTCACAGCTGGTTTGCAGAACTACATTGGCTAAATGTTCTAAAGTAGGTCATTGGAAAAAATGTAGATAAAACAAAAGCCCTTTGGAGAAACGCATGTTAAAACATGGTGTTGTAAGTTAACTTGTGCACAAAATCTCCATAGTTCAGAAGAGGTTGCAAACAACAAGCCAATCCACATGTGGTGTTTTTTTTTTTAAAATAAAGCATTTTAAAATCCATTTTAAATTGGAAAGAATGCAGAATCTTGGTAACCTGGAGGTAGAATGGGCAAGATTTATACAGATGGGCAGTAGCAGTGTGCCCTAAGAACACGGAAAACTCCCTTTTTGTATGAGGATTATGATTTGGGAGTCCTTGATGTTCTCTGAGCTTGTTTGTTTTCTTGCAGACATTTCATTAGCCAACTGGGTACCATCATCAGTGCTAAAAGGGAGTGGGGTTTGCTTTCTGTTTATATACGAGTCCCTTCTAGCAATGATAATGTTACCCAGTTGGATAATGAAACACCTACAAGAAACTCAGAAAGCACCAAGGATCCCACAATTCAACCCTAAGCTGCAAATATTCTGTTCTGTTGATTATAATGTTGTACACATGTACAAATGTTTGCACTGTGATAACATGACACTGCTTTTGTTATTTTGACAGAGGGTTTGGTTCCAGGGACACCTGTGTTGCTCCGCTATCTTTTCAACAATACACACACACACACACACACACACAACTGGTTATCTAAAGGTCTAATGGCTGTCATTTATACAGTGTGATAAACCTGGTTTGTTTTAACCCTTTTGGGGAAGGGTAAACAGGTATCATCCTGAGAAAATGCAATCCATCGGTCCTTTGGCTGACATCAAACATTATACCTGCCTTCACCCATCTGAGATTCTTTGGTGGCTCAGGCTGTTAAATGCCTGCTCTTAAGATCCAGCTGTCTACAATTACTGTAGGCTCGAATCCCACCAGGCTCAAGGTTGACTCAGCCTTCCATCCTCTCGGGTAGGTAAATTGAGGACCCAAGATTGTTGGGGCAATTAGCTGACCTTGTAAAAATGCCGCTTAGTAATAAGCAGGCATATACAATGGAATGAAGGCTATTGCTGAGCGCATTGGGTTGTGCTCCAAAAATTGTAAGCCGCCCTGAGTCTTCGGAGAAGGGCGGCATATAAATGTAATTAAAAAAAATATATATATATTTAAAGCTACACTTTGCCCATATTCCACTGACATAGGGTTAAAACCAGTTAGAATATTTAATTCAGTAACTGAGTTATATAACACCGCCACTTTAATTACACTCCAGAGACTGTGTGATCCCTACAAACCTTTGATACGTGTTGCCTCAGAAAGACTAGCAAACATTTTTACTGTACTATAAATTTTAATGTGCCAGAAGTCATACATTATTAAATAGATGACAGGAGCGTTATCCACAAAATGAAACTTGAAATCCAATCAATGTTTGTTTGGTGCTGGGGCATCCTTGCCTTCCACTTTTTGGTTCATGGTTAGCCCAAAGGATGGAAAGGGTTTGTGTCTGTCCCACTGCAGAGAAAAACCACGTTGTTGTTTTTTTTTTGCCCCAAAATGCAAAGCATGGCATCGCATAAAAACCCAAAACAAGTATTTTTTTGGTGTGACAGGAACAGTGGTGCTAATTCTAAGCTTTGAAGCCCTTCTTAGTTCAGCTATAATTTTCTCTTATCATGAAACATTTATTAGATGAAAGAGTTTAGTGCGGGGGAGGAGATGTGGAAATGCCTGGTGTTCAAAAGGCAAACAACAATGCAAACTGTCTCAATTTATCACATTAGATTCTGGGAAATTAAAACAGTGAATCAGCTGTTAAACATAGTAAAGTAGGGGGAAAAAGCGTTAAAATCCCTTAGAAATTGGGATGTTGACTTCATTAAACTGGGGTGTAAATTGGGTAAACTAAAAATACCTGATGGATATCTGAGTATTTCTCATTTGATGGAGGCAGAATTAAATCAGGTTCAATCCTGCCTTCACTCTATGTCACCTAAAGGCAGGAGAAGAAAGATGGAAACTAACCAAGGAGAGGACCAACTTAGAACTAAGGAGGAATTTCCTGGCAGGGAGAACAATTAGTCAGTGGAACGATTTGCCTCCAGAACTTGTAAATGCTCCAACACTGGAGGCTTTTGAGAACAGATTGGACAGCCATTTGTCTGAAATGGTATAGGGTTTCCTGCTTGAGCAACGGGTTGGACTAGAAGACCTCCGAGGTCCCTTCCAACTCTGTTATTCTGTTAAAATAAATTTTAAAATGGATAACTTTATGGAATCTTCTTCCACCGAGCTCCGGCTGGTGCCCGATCTTCACACCTTCCACAAGTTAAAACCTGGCTGTTTTACAATCTGGTGCTGACTCTTCGGGTTTGTTTATTTTAATTTTGGGGTTTTAATTTAATTGCCACGATTTGTTTAATATATTTTTAGGTTATTTATTGTTATCATTGTATTTTAGCTGTGAGTCACCGAGTCCTTTCGAGAGCGGGTGGCATATAAGTCAAATAAATAAATAGTCTTCGGAGATGGAGCGCATATAAGTCCAATAAAATTAAATAAATAAATAAATAAATAAACAAACAAACAAACAAACAAACAAATAAATAAATAAGACCAGCGAAGGACATATTTTATTTTGCAAAATAAAATGCTTTAGAACAGACTAAGTAATCTGAAGGCGACAAATCTTTGCTTGATTAAAACAAAACTATGTTAAACTCAACTTATGGCATGGTGTAACACCTGACCCCAGGTCTACCAATATCCATGGGAGATCTGTACGATGAGTGCACCAGCCAAGAAAGCCACTCATAAGGTCAAACTGTTATGTATGTAGGTTTGAAGTCATTGGTTTAGTTTGAACTGTTCTTGTAAAGTGTTAGAAATGATTGGTTTAAAAAGTGAGGGAAAAGCCCTGCACTCTGATTGGCTGGCAACTGCGGCTGCTGGCTATAAGTAGCAGCCAGCAGCCCAGCCAAAGCAGGTCCATTCTGAGCTGGAAGTCACAATAAACTTAAGAGCTGAAGCACTCCGTGTCTGCCTCTTCATGCAAACTTAACACAAACCATAGGCAGCAATGAAGCAGTAGAAATAGTCTATGGAGATTCTCAGGCATCCAGGTCATTGTTATCCCAAAGGAGGCAACTGAACTTTGTTTTTCCTTGAAAACGTTTTGCTTCTCATCTAAGAAGCTTCTTCCATTCTGCACTAGATATATGTTTGTTTTCTTTGAAAACATTTTGCTTCTCATCCAAGAATCTTCTTCAGTTTTAACAGAAGAAGCTTCTTGCATGAGAAGTGAAACATTTTCAAAGAAATGTCTATGGAGATTCTCAGTCATCCAGGTTGTCCCAAGGGTGCTTTTTCAAAAGGCAAAACTTTGTTTTTCCTTGAAGATGTTTCGCTTCTCATCCAAAAAGCTTGTTCATGAACGAGAAGCAAAACGTGTTAAGGAAACACAAAGTCCAGTTGCCCTTTAGAAAAGCACCTTTGGGACGATAGAAATAGTCATTTCCCAAGTGCAGAAGAAAGATTTTTCTTGTGCATAAACAATAGATAAAGCCATTTAAGTCACACTGGGGCTGGCCATGAACCATGTTCACAGCTCTATTGGTAGTCAATGTATAACATCTCCCCCCTCCCTTGTATTTTGGAGACATAATAAACTTTGGAATTGCTTCTGTGCCTATTGAGACAAGCTTACTTTATATTCATTTGTTTTACATTATCTACCAAGGCATGTCATTCATAAATTTCTCCCCAAAAGCAAAATCCATAAAATGAAATCTCAACATTCAATAGATGAATGTGCCCCCTGATTGACATTATCGTAATTCATTTTCCCCTTATGTGTTGGCAGAAAAACAGAAAGCATAAACAGAAGTGCTAAAAGTTGCCCCAAATTAGGGGTAACAGAGTGATGTCACTAGATAATGTTCATTTTGATGCCAGTTACAATGGAAATGGAGGGTAGTGGGGGGAAGTGGGCTGGATTCAGAAAAGATTGCTTGCATTTTTCTAAGTGTCATCCAACAAAACATACCTCAGTTAGATTCCATCCCAAGATAGACAGTTATATTTTGAAAAACCACCTTCCCACTTACCAGACTGCCCAGATTTGAGGTGTATAAGGAGGTCCTTCTATGAATCTCATCATCTAATAGGTGTTCGATGGGAATTGACTCTCTCTTAGACCTTCTCAAAGAAGGAACAAGATCAACAGGCAAGAATTGAGAGCAGTACTTCCAGGTTGTAGCAACTACAATGAGTCCATTTCTTCCTGGAGTCAACATATCTAGACCAACTACTTCTTTCACTCAGTCCTGGAGAACATCAAGATTTCAGAAGAAGGTAAAGAGCCCAGATTGTCCAGTGGTGAAAAAGACCTGAAAGACAGAAACACTCAAGAGTAACATCAAAGAATGTGGTGCCTGGACACCATCAAATCTGATAGTAGCCCGAGTATAGAAAAACGCAAAGAAGTAGTGTAGGATTGGACGATGTGGAGAGACCTGGCCCATAGAATTGTCAAACACAGACAAACTTTAGAAATCAAAGATAAGGGTGAGGCAGAGTATTATGAAGTCTGGAGTAAAATGTATCAATGGCTGGAGTCATGGAAAAAGAAAGAAAGGGTTGACACTTTATAGGAATGAAAGCTAAAGTTTTGTAACCTAAAGAGAATGGAATATAATGGACAAATATGATATGATACGAATGCATGAGTATAAAAGATGGTTGTAAATATGTATATAATTGTAGATAAATGTAGATAAATGTAAATAGAAATAATATGCCACTAGCACTATACTAATGACGTAAGGGAAAAAGGAAAATTAACTGTTATATGTATTTCTATACTACAGCTTGTATGGCCAAAATGATGGCCAAGAAAGTTGCACTGTGTTCACAACTGTTTTTAAGGTTTATTCAATAAAAATTTATTTAAAAAAAAGAACTGTCAAACACAGTTCATGATTGAATGGATATCATCATTATTATCATGCTGATGTTTGACTCCACCAGCAATTCCCTGTTAGTCCTCCAATAATCATCCATTTTGCATAGCAACCATCAATACAAAAAAGGTCCATATATAGGCTGCTATTATATATATATATAATTGATTGCTCAACCCAGGAAGGCATCTCCCATGCATACTGCAATCCCATCCTAATTTCAAGACCTTGGGAAAAACAAGAATGTGTGATGTAAGGGGAGAATAAAATATCGGGGTAAAATGGATGTGGCACTTATTTGTGTCTCTGTCTCAGAAAATAGACCCAACAGATAACAGAATATGATCCCAACAGATAACAGATTAAGCACCAGAAGTCAAGACAAGAACGCAATGGATGGAAGCTAATCAAGGAGACAAGCAATCTAGAACTAAGTAGTTTCCTAACAGGGAGAACAATCAGCAGCTTAACTTCAAAAGTTGTGGGTCCTCCAACAATGCAGGTTTTCAAGAAAAGACTGGGCATCAGTTGATTGGAATGGTATGGGGTTTCCCTGCTTGAGCAGGGGGGTGGACTAGAAGACCTCCAAGGTCCCTTCCAACTCTGTTATTCTGATTATTTCAATCGAACCCAGATTTTAAATATTTGGTATATTTAGCAGAAAGCTCGCATTTTTATTAAATGCTTAAGCCATAAGGTAATTTGTATGTTTTCGAAAGTTCATAAGGTGCAAACCCAGCCATTGTAGCCTATCAGTCATAATGCACGATTTGGTTTATCTTGTGAAACAAATCAATTCTGATTTATGTAATAACGCATGGTTAATCCAAATTAATAGCTTTATGTATGAAGCCACACATAGACTTAGAAGTGCATTTGTAAAGCCATTTAGTGTTACTTGTTTTTGAAGGAAAGTTTGAAACCTTTCCACCTCACCAATAACTGATGTTTATTTGCTTGCTGTAGCAATTTCTTCCAAATAAACATTCATTATATATATTAGCCCGCCCCGAAAAAGTTTTTTTTTATTATTGTTATTATTGACTGGCAACATTAATAAAAGTCTATTTAGAAGCAAATGAAAATCTCACAAAGGCAGAACGAAGCTCAACAACCAAAACCCAAAAAAAAACAAAAACCTACCCTAAATAAGAAATGTGGAAGGACAAGAAGGAAATAAAACAACTATGTTTTATTCAAGGGTGATAATGAACGTGTAGGATTAACACAATCTAATCCATGTAACTATCGATTTGACTATAATGGGTACAACATTTTGCAATTAGCAATGCCGTACATTAACTCTTCCACTTTGCATTTGTGCTTTTCACAGCTTGCAAAAGGAAACTTGCTTTATTTTATTTATTTTCTTTGCTGTAGAACTTTCAGCGGGTAAAAAGAAAGACAGTAGATGGCGCCCCAAAGCATTCAAATTCCATATTTTCCACTTAGATGTCTGATATTTTTTACAGGCTGCCTTCTAATACAGAAGGCTCCCTTCCATTCAACCTTGATTTTCAGGGCTGCGGTATCTGACCAACAGACCCAGAATGATAGAAGGATGTTCAGGGTCATGAGAATGCCTGTCTGTCTAAACTTGGAGGGATCCTTAGGAAATTCAATAAGCACGATCATAAGTTGTTTGCCACGCCATGCAGATGAATGGATTCTGAAGGCATCTGCCTACATCCTTGGGTAGGAAGGGTGGGATCATTTGTTATTAATCCTCTCTAGCCTTTGACATCCATTGGGCCCTCTTTCTTTCGGCGGCGAGTGATGGGTTATTTCTGGAAGGCTTTCTGCAGACAGCCGTGGTAGCTAAGGGCAAAGGCCGGTTGCTTTGCATGCGAAAAGGGGAGATTTATTTTAGGTCAGGTTGAGAGAGAGGGAGGTTCTGTGTAATCAAGTGAGTCACACTGCTGAAGTTCAGCGATGGCCAGGGGAGCCACCGGGAGAAGATTCCTGCAGAGGATCCAGTTGAGCAACATCGAAGGCCTGCCGGTGACCTTCGGGTGGATGCAAATCATTTTGAGTGGCGGAAGGCGGTAGATATCAATTATTGATATGAGCGGAGGGCAGAAGATGCAAAACGGAGATGCAACATGGGAAAAATTGAAGCTCTGCTCTCTTGCCAGTGTGAAATTTGAATAACCGTAGAGGGGAAAGAGGGAAAGAGAGAGGGAGAAGGAGAAAGAGGGGGAAAGGAAGTGAGGAGTGGGAGAGAGAGGGGGCGAGAGAGGGGAGAGAGAGGGAGAAAGAGAGGGGGTGAGCCATATGAGTTCGTGTCTACCCAAGTAGAGATGGAGGAAAAAAATTTATTTAGAACATTTTATTTTAATGCAAACATTCACAGTCTGTCCCTTCTCCCTCCATAACACAGAACAAACTTGCGTTTTTCATAATATGACAACACAGTTTGCAGCTCAAAAAATTCATACCAAAATAGGGTTTGCCGGTGAAAATACAGACAAAAATACCATACATTAAGGAAAATGCTTGAGAAATCGCTTATGTTGTTGAAAGTCTATGCCAAGAGAGAGAGAGAGAGAGAGAGAGAGAGAGAGAGAGAGAGAGAGAGAGAGAGAGAGAGAGAGAACCCACATTAATATGTGCATTAATTTTCATGCAGGCATCCTTCTGTTCCCCCCAGAACATAAAAATATGCTGAATCAAACTGGCAGAATTATTTCATAGATGCCTGTGGTCTCTGAGGGTAAGATCTTCTATGACAGTGGAAAGGTCTATCTGTAAAGTTTTGGGGTTCTCCATCGCAGGAGGTTTTTAAGAAAAATATGCACAGCAAATTCTCAAGGATGGTTTCCCTCCAGTGCCACAAAACCAGATTAGAAGATCCCACTGGGTTGCTCCCAAAACCATAAATCTGCAATTCTTCAACCGTAAATGGAGCCAACTACCTGTGGAGTTTCGGGTGGCTCCTGACCTTCGATCCTTCCGTCGTGACCTGAAGACTTGGCTTTTTCTATCAGCCAACCTAGACTGAAGGGGATTTTCATTGTTTTATTCTGTTCGTTGGCTTTTAATGTTTTAAGGTTTACAATTGGGGTTCTTTTTTTTTTTTTTTAAATTACATTTATATGCCGCCCTTCTCCGGAGACTCAGGGCGGCTTACAATTTTTGGGATACAACCCAGTGTGCTCAGCAATAGCCTTCATTCCATTGTATATGCCTGCTTATTACTAAGCGGCATTTTTACAAGGTCAGCTAATTGCCCCCAACAATCTTGGGTCCTCAATTTACCTACCCCGAGAGGATGGAAGGCTGAGTCAACCTTGAGCCTGGTGGGATTCGAGCCTACAGCAGTTGTAGGCAGCTGGAACTTAAGTGCAGGCAATTAACAGCCTGAGCCACCAAGGCCCTTCGATTTAATACTTTTTTAAATTTTGTATTTCTGTTTTTATTGTTGTGAGCCGCCCTGAGTCCTTCGGGAGATAGGGTGGCATAAAAATCCCAATAAACTAAACTAAACTAAACTAAAACTATAATAAAATAAAAGGCAGGTTTCTGAGAACAGATCCACTCATTCTTATGCGCTCCCTATTTTTATTAAATTATGTATGCAGAGTGCAATAAGTGATTCAGTGCAAAAATTATAGGACGGGGGTTATTTTTTTTATAGCTAAGTCTCCTGAACATATAAGGTTTGCACATAAAAAAAAAAAACCCCAGCAGCATTGGTTGGAATAAACAATCAAGTCTCACCTTTTCTTGACAAGAAATTCTACAATACTTCTGCCTGGCTATTAACCGGCGTATGAACCTAATTGCCCCAGCACAAAACAAGTACCAAAGGAACAGAAAAAGACACACCTGGTTGGTGTCGCCCAGTTCGCTGGAAATTGGCTTAGTTACAGGAGCGAACACCTTGGCTCCCTGCCAATGAGATAAACATGTTGGCATTTGAATGGGTTGCTGACCTAGAATGGCCACACAATTGTAAGGTTGAATTGAAAGTTCACGACGAGCAAATGGTTGTCATACCGTGGTGGGTGAAAAGCAGTGAAAAAGCCAGCTTGGAGCATCCCTACACCCATCACTCTGTCTTTTCTGCACTCAGGTTGGGTAACTCACACATACAGGGGAAAAAAGCAGAAACACACCATTTAGATGTATTAGGAGAAGAAGATTTGGTCTACAACACAACATTTAGAAGTAGGCCTGCTCACAGGATGATCATCTGCTGAGATGGATGAAGGTGGAAACCCAGGAGAAGGTGAGTTCTAGTCTTACTTTAGGTATGATCACCAGGAGATGGTAAGTTCTAGTACTGCCTTAGGCATGAAAGCTAGTTGAGTGACTTTTTTTTTTAAATTACATTTATATGCCGCCTCCCGAAGATTCAGGCGGCTTACAATTTTGGAGCACAACCCAATGCGCCAGCAATAGCCTTCATTCCATTGTATATGCCTGCTTATTTAAGGCATTTTACAAGGTCAGCTAATTGCCCCCAACAATCTTGGGTCCTCAATTTACCTACCCCGAGAGGATGGAAGGCTGAGTCAACCTTGAGCCTGGTGGGATTCGAGCCTACAGTAATTGTAGACAGCTGGATCTTAAGAGCAGGCATTTAACAGCCTGAGCCACCAAAGCTTTGAGCCAATCACCAGGAGATGGTGAGTTCCAATCCTGCCTTAAGCATGAAAACCAGTTTGTTGACTTTGGGCCAATCACCAGGAGACAGTGAGTTCTAGTCCTGCCTTAGGCATGAGACTTGGGTGACTTTGGGCCAATCCCTCTCTCTCAGCCCAACCAACCTCACAGGGTTGTTGTTGAAGAGAAAATAAAGCAAAGAGTATTATATATACTTGCTCCCTTGGGTTATTTATAAAAATAATAAAGATGGGATAAAATAAATACATAGTTGTAAAGCCATGAGGAAAGAGAAGAAGAAGAAGAAGAAGAAGAAGAAGAAGAAGAAGAAGAAGAAGAAGAAGAAGAAGAAGAAGAAGAAGAAGAAGAAGAAGAAGGAAAAATATTAATTGCAGCAGGGGGAGAATTTTCTACCTGGACCCTCAACTATTTCCTTCCTTTTTCTTCATTATAAGCATCGAGAACCTCACCAGATGATTTATGAAGAGAGTTGTACACAGTTCTTGGATTATGTTCCTAGCAACTTGTGTCAAGTTTTCTCTGAGGACAAGGGGGAAAAAAAGGTAGCAAAGAAGAGACAGACCCCTACACAGTTAATTTACTGGATCCATAGATAATATAGTGTTGTCCTTTCCAGAGTCTTGCGCCCTCTGTTATTACATTATTTTCCATTCTATTTGATACCCTACGGAGAAACGGCCTCGGCTCCTAAAAGTATTGCAAAACCAAAAATCTCTTTTTTCTTCCCTACATCAGTGTCATGCATCCAGCTTTGTTATTTCGGCCATCAAGTCTCTGTAAATGTCAGGATCATAAATAACAATGATATTTGAGCTTTGGGAGCTTGTGTGTATGTATGTGTACACACACACACACACACACACACACACATACCCATACATACAAATAAACTAACTCACAAAGCTCAAATGTCATCGTTATTGATGATCATGTTTAATAATGTTTAATATACATTACATATTGTACTGTATAAAATACATTTATCATGAAATATATATATTGTATACAATATGTGTGCGCGTGTGTGTGTGTACATATGTATGTATTATATAGATTAAAATAATAGAGATAGATAAAATGATGGAGAGAGACAGACAGACAGACAGACAGAAAGATAGAGTGATAAATAGAAAGAGATAGATAAAGAGAGGGAGAGAGTGATAGATGATTTATACATGATAGATATACTGTAGATAGATACTGTAGATAGATAGATAGATAGATAGATAGATAGATAGATAGATAGATATAAAGATATAAATAGATATAGATGGATACATACATACATACATACATACATACATACACACACACACACATACATAGAAAAATATTCAATTTTTTCCCTCTCCTTCATTTGCCCATTCATTTTTGTATCTCAGAATATAAAATCCATTTTAGCCCTCTAGCCTCAGTTCCCAAGCACAGCATGGAAATAAATATTATTTGAAAAGCATAAAATGTCAACATTGATTATGTATAAGGTAAGTTAAATAAAAAAATCATGAGGTTGGTAATAAATCCCTTTTCTTATCTATTCCTAGTCATCCAAAATGAAAGCTACGCAGTATTTTAATGACTACTCGGAAATTATTATTATTATTATTTTTAAAAAGGTCCAATATTTCCAGAAATGCCATACTGTACTTTTCAAAAGTAAAGGTGAACGGGACAAATTTTTATTCCCTCCAGCTGAGGGATTGTGTTTCTCTGAGCTTTATGTAGACGTAGTCATGAGATGAGATCTTCAAAGAGTCCTGGGAATTCTAGGGTGGAATGGATGCTATGAAGTCCTCAGTGGAGATTCTCTTGTAGAATTAGTGATGAATTACCATATTCTTCTTGGAGAGGCAGCCATTTTGGAGGATGGGATTGTGATATGAGAGTGAATAGAAACAGACTTTTTCGGTCATCACCTCCTCTGAAGGACAAGTCACCTTTGAACATCCCTCAACTGTCTTTGGAACGCCGATTTTCCAAGCTTGCCTGAAATACGTATCTAATCTGGTTGCTTTAAGAAAAGTAATATTAAGTATGGAGGCAGGATTTAAAAAAAAAGGAGCTGTGAAATCAACCTCAGCTATTCCTTTATCCATGTATGAAGGACTTGCTGTTGATACTGATCAAAATTACTACAAAGAAGGAAGGGAGTTTCAGACAAGGGTATATGGAAAGATCACCTTTCCTTCAAGTTAGAGTCAGGAGAACTTCCATGACTTCTTTAATGCAAACAATGGTTTGAATTAATCATGGGGATATCCTATGAAGCTGGATAATGTAGGTGAATGGAATAATGCATTGATTTGGCTTATTTCTGCTTTTCATTATGCTTGCATCCACATCACCCCTTCTTCTGTACCTCACCACATTCTCCTTTCTACCTCACTTGACTTTGATATATGTTGCTAGTTTTTCAAAATGCCGGTGGTGTTCCCTTTGCTTCTTATCTTTCAATTTCACATTCTTGAAGCTGCACGTAGTTGACATTGTAAAAAGGGAGCATTCTGTGAACCACAAGGCTCTTTCATAAGAGATGCCTAACTTTTGTATTATTCTCATATTTGCATATTTAGCTCAGGTTGCCATAGGCAAGGTGTCTGAAGGAGGACATAAAAGATATATTGTGATGATTGAGGTTGTGGGCCTATTCAGAAGGTAGAACTTCTATCTTGCTTTGCTTAGAATCTGGGCTTCATGCCCTTAACCAAGATGGTTGAGAATATTTTAGATGTCAAATAATCTGAAAGATGGTTGTCAAGGGAAGAGAAAGGAAGAAGGAACAAATGTCTGTGATACAACAATATTTCTAAAGCTAAGAATTTATTACTGTGCATGACTACATGGCAGGTATCCAAATTTGCAGTTCCGAGTACAACCATTTTGTGAACAATGAAATTTTTCTACGGTCCCGAACTGATTCTATCCTGGCTTTTGTCAACAGGAGGTACTTCAGAAACAATAAGTTATCTGGCTAGAAAATCTTCTTGGCTCGTTCTCACTTTCTCATTCCTTCCTTTTCTCTTTCTCTTCCAAATCCACTCCTGGCTCAGCTGCTTCTTCTATCAGGCCTGGCAGGCCTGCTGTTTCCCATTCAACAACTGCCTGTGGCTCAGCTTTGAAATGGTTGGGTGTTGATGGTTGGGGATTTCCAGTCTTTATTTCCCTTCCTAAATTATTTCTCCTTCTAAGTTGAAGAGGTGCAGCCAAGGGTTTTGTGGCATAATTCTGATGCTGAGGTCCTAGGAAGTGTTATGTATGTAGGTTTGAATGTCATTGGTTTAGTTTGAATTGTTCTTGTAAAATGTCAAATATGATTGGTTTAAAAAGTGCGGGAAAACCCTGCACTCTGATTGGCTGGCAACTACGGCTGCTGGCTATAAGTAGCAGCCGTAGCCCAGCCAAGTTGGGTCCATTCGAGCTGTAGTCACTAATAAACTCTTCACTGAAGCTCTTCGCGTCTGACTCTTCATGCAAACTTAACAGAAAGAGTGCAGAGAAGAACATCAAAGATGGTCTTCTGAATGTGGAGGCTAAATCATACAATGAACAGTTAACAGATATGTTTCACCTAATGAAGAGAAGCCTTAGAGCACTGGTGGGATTCAAAAAGAAATACTACCGGTTCTGTGGCTGTGGCTTGGTGGGCGTGGCAGGGGAAGGATACTGCAAAATCCTATTCCCTCCCCACCCCACTAACCTGCTTTCCAGCTCCGTTCTCCTGCGCAGGGCAACCAAAGAAGACCCAGCCGATCAGCTGGGACTCCATGGGAGGCAGAGAATAGATGGGGGCGGGGCCAGTCAGAGGTGGGATTTGCCGGTTCTCCAAACTATGCAACATTTCCACTACCGGTTCTCCAGAACTGGTCAGGACCTGCTGAATACCCACCTCTGCCTTAGAGAAGACATGATAGTATCTTCCAATGCTTGAAGGGCCATCAAAGGGAAGAGGATGGTGATTTGTTCTCCAAAGCACCTGAGGGCTGGAGAAGAAGCAATGGGAAGAACTTACCAAAGGTACAGTAGATCCAACCTGGAAACAAGGAGGAATTTTCTAACAGTGAGAACAATTAATCAGTGGGATAGATTTCCTCCTGGAGTTGTGGGTGTTCCATCGTTGGAGGTTTTCAATAAAAGATTGAACAAATATTTGCCTGGGATGATTTAAGGACCGGGGGTTGGTCTAGAAGACCTCCAAGGTCCCTTCCAGCACTGATTCTTTGATTCTGCTCTTTGATGAAAGACAGGTAAAAAAAAACACTCATTCCTGTTGCATCTGACATTGGAGTTTGGTTAATCAACACCCGTTTGCTAATCTCTCTTGACAAAAATACATAGTTGATTTTGTCTTATATTTTTGATTTTATTTTATTTTTTTTTAAAAACCCAGGTGTTTCTGAAAATTAACCACTTTGCAATTGTGCAGCCCTCAATTAGGCAGAATTAGCCCTACCAGATCATGCTTGGTATTCCTCCCAAGTCGGTTATCAGAAACACTCTTTTCAATTGGTAAATATCAAATGTTGGCAAAGAATAGATTTCCATCTGAGCTGGTGCCAGCCCATTAAATGAGATTTAGAAGGTCTGGAATGATGGTAGGAAGGGTTAAACACACTGCTAAATCCCAGCCAATCATAGCTGGGGGAAAAAAATTCCCCAAACATTTGTTAACCTTTTTCTATTTGCCAAAATCTTTATGGGAGGTGTTTTAGCTTGATGCTGCTTCTCTCGACAAGACATCATCCCCAGTTTTTCATTACAGCTTCCCAGCAAGAGAGGGAGAAAAATTGGCTGAAAATACTGAATGTTCTGGAAATTAGATCCCAGGAAATAACTCATGTGCCAATGGTCAGTTAGTCATTTACAATGACAATTGCATGCCATTAGCATTCAAACAAAACACAAAGACTTCCTCCATTCTTCCATTCTATTTGTTCTTTCCAAACCGTTCAAATAAACAGCCTACTCCATACCCCAATGTTAAATATTCTTTTTGTTGTTGTTGTTTGAGAGAATGAAGGTTAAAAAAAAAACTAGTGGATTTTATTCCACTGGTTATTGCCGACTATAGGTGCTCATCTCCATTTCACAAGGCCATTAAGCTAACGCTGTCCGAAGATATTTCTGTGGTCATGTGGCCAGCATGATGTTATGGAGTGCTGTTATTTTCCCAACGAAGTGGTACTTATTTATCTACTTGCATTTGCATGTTTTTGAACTGCTAGTTTGCCAGGGAGCTAAGGTGAGGATGGGAGCTCACCCTGTTGCATGGAGATCAGGTCTCAAACTTGGACTACTGGATTTCCAGCCAACACTTATTTAAATATTCAGTGGGCAACTGGTGTTCAGTTTTACCTACAGAATTTCACTCTGAAAAAAATCTTGTTGATTTGTTGGTAATTCATATCTTAGGAAGAATGTCATGGCATTGTTGCTGCAGTTTTTAACAGAATTCTGTTAGATAGAAATAGGAGCAGCAATGAGGACAAGCTATGTAGAAGAGTAATTTTCCCTTAAGGCAACTTGTCTCTCTCCCAAAAACTGTGATTCTTGAAATGCACTCACCTTCCCTAATAAAAATGGGGTGAGGTGTTAGGAAGGACATTTGGGGAAGTCAACCAAAAGGTTTTTTTTCCCCTTCAATTAATTAAACATGAAAATGGGAACATTTAAAGAAGCGGTTGAACAGCCCTATGGAAAGTGGCCATTATTTTGTCTACTGCAGAAGTGAGATATTAAAAAAAATAGTTTTGCTTTATGGGTATTAGTTTTCTTGTAATTCAGATACCTGTAGAAATTCAGTTAATGAATAATTTTATTCATCGTTAAAACAAGCCCAATGCAATGGAACACTATTTGTTTATTTAGAAAATACAGTGTTTCCCCAAAAATAAGACCCTGTCTTATATATATTTTTGCCACCAAAAAAGGCACCAGATCTTATTTTCAGGGGATGTCATCCACTGACTAACCTCACTTGGCTCATCGCCCCTGGCCTCCTTTTCATGGTCAGAGGCCTTCAGGAACTTTTTCTTCTGCAGCCAGCAAGGCTTTCCTGAAGGCCTCTGCAGCTGATAACAGAGCTCTGGATCGATCCTGAGCTTTCTTATCAGCTACAGAGGCCTTCAGGAAAGCCTTGCCAGCCTTGCTAGCTGCAGAAGAAATGGGTCAGCAAGGCAGGTGTCTGGGTGTGTGAGGCCTGGCTACACCTGTCCAAAGGTAAGTAATAGGGCAACTCCACCCCCACTCCATCCCCACCCTAGCTTAAATTTTTCCCCTTGCACTCTGGAGTGGGTGGGGTCCTAATTAGGGCTTATTTTGGGAGCAGGGCTTATATTGGATGCACATGTAAAAATCAAGCTAGGACTTACTTTTGGGGTAGGTTGTATTTTTGGAGAAACAGGGTATATATGCCACCCCTTCCTTTAATGGTTACAGACAGCCTACCAGTTGCCAAAAGACACAGTCATGTTAATCCTTTATTGTTTGTGTGTATCTCTCTTTGTATGTACATAGACATACACGTCTGCAGCAGAGATGCTGATAAAATAGTCATCATACACAACAACTTGACCTGGGTCATCACTGTTAATGTCAGAGTGCATTTCCTTCCACGGTCATCATAGTTGATAGACCTGGGACTTTTTCTCCAATGGGTCTCTTAACTCCAACCTTCTCCACTGTCTAGATTCTCTGGGTGTAGAGCCAACGGACAACCTCAGTTATGTATCAAGAGCACCAGGACTAATCTCTGTCATGGATTTTCCAATTCATTCCCTGCATTCATCTTGTCAGTGGATGCTCAAAGGATTGCATAAGCAGCAATGGAGAGTTAAATATTTGATGTCCCAGGCCCGGATGCCTTGTCTGAACGATCTTGTTGCGCACAGAGGAGAAGAGAGAAATAAATGAGCTTTCAGCATATACATCTCTCTTCTCTGTCTGATGCACACCACCCAGATTCATGTATTGAGATGAGTAGCTATGGAAATCACTAAATATTTTTCAGCAAACCCCTATGCAAACATACATGAATCTGTCTTTTGCTGACCAAGGTGAGAGCTGTTTTTTTTTTACTTACAGGATCAAACAAGGGAAATTGATTTATGTATTTGCTTCATCACTCATTGGACGGAAGGTGCTCTGTTCCACCAAAGCACCAAACATCTGTTGGTCCAGATAACTGTGAATAGTTGCAGATCAATTCTCTCTCTGCTGAATTCCTTGCTAACATGAGGTTAATAGGTAGACAGTGAAATGTTGTTTTTTAAAGCATTGCATGGGTGTGTATTTTAGGACTGAGAAGGCCCTAATAAGATGGAAATGATTGTAAGAAGCAACGGATGGAAAGTAATCAAGGAGACATTCAACCTAGAAAGAAGGAGAAATTTACTCACAGTGAGAACAATTAATCAGTGGAATGACTTGCCTCCAGAAGTTGTAGGTGCTCCAACACTGGAGTCTTTTAAGAAGAGATTGGACAACTATTTGTCTGGAATGTTATAGGGTCTCCTGCTTGAGCAGCGAGTTGGATTAGAAGACCTCCAAACTCCCTTCCAGCTCTATTCTGATTGATTGATTGATTGATTGATTGGATGACTTTTACTGGGACTCTCTGAAAGTCACTTGGAAGTTGATGGAACCAAAAGATTAGATGAAGTAATGATCTACCTAAGAATGAAGCACAAAAGTCTCACCGTGAAAAGTGCTCTATGAAAAGTCTCACCCAACGCTCTCTGTTTTAATAAGACCGGTTGTAGGTGTTTATCCATTGACCAAAAAAGGTTGAAGGAGGCCTGTAACCAAATTTAGAGAAATGTGTTTAGAAGCTTCCAATAAATCTGGAATGAACAGCTAATGTACATAAAGATGGACCTCTCTGTTAACGTTATTACTTGGAGATCAGGGGAGGTGAAAAGACTGGACAATCTCTCACCGTAGTATTTCAAGGTCCGTTTGAAACCAGTAGCATGGACATTCTGTTCTATGTGCACAATCATGAATCTTTTCCTACACAGCCAGTTGAGGGTTTTTTCCACCCCTTCTCTTCCACATTCGTCAACACGTTTAATCACTTTCCCAGTTGCAAAATTCATTAAAACAGAGAACTCGTGCATCTGTTTTATATTTAGCCCTGATTATTTCCCCCTCTTTACTCTTCCAGTCTTCGTACCGTATTTAAAAGCAGAATTTAAAAGAGCAAAAGAAACATCATGAGAGAAGGTCATTGCATTATCTAAGTAAATTGCATGTCCTCTCTGTGTTCAAAGGAGGAGGACAAGCTGCAAAAATTTCTTTTTACTTTCCTTTTTAAAATATGCTTTATGTTTATTTATTTATTTATTATTGTAGCAAAGGCAGCCTTGACAACAAAAACTGATATTTCCAAGCCAAGACTCATTGTGTGAAACCACAATTAATGAGTCAGGTGTTTGCATTATACACTGAGATCCCTGCATATTTTATCCCTAATTCCTAGTGTTAAAAATGCAGCATCTTTAAAAGGGACATGTTGAAAACAGCCAACATTCTGCTCCCACGCTGGCAAATATATTTCTATCGAGAGATAAGAATGAAATAACTTTTCCCCAACATCTCCCCCATAATTGCTGTGTGGGGTTGTTTGCAATGCCTTAAACATTAGAGGTAACAAATCAACTTCATCACTGGTATCTAAAACTGGACCAAACCTGAATTTGAATGTTGATTTATTTGAAGACAATGTGATCATTTCTTCAGGTGGAATCCCCAGTTCTGATCTCATGCACCAGATCAAATGGCATGAGGGGAATGGATTCAGGAGTGTGATGGTCTTTTTCAACATCTGCACATGTTGCTTCTCGAATCAGATCAAACAATAGGAATCTGATTGATGCAGTTCATGAAATCCATTTGGTATGGAAGCTATTTGTTATCTTGTGACATACCAGTAAACTTTGGTAAGATCAATTTTGGTTGCAGAAGCCATGGTCTTTCTTTTTCATCAAGACGTCACCATGGTTGAAAGCTCAAACTGCCCAAGGAGCTGCTGATCCAGTTCTACAGAGGAATTATTGAGTCTGTCATCTGCACCTCTATACCTGTCTGGTTTGGTTCTACAACCCAACAGGACAGACACAGACTCCAGAGAGTAATTAGGACTGCAGAAAAAACAATTGCTACCAACCTGCCTTCCGTCGAGGACCTGTATACTGCACGAGTCAAAAAGAGGGCTGTGAAAATATCTAGAGACCCCTCACATCTGTTTCAACTCCTACCCTCAAAACAACGCTATAGAGCACTGCACACCAGAACAACTAGAAACAAGGAGAGTTTTTCCCCAAAGGTTATCACTCTGCTAAACAAGTAATTCCCACAACTGTCCAACTATCTACAAAGTCTGCATTAATATTACTATTCATCTTCTTATCACTCCTTATCACCCGTCCCCTCCCACTTATGACTGTATGACTGTAACTTTGTCGCTTGTATCCTTACGATTTATATTGACTGTTTCCTTGTATGATTTGATTGCTTATTGTACCCTATGACTATCATTAGGTGTTGTACCTGATGATTCTTGACTCTTGACGAATGTATCTTTTCTTTTATGTACACTGAGAGCATTTGCACCAAAGACAAATTCCTTGTGTGTCCAATCACACATGGCCAAGAAAGAATTCTATTCTATCTATTCTATTCTATGGTTTGGAGAGCCGATTTGCGGTAATGGTAAAGGCACCATGCTAGAAACTGAGAGACCAGGAGTTCTAGTGTTAGAAGCAGTGATGGGATTCATTTTTTTTTACTACTGGTTCTGTGGGCATGGCTTGGTGGGCGTGGCAGGGGAAGGAGACTGTAAAATCTCCAGTCAGAGGTGGTATTTGCCGGTTCTCTGAACTGCTCAAAATTTCTGCTACCGGTTCTCCAGAACTGGTCAGAACCTGCTGAATACCACCTCTGGTTAGAAGCCATGTTCTTTCTTTTTCATCAAGACTTCACCATGGTTTAGAGAGCCAGTTTGGGATAATGGTGAAGGCACCACGTACTGACCAGGAGTTCTACTCCCACCTTAGGCATGGAGTCAGCTGGATGACCTTGGACTGATCCCCTGGGAAGGAGGCATGTACAAACCACTTCTGAACTATTTTCCTACCAAGAAAATGGCTGGGACTAGTCCAGACACTCATCAAAACTCCGTAAATCAAATCAAACCTTTATCACAGTCAAGGACACCTGTAAGAAAAGTGGCCCCAAGGTGCTTTTTCAGGAAGCAACTGGACTTTCTTTCTTTCGTTCTTTGAAGATGTTTTGCTTCTCATCCAAGAAGCTTCTTCAGCCCTGACTGATGGTGGGGAATGGAAGGATTTATATTCCTTGCAGACAGCTGGTCATTTGCATCCTTTCGGAGGGTCATTGAGGCCACTTGGAGTGCTCAGGGTTGCTCACAAATGATACAGAAGTTGGAATTTAAAAGCATGCAATTAAAAAGCATACAAAAATATAACAGCATAGCATTACTTATACAAAGCTTAAAAAGGTTTTTAAAAACCTTCTAAAAATAATATTTTAAAAAGTCTAAACAGAGAGATGATGAGAGTGGTGGATAGACACAGGTGAAGGCGTCAAGCTAAATCTATCACAATATGTAGACTCTATAATGATGAATTAGGTGCTCATTGTGTTTGTGGCATAGGTCTTCCTTTGATGGATTTGAAGTGCAGTTGTGCAGAACCTGGAAATGCTGTATGTTGTGGCAGGTTGGAGTAGCAGCAGTGGGTATAAAATTGTCCTGTGCTAGCTGGGTATGTAAGCAATAATGTGGAGCCAGTTATCACTCAAAGGCCATAATAATGAACAATAATAACAAACCTCAGTGGTTCATAGATCTGATTAAAGCACAACCAAGCAAACCAGATTACTGGGATAAAATGAACCCGACAATCATTAGTTCGAGATCTCAAATGTCTTCTTGAGCCTCCCAAAATTTCTTGGCCTTGAAGCACCTTCTGAACTAAGTTTGGTACAAGCACAGCCATATTTCATGATTCCATTTTAACAATTAAGCTGCTGCTCAATTTCTCTCTCTTTCTCTCCCTCCCTCCCACCCACTGGTGCAACTAAATGCAGACAAGAGTACAAGTTATTTAATCATTGGAATTATGGCTTAATTTTAGATGGCAACACAGAAGCTTTCTTGATATTAGGATGAGCAATAAATTATATACATATTCATCAGGTCATCTGCTTGTTTTATAATATGGAGCAATAGATTTTTAAGATATTCTTCCCTAGAGACAGAAAAAAGCACTCATATCATAAATAATTATCTTAAACTGGTTACCAAGGAGGAACAGCTAGATGAAGTTGCTATGGAGATTTGTGTGTGTGTGTGTGTGTGTGTGTGTGTCCCTGCTCATGTATAGCCAGCCACAGATGGACAGATTTAGCTCTGTACAAATGGGGGGGGGGAAATAGGGAAATTAAGCTCATTTAACCTGAGGGAAAACTTTTCTTTTTTCTTTTTTAAAAAAGTGCGATTTCTTGGAAGCATCGAATTCGGTGGACTGTGAATGCATCTGTGGTTTCTTCAAGCATTAGGGCTTCAGATCAGGCAGATAATCTCCCCAGTGAATTGATTTCTTAAGTTGGCCTTAGAAAAGATAGCATAGATAAGCAATGCGTTCACTTCAAAAGGATTCACACTGCTCTTCATTCACAAATGAGTCCTTAAGCTCTTGCTTCCCCATCAATAGTTTAAGTTTCTGATAGGAGTGTTGTTCTTACTTTTCGGATTAGGATGAATTAATAAGCTTATCATCATGGTACTAGGTTGCCTTGTCCAGTAAGGAAATCCTATACAGTTGCCGCAAAGGATCTCTGTTGTTGTAATCAGTGATGGGATTCACATTTTTTTTACTACCGGTTCTGTGGGCGTGGCTTGGTGGGCATGGTAGGGGAAGGATACTGCAAAATCCCCATTCCCTCCCCACCCCACTAACCTACTTTCCAGCTCCGTTCTCCTATGCAGGGCAACCAAAGAAGACTTCAATGGGAGGCAGAGAATATATGAGGTTGGCGGGGCCAGTCAGAGGTGGTATTTGCTGGTTCTCTGAACTACTCAAAATTTCCACTACTGGTTCTTGAGAACCGGTCAGAACCGGATGAATACCACCTCTGGTTGTAATGCAGGGGTGTCAAACTCAATTTCATGGAAGGGCCACATCAGGGGTGTGGTGGACCTTGCGGGGGGGCAGGCCTGGCCCACTGGGTGGGCATGGCCAGCTGGACGCCATTCCCCAAACTGCTGGCATGTTTCCTCTTTGCATTGGGTAGACCAGGATGGCCTCGTGGGCAAGATCCGATCACATTGCCTGCGGGCCTTGAGTTTGACACCCCTGTTGTAATGGGTTGTGTGGAAGATGACAGGAAGAGGTGGTGCCTAGAAAACCATCAGAGAAGAGAGGCAGGAACCCTCAGTTGCTTAACGGTTGGAGGAAGAACCTTAGGAAGGACCTGCCCTAATTGTCCAAATGAGCTTTGGTGGCTCAGGCTGTAAAATGCCTGCTTTTAAGATCCAGCTATCTACAATTACTGTAGGCTCGAATCCCACCAGGCTCAAGGTTGACTCAGCCTTCCATCCTCTCGGGGTAGGTAAATTGAGGACCCAAGATTGTTGGGGGCAATTAGCTGACCTTGTAAAAATGCCGCTTAGTAATAAGCAGGCATATACAATGGAATGAAGGCTATTGCTGAGCGCATTGGGTTGTGCTCCAAAAGTTGTAAGCCACCCTGAGTCTTCGGAGAAGGGCGGCATATAAATGTAATTTAAATTAAAAAAAATGGTCAAAAGTAGTGGTGAGAAAAGTTGCAAAGTTCTGATAATATAGACTTCCAATTGTTTTTTTTATTTTAACAATCCTGCAATCTCTTTGGGATGTGGTAGGGGAGACTGATTGGAGCTGAGCGTTTACTGACCGGATTCCCTTCCGGAGGCCTATGCAAAGTTCATAGCAGACAATTGCTCATTGCACCCAGAGAGAGAAAGATTTGTTGCTACCTAGAATTGAACTCATAGCCTCCTGACTGTGAAGTGAGAGATCCACCTCTAGGCAACAATGTGGAATAAATTAATTTAATTGTGTTTCCTGTCTGTCTGGTGGTTCCCCAAAGAATTCTGGGAAATTTCTATTTTCTCAATCAGTCCTTGGTAGGTGCTAGTCTGACTTCCTGTTTCACTAATAGTCCTGCAATGAATTTTGCCCCCTTGATAGAAGTCTAGAAATCTCAGTAATTCCAAGTATCTGCCTATAGTTCCATATTGTCCCTGAACAGCCCACATCTGGATACATAAAATCCCTCACATAAGTAGCTACTTCACTATTACATTATTAGAATGTACAACTTGTTTCAGTAGAAATTTGGGAAGGGCAGGAACTTCTCATATTCTGACTTTCCAGAGTAGGGAAAGTTGTTTTCTTTGATTGCTCGATAATATGGAGAAACAATTGAATTTTGTCCATGTTTGCAAATTTTGCATTGTATGAAAGATTATGAACATTACTGATATCACCTCCTTCAGAATTGCTGTTGCACCAAAAATGCTTTCATTCAGAATTGCTTACTTTGGTTGATTATAGAAATTTCCTTTACCATCCATACAAACTCTACTTCTGAATTAACAGGGGAGGGAAAAAGACGTTGCAGTTTTGAGAAAACTAATAAACCTGTGACAGATGTCCCCAATGAAGGAAAATGAATATTACAGTTGTGTGTTGTAGTGTAAATAAGAAGAGCTAAAGGCCTTGAAACAGCTGTTGAGAGAGTGAAAAAAATAAATACTGCATGACTTGTGACAAGTTAACTCGTAGTTAATGCAGCTTCCACTTTGGCTGAAGACATTAATATTATGGAAGAACTGAGTAGAAATATTAATTTAACAGAATGACTGAGTTGGAAGGGACCTTGGAGGCCTTCTAGTCCAACCCTGTGTAAAAGCAGGAGAACTTATACCATTTCAGACAAATGGTTGTCCAATCTCTTCTTAAAAACTTCCAGTGTTGGAGTACCCACATCTTCTGGAAGGAAACCGTTCCACTTATTTATCGTTCTCACTGTTAAAAATTTCTCCTTAATTCTAGTTGCTTCTCTCCTTGATTAGTTTCCATCCATTGCTTCTTGTCTTGTTCTGACCAGCTGTGTCTATGAACTTATAAAGTAATTACTGCATGAACTATTAATTACTATTAGAAGTACTAACAGTTAATAATTATTACAATTACTATTAGAAAAAAATAATCAATGGAAGGAATTGCCTCCAGAAGTTGTGGGTGCTCCATCATTGGAGGCTTTCAAGAAGGAACTAGACAGCCATTTGTCAGGAACGGTAGAGGGTCTTCTACTCAAGTAGAAGGTTGGTTTGGAAGACCTCCAAGGTAGGTCCCTTCCAACTCTGTTACTCTGTTATTCTATAATCTGATCAACAACTGAACGATTGTTATAATTGAACGAATGCCTGTTCCTTCTAGAAATTCAGTTGCATTGATCTTCTGGAACTCCTATGGAAATGGCCAGTGATAGGTTATGTTCACACCAGCTAACATGACAGAAATAGGATATCTTTAAAGTAACCATGAGTTGTAATGTCTGTAAAAGTACTTCTTCTAGGGACAACTTCTAAACTTCAACAAGTCTGTGCACTTTCTACCAGATTCATGACTAAGGTGATATTCAAACCAAGGAAAGATGGGTTTGCTTTGAGTTTTATCTGCCTGGAAATATGTAATTTTGGGGGAAAGGATAGCTTTTTCCAAGATTGGCCTTTGCACCCATGGGGTTTCAGAATATTGGTTTCAAATCAACAAAAGGTTGAAGCCTGAATGTCTACCAAACCCCACCTATTTCAATTAGGTCCTTTCAGATTTTGCATCCACCTTAATTTCTGTTCTTGAGGGATTTAAGATCCATTTTGGAAATATATGTTTTTGATATGTAATTCTTATGGGCTGTGCATCATCTTTTGCAAAAAAAAAATCTATAAATATTCTACATTATATTTTACCTGGCAGATGCTATTTTTCATATCATATGAATCTCTAACTCCATCGGTGTGCTGAAAGTAATGCAAAGAGAGCTTTGTGGGATCTGAGATCCTGGGGTTTGTTGGTCTTGGGAAACCAGCTGCCCATTTCTCTCTCAAACTTACCTCGCTTGTCTTTCTCGCTTGTTTTGAGTGCAGTGGTGACCAGCGTTTGCTTTATCCCAACAGGAGATAGTGCCACATCCCTTGTCACCAAGACTTGTTAACAACTGGTTTCCTGGAGAGCTTTTCAACCTTATGTAGAGTTATCCTTCATAATTTATTTAATCCCTTTTCAAAGGCCGTGAATCATCCTGGCTTCTTAGGGCAGTTAATGCCATCAATCCATTCAGTTTGGTGTGGAAAAAGTAAAACTGCTTTATTTGCACGATCTAATCTACTGCTGGGCAAATTTACAGGAGGACTCCATGTTTTACTATTTCATACAAGGCAGGAGGAGGAAGGAAACATTCATTCATCTATATAGTTAAGATTCAGGGCCTAGGGCCTGGCTCCTCAAAAATTTATTTATATGTTTCCACCAATTTAGTGAGGTTAGGCAGAATGGGTTTGCTTTAGGTCCCGTTAATTTAAAAAAAAACCATCTTATGGGAAGTATATGTTGTCCTTCTCTGTGGTAGCATGTCATGCCTCTGGTGGAGACTGACTCCGAGGAAGAGGAGGAACAGCCAACAGGGAGTGGGAGTGTGGCTCCAGAGGTGGTGGAGGAGGCTGAGGAAGGGCAGGGGCTGGCTGAGCAATCAGAGGAGGATCCAGGCCCATCTCCTATCCATCCCAGGGCACGCAGGGAAGAGGATCAGGGAAAAGCATGGTCTCCTTGGGAGAAGAGGGCCATGATCCTCCTCAGGGCTTACAGCTGCGGGCTATGTATATAAGTTTGTAACTGCTTAGTCAGAATTGCTGGAGTCAAAGTTAGTGATTCCTTTGAAGGAGGTTTATATTTGTTGGTGTTCTTCCCAAGGACTTTCCCTGGTTATCTACTTGGGGCATATAATTACCTATCTTGGTTTGCTTCGGAACTCTCACCAAGATGGTTTGTTCTTGTTTCCTTTTTGCCTCATTATTTCCTTTTGGGACTTTAAACTGTGACTAATAAAACAGTTAAGTTGAAGGCATTGCCGGACTTTAATTCATGTTTTGGGTTTGGGGTTATTTTGAGAGACTATGGGTCATCACATTGCATCTGCCCAGTGGAATAACATTCCATCAGAGATCTATAGCAATCGCAATAGCACTTAGACTTATATACCACTTTATAGTGCTTTACATCCCTCTCTAAGCAGTTTACAGAGTCAGCTTATTGGCCCCAACAATCTGAGTCCCCATTTTACCCACTTTGAAAGGACAGAGAGCTGAGTCAATCTAGAGCCGGTGAGAATCAAACTGCCAAATTGCAGGCAAGCCAGAAAGCAGCAGAAGTAGCTTGCAGTACTGCACTCTCATCACCGCACCACCATGACTCTATACTCCTCTTAATGTTTTCTGTAAACTCTTAAAAACCAGGTTGTCTATGGATGATTCTCAGTCATCCAGGTCATGGTTGTCCCAAAGGTGCTTGTTCAAGAGGCAACTGGATTTTCTGGTTTTTCTTTGAAGACATTTCACTTCTCATCCAAGAAGCTTCCTCAGCTTTTCTCAGAAGCTTTTTCAGCTTCTCTCAGAGCTGAAGAAGCTTCTTGGGTGAGAAGCGAAATATTTTCAAAGAAAAAAAAACGGAAAGTCCAGTTGCCTCTTGAAAAAGCACTTTGGGGTAAAAACCAAGTTGTTCTTCTAGACTTTGGGAACAGATGTTCCCCCCACCCTACAACTTTTATGTTTTTGGTCTTCTGCTGAGTTGTATTTTTTAATGTGGGTTGTTTTCTTTTAATTCTAAGATGATCTCAGTTGTTGAAGAGTTGGGCAGCCTTAAAACTGAATTAAATCTGTATATTGACATATCAGTTATCGTCTATAGCTGGCTAGCTATCCACAAACTCAATTTTTATTTTTCTAAGCTTTGCCACCTTTAAGATTTTCCTAAATGGGAAGTATTGTTCAGCAATTATTTTTTTCTTTAAAAATCAGCAATGAAACCTTCTGTCATCCTTGTGGATGCCGTCAGTTATAATAAATCAGACTGGTCAACTGTCCCCTTGCATTAGCCTGGTGTACCAAATGGTGTGCAAAGATGTCCATGCTTGGCATATCTGTTCTTTATTGCTTACACCATCATTTGGCCAAAATTGGAAATTGGCTGACTAGAGCCAAAACATTACAAAGTAAAGGGAAAATGATGTATTTGATGTCTCAGTGTTCATTTGCAAAGTTGCAATGGTCTCCCAAACGCCTAAAAAAATCACACATTCACAAATCTTTTATCGATTGTCCTCATCCTTCAGATCAGGGCTCTCCAACCTTGGCCACTTTAAGATTTGTGGACTTCAACTCCCAGAATTCCTTTGCTGGCTGAGGATTTCTGGGAGTTGAAGTCCACAAGTCTTAAAGTTGCCAAGTTTAGAGACCTCTGCTTCAGAACACATAAAATCTTGCTCTGCAGGATTAATGAAGGAAAGCGCCAAACTAATTTTCTTAGAAACATTATCACAAAGTGGGAATGTGCTAGAATTTCAAGCTGGCTGGGGAATTCTGGGAGTTGAAGTCCATGCATCTTCAAGCTGCCACGATTGAGAAGTACTTAGTCTATAGTTTCTAGAACTGGACATAGGATATCAAGAATTCCAGGTGCTCCCTCACCTTTTCCCATTTTCTTTTGCTGGTTGAAAATCAGATCAAGGGGTCTAACTGCAGGCAAATACCTAGCATGGAGTTTTCCTTTATCATCACAATTCTATGCATGAGAAATCATTCGCAGTCATGCCAGAAATGTTGGCAGAACATTTTGTCCTCGGAAAAAAGTTGACTTTCTCTTTTATGACATACTTGTTCAGACGAGGCAGTGCTGTTCACAACGCAAGCCATCGTCACCCCTGTCTGTCTTTTGGCACAATAATGAAATAATAGAAGCTAATGAAAATATGAAAATGAGTTAAATTGATGGCTAACTTCATCGTGAAGAAGAGGTCAGACCTTGTTAACTCAGTGGCAGGTGACTGAACAAGGGGATGGAAACTATAAACCTCTGTGGAGACTCCTAGATTTCCAGAGAGTTTTATTATTAATATTTGTGGGTCCCTTTCTGTTGGATTAGTATACTGGAGAAATAATCTCTTGGGCCTTCCACCCAGGATTTCCTGGTATGTATTTTCTGTAACAGTATGTTTGCAAATAACACCTGTGCACAAGTGCAAGAAAGCCTAGGAGCTGGGCAACGGGATTTTTTTTTCTTTTTTTTCTTTTTGGTTTGAAAACCTTTTGCTCTTTCTCATGAAAAGATGTATGCCATGAAGCCATTTCTGGTCAACAGTGTCCTTTTTCATCAATGGATTAATATGAATTATCCTGCCTATGTGCTTTGGTTTTCCCTGAGTCCATGTTTCCCATTCTGAAGCTTTCCAGATATTTTTTAAGTGCCTCTTTTTAGCAACCTTTAACCCTACTGCTTGAAATTATGGGATATGAAGTCTAAGATATGAAGAGCCTTGGTAGCTCAGGCTGTTAATTGCCTGCCCCGAGAGGATGGAAGGCTGAGTCAAACTTGAGCCTGGTGGGATTCGAGCCTGAAATAATTACAGGCAGCTGGAACTAATTGCTAGGTGTTTAACAGCCTGCACCACCAAGGCCCTTCTTCATAGGTTTTAACTTTGAGCCGTTCTCTGTTGCTTCTCTGTACTCTTTCCAATGTCTCAACATCTTTTTATATCCTATTTAATTTTTTTAATGTTAAAATTGGATGTAGTATTCCAAGTGAGGTCTTACTATGGCTTTGTAAAGCTGTACTAATACTTCACATGATCTTGATTCTACCCCTCTATTAATGCAGCCTAGGATGGTCCAGCTGCATTTTTTTTCATATAATTTCCTGCAACAGTGAGGAAGGCTTCCATCTCCGAGGCATCATCTAAGGACTTCAGTATAGTTGAGATATTTTCTGCCCACCAAAATTCTTGAGAAGCTCTGTGAATTTAAATCAGATCAGCCCAAAGTTGGAAGCCTCCAAAACAGCAGAAAAGTGTTTATTTTAAAAGGAAGATGTACATCAATGATGGCTTCTTGCTAAAAGCATATGACATCAGGGCTTTCTTTATAGATTTACTAACTCGGGAATCTGGGGCAGAAAGTCCAGAGACAGATATTCAAGTGAATATCAATGTCTGCCAGAATCATCATTCTCTCTTCTGCAGAATAAATGTTCTTTTTATCCAGACAGAGGGTGATTTCTTACCAGATAATAAAAGATGAAAATAGAAAGAGAAATATCAGAGTTTTCCTAATTCCATAGAACTCTTTTTGGTTAAGCCCCAATTAATAATAATAAAAAATGTTTTCATTGATCTTGATTTTAGGGACCAGTGATGTCTTTTCCATCTCACCTTGGATGAATTTGGAAATAAATGGGGTTTGCTCCAAAACAGAGGCAGGGGAAATAAAATGATTAGATCCCAATATCTTGGATTTAACCCAGGAAACAATCCTATGGAGGGGGAAGGAAAACAGTGAAGAATAGACTTCCTGGTTGTCTCCACATGTTTTGGATCATTGCCTACAAGTTCCAGCAAATGTGCCCAACTGTAAGGGTTTCTGAGACTGGGAGTCTCAAATATTGGGTGGGCATCAATTTGTCTATGAAGTGGGCTGCTCAAGCCCACCCACTGAATTGGAAGGTGTTGGAATTTATGGTTGGAATGTATTCCTATGCAACAACTACAGTAGTATTCAGCCAGTAGATGGCAGGTTTTACAAATTTGGATCTATGGTATATACTTTATGCTTCTTTGTTCTGAGTTTCCTGTTACAGTTAATATAGTTGAGCAGTAAAGCACATGGTGACTGTAACTTGGTACTCTGTTTGCTCTGTGGTGTTTATATAAACAGCATTTCTAACAAAAGGATAAGCTGGTTTGAAATAAGATGCTCCTGCTTTATAGGTCCTGCTTTCTGTACAGCACCTCAACTATAAAGACCATTTCTTTGCCATTTGCAAGGGCCTTGGTGGTGCAGGCTGTTAATAGCCTAGCACTTAGTTCCAGCTGCCTGTAACTATTGCAGGCTCAAATCCCACCAGGCTCAAGGTTGACTCAGCCTTCCATCCTCTCGGGGTAGGTAAATTGAGGACCCAGGATTGTTGGGGGCAATAAGCTGACTTTGTAAAAATGCCACTTAGTAATAAGCAGGCATGGAAGGAAGGCTATTGCTGAGCGCATTGGGTTGTATCCCAAAAATTGTAAGCCACCCTGAGTCTCTGGAGAAGGCCGGGATATAAATATGAATAAAAATTAAATTAAAAATTAAATTTCTGCCTTTATTGTAATCCCTGAAAGGGTCCCACAAAGCCAACAGATGTCTTGGAAGAATCAGACTGTTCAAACCTGCCTGACATTGTTGAAGTGTTTCTGTTCTGAATTATTTTGGGCATCCTACCCTAAGGAATTTTGTTCCTTTTAATGTACTGCTTATTCCCTTCAAAATTCTTCAGGGGCTTTGCCTGATTCAAAATTAAGATGCAGAGTTTGAAAGCAGAATTTTCTTCTTCTTCTTCTGTTCAGTCATGTCTGATTCTTAGAGACTGCCTGGACAAGGCTGCCTGGACAGATCCTTGAAGGGTTTTTTTTAGCCAAGGTTTTTCAGAAGTTTGCTGTGGCCTCTTTCCAGAATAACAATACCACAGTTGGAAAGGATTTTCTAGTTCAAACCCCTTCTCAGTGGGAAACTCTTTATCATTTCAGACAAATATCTGTCTAATCTCTTCTTAAAAGCTTCCAATGATAGAGCACCCACAACTTCTGCAGCCAACCTGTTCCATCAATTAATTGTTCTGTCAGGAGATTTCTTCTTAGTTCCAGATTGGTTCTTTCCTTGATTAGTTTCCATCCATTGCTTCTCTGCCTGCCTTCAAGTGAAGAGCTAAGAGAAAGTGACTGGTTCAAAGTCATCCAACAGGTTTTGTGCCCAAGGCATGACTAGAACTCCCAGACTCCTGCCTTCTAGTCTGATACCTTAATTAATATGCTACTCTGGCTTCTGAAGAGTGCTTGGCCCAATCCATATCTACATTGTCTGCAAGCCATTTGAAGGCCACCTAGAAAGGCTCACATTTGCAGAACATCATAAATACAGCAGCATCTTCAGGACAGCTCAAAATGGACATGATGGTGCTATGGTAACATAGCCCATGTTCTACCTTTTTGTGCAAGCATCAGTATTGAACACACACACACACACAAAGAAGTGGAACATTGATCATGCCACTAGGACCACAATCCTGTCTATTTTGGACCACACAGCTCCTTTGACACTAATGTAGAACTTTCTTTCTGAAACCAACTTAACATTACTTGGGTGATGACATTAATTTTTTTCCCCTGACTTTACATCTTGATGCGTTTCTCTTTCATTTCCATGTCAGTTTCTAAGTCTATAGGCATCTGGTCTTGTTACATAAACTTGTCACCTTAACATTTTCCAACATTGTGCACAAATGTTAGAAGTGGAGGAACGGATTGTCTCATGGATATTTATTTATATGTCTGCTTGTTCTTGCCTGACTGTTTCTGTTGCAGCTGGGACCTATTTTTATGGGTAAAAGTGCTGTATGGTAATAGCAAGAAAATGCATAATTATTTCAACAAACATTACTCACATCCATCAAACTCTGAATAGTTATCAAGAAGGAATGGAAATCAGTTCAAGGTAATGTAGTATGTTTTTAAAGAAAACATTCTCATCAACAACAACAACAAAGAAAAAAAAACACCTTCTATCTACTTCCAAATACTATTCTAAGAATTTACTCACCTTCTTTGTTTCTGTTCGTCCTATGTAATTTCTTAAACTAATCTATTCAGCCTTGGGGCTCCCAACCAATTAAAGGCCTAGGCAAGGGAATAAGACCGTCCCTCACAGCTTATCGTTCAAGGAATAGAATATGCTCAACAGTGATAAAATGAAATACATTAAAATTATTCCAAACAGATTGTTTAGAGAGAGGGAGGGGGAATGAGAGAGAGAGAGAGAGAGAGAGAGAGAGAATGAGAGAGAGAAAAAATGAGGGAGAGAGAATGAGAGATAGAAAATGACACACAGAGAAAACAAGAGAGAAAAAATTAATGAGAGAGAGAATGAGAAGGAGAGGAAGAGAGAGAGAATGAGAGAATTGTAACACATTAAAAGTCTTAAGAAGAGCACAGATTTCAGCAGAAGGAAAATCAATTTGAATACAGTTAATTTGAATACAGTTAATTTAATTTAAATCATGGATCCCATCTCATTAGTAGGTAGCATCCCATATTCATTTTGTCCACCCAAAGGGTTTTTTTTTCTTTTTTAATGTACAAGAAGAAAAAGCTTCATTTCAGCTGTACTGACATTTTCTGATGGGAAGGCTGTAATTCAGTTGCTAGAAGGGCTCAGGGTTGGTTTAATTACAAATTGTAATCCCCAGAGCATAGTAGGTCTCAATTTCGAAGAGTTATCCTGTTGGTTGTATATTGTTTCTTAAATGCATCCATAACTCTGAAATCCAGGTTAGTGTCAATGAAGGTCCGTTTTATGGATCCACCACCTTAATTATCGTCTCGCTAATATTTTCTTCATGGTCTTTGGCACGCCTTGCCTTGTAGGATATTTTTCACTGTCCTTGGTGAGCAAAGGGCTCTGGGACATTTTGACTTTTTTTTTTTTTAAATGAAAACAAATGCCATTTTTAAGAAATAAAAATGTCGTAAAACGTAATCCTGTGATCGCGGGACTATACAAATGACTAAACTCAGACTGGTTGCTGAACATCTCACATGGGATTATGAAGTAGGCCAGTGGTTGGATTCAGCCAGTTCACACCAGTTCAGGACAGCCGGTTGTTAACTTGCTGAGCAGTTTGGTGAACTGGTTGTTGGAAGAAATCGTTACGAAAGAGAACTGGTTGTTAAATTATTTGAATCCCACCACTGAAGTAGACTATCGAATGTTTGGAACCAGTTGTATCTTGGAGGAGTGGTCTGTCATAATTTTGAACTATTGCTAAGTAATCGGTCAGAAGTCAAGGACTCCCTACCTTAAGTATAATATTTCCAGAGACTCCTGGATTCCAGCTGCTAGGGACCACATGCATAGATTTTCTCCATGATGATCCATCCCTAAACTGTTCGGTTTCCAATAGTCCCAGCTATGAGCATCTCACATGAGAATATGAAGTACGCTGTCATACATTTGGAACCAGTTTGAGAATATCTTTCAGGGGTGGTCTGTCATAATTTTGAACTATTGCTAAGCAATCAGTCAGAAGTCAAGGACTCCCTATATGATGACCCAAAGGGGTGTGGCACAAAGACAACACAGTCAGATAATCAGTAGGAGTCCCTTTATTAGCTCCAACTTTGCCCCCAGTGTCCTGGTTACCTTCTGGGCTGGAGAAAAACTCTCCCAGGAACAGCCTTTGGTTGCAGAAGATCAAATCCAAAACGTGGTCAACAAAAACTGTAACTATAAGTCCAATCAAGGCAAAATGAGGTAATTAATCCAGCAAGGCAAGAGAAGGAATTTCAGATGGGAAGGAATGGCAGTAATTCAACCCGGTTGGGAGGATGCCAGGAACACAGATAACCAAAGTCAACACAAGATAAACTCATGTTTGTTCCCAGCAGCTGCTACACTCAGCATGCATCTCTTTTAAACTCTCATTCCCAGGTGTGGCTAATGAAGGGAATCAGGGCCCTTTCCTCCCCCGTAAGCCATGCAACTCATGTTGCTCCATTCTCTGTTCCTCCCTGCATGACCTAGGATGAAGAGGGGGTAGGCCTGGGTCTTCCTCTGACCTCCCTCTCCCTTGTTCTACCTCTTCCCTGCTCTGCCCAGCTGGACTTTGCCCTTCCCCAGTTTCCTCCACAGCCAATGGAGCCACACTCCCACTCCCTGTCAGCTGTTCATCTTCCTCCTCGGATTCAGACTCCGATGGGGGCATGACACCCTACCTTAAGTAAAGTCTTTCCAGAGACTCCTGGATTCCAGCTGCTAGGGACCACATAAATAGATTTTCTCCACGATGATCCATCCCTAACCTTTTCGGTTTCCAACCGTCCCAACAATTGTTGAGATTTAGGTACCCACTCGGAAAATTCATTTACAGGTAATCCTCAACTTATAACCATTTGGTTTAGTGATGGTTCAAAGATTACAACGGCCCTGAAAAAGGCCATTTTCCACACTTATGACCATTGCAACATCCCCTTGGTCACAGGATCAGCATTCAGATGCTGGGCACCTGGTTCATACTTACAACCGGCACAGTGTCCCGGGGGTCACGGGATCCTCTTTTGCAACCTTCTGATGAGCAAAGTCAAGGGGGAAGCCTGATTCATTTAACAACTGGGTTTCTAACTCCACTGCAGTGATTTGAATAACAACTGTGACCAGAAAAGTTGTAAAATGAGGCCTAACTCACTTAACAACTGTCTCGCTTAGTAACAGAATTTTTGAGGTCAATTTTGGTGGCAAGTCAAGGACTACCTGTACAAATGCATTCAGGTCTTCATTCCAATATCTATTCTATTCTATTCTATTCTATTCTATTCTATTCTACTCTACTCTATTCTATTCTTTCTTGTTACCTTGTTATGCAAATCTCTTTAGCTCAAATATGGCTGTGGCATTTGCATAGTTAGGCTGAAATACTTCTTTTCCTGGGACCTATTTTTATGTACTGCTTTCCTCCTGGTTTGTATACAGCATCCAAATGATACGTTTGGTGTGTGCAACGTTTTAAAATGGATAGCACCCTACTGCCTCAATCAGATTTCTTCACTGAGATGAAAGCAACCTCTACATTATTCAAAGCCATAATCTACACAAGACAACCTTACTGTCCCTTCTATTTCCATTTTTTTTAAATGGCTGGGCTTACAAAGATAAATATTCCTTCTGCTTTTGATAGAAGATCACTAATCCTGAAGTGATAAGGCTACTATTTCAAATGTGAAATAAATCAGGCTAAAATGTAAAGAAAACTGTAGGCATCTTGCTTTTTAAAATATTTATTCCTTCTCTTTTATGGTCAGAAAAGGGGGCTTGCTTAAGAAAAAAAAGGACAGAAAAACATTGGGTTCTTGATATTGAGAAGAGGACAAAATTCAATGTCAGGTTTATAATTCTTTGGAGACCAACATGGAGAAATGAAATTGAGTTGTGTTAATGTCATCGGGCAATGGACACAACATGGGTGATTATGGAATATACCACTTGTGTGATGATGTCCTTGTGCATGTTGCAGGAATTGGGTAGGGCTAGTCTAGAGAAAAGAAGGTCTAGGGGTGACATGATAGCAGTCTTCCAATATTTGAGGGACTGCCACAAAGAAGAGGGAGTCAAGCTATACTCTAAAGCAGTGGTCGCCAACCGGTGGGCCAGGGACCGCTGGTGGTCTGTGAGAAAATTTTGGTGGTCCACAGAGAAATGTCACCCCCAAAGCAATTAATCCAGGCTGCACGGGAACACAAGGCTTGCATTGTGAACAACACAAGGTGGGGAGGGGGGAAAAGGAGAGGGGGAGCTTGCCCCACACACCTCGCCTGGCCACCGGGCTGCTTCTTTCCGCTTCTTTCTTCTTCTGCTTTTGGCTGCATGCAAGGAAAGCAGCAAAAGTCTTTCTTTCTCCCTCCCAAACTCCACCAGAAATGAGTTTTTGGGATCCTGCAAGGCCTCCTGCTCCAAGCTGCACTAGCATGACGAGTCTCACAAAGACTCATTTCTGATGGAGTTTGGGGGAGAGAAAGAAAGACTTCTGCTGCTTCTGCTGCTTTCCTTGCATGCAGCCAACAGTCTCTCTCTCTCTCTCTTTCACTCTCAGAATGGAGCTGGAGATGGTATCCTGCGATCCCAAATAAAGAATGATCAATCAGTAGGAAAACAGGGTTGGGGACTTTCCTACAGACGATTTGGGATTTTCCCAGGGTCTTTGGTCTGCGGGATTTAAAATTATGAGTTTGGTAGTCCCTGAGGTCCAAAAGGTTGGCAACCCCTGCTCTAAAGCACCTGAAGGCAGGACAAGAACCAACGGATAGAATGGAAACTAATCAAGGAGAGAAGCAACATGGAACTAAAGAGGAATTTCTTGACAGTGAGAGAAATTAATAGTGGAACAACTTGCCTCCAGAAATTGTAGGTGTGTCATCACTGGAGGCTTTCAAGAAGAGATTGGGCAACCACTTCTCTGAAATGGTACAGGGTTTCCTGCTTGAGCAGGGGCCTGGAGTAGAAGACCACTAAGGTCCCTTAAAAGCTCTATTCTGATTTCATCTCTCCTCATTTGGATGCCACTGTGGCCGGTTGCAAATGCTGCAGCTTTTCTTGCACCGGGGAAGAACAAAGCAAAATGATTTATGGGATCCGATGTGAAACCGGAGGAGAAGATATTTAGAAGTCTGGTTTGCCTGCAGAGGGTCCCTTCGTTTGCTATAATTAGTTTCCAGATCATGGGAAATTAGCACAAGTCATTATACTTTATGTTTCAGAGGGCTGGAGTATTGACTGCTGTGCCCGGTTCTGCATGCTGCATTTTAAGAAGGATTCGGATAAATGGGATCAATTTATGAGAAGGGCGATAGGGATGATCAATGGAGTAGAAACAGACTCACAGAAGGAGAGAGACAGAGGGAACTGAATCTCTTTAGCCTGGGGGGTGGGGTAGGAAATCGCTGACGTGTTATTTCTAACTATTGCATTCAACGGTGATCACATAGAAAAAGGCCACAATCTGATTTTGCTCTGATTCAGACTGCGAGATGTGAGATGATAAGTCTTCCCTCCCACCCAACTAGTTGCACTGGAAAAGAAGGAAGGAAGGAAGGAAGGAAGGAAGGAGGGAGGGAGGAGGAGGGAGGAGGGAGGAAGGAAGGAAGGAAGGAAGGAAGGAAGGAAGGAAGGAAGGAAGGAAGGAAGGAAGGAAGGAAGGAAGGGTTTATTTTATTATTTTCCCCATATTGGGAACCATGCAAAACGGTCTTTGTCTGCCCACTGCACAGAGCTGTAAACGATGGTTTTCAGACTTCAGTGGCTGAGTACACACGTATTGTGGCTTAGCGGGATGAACGAACTGAATTGCTGAGAGAGTTGCATAGCAGTAGGCCTCATTAATTAATACTCAGGGCAGCCTTTCAGGTTTGTGACAAGCTTTTTACTCTGCACCTGTCATAAGATGGGAGAGAAGAGGGGAAGAGATAAATGCAGAGGCAGATTTTAAGGGAAAAGCTTGACATGATAATACCTATAAAGGCTTAAACTCTCATTCCCTTTAAATAGTCTCTGCATCTTGGAAGCATTAAAGTTTGGGGGGGGGAATCTACTTTAACCTACCAATAGATAAATTAATTAGCTTGGAGCTTAGAGAGTGAAAAAAAATAGCTGAGACTAATGAAGTTTCTATTTGGAACTGGGTCAAAGACACTTGTGGGTCCTTTAAACTACTATGGTCCAGTTAAGAGATGTGAAGATAGCGTGCGCACACACATGCACATGCACACACACACACACAAATCTTGAGTAGTGAAAGTAAGACTTGAACAAGGGATCTCTTAAATTTTGTTCCAGAACTGAGTGATTAATTGACAAGGAATAATGGAAGACTTTCCTGGAATTATCTAGAGGTAATTGGATAGGGCATGCAAGAAAGAAAGAAAGAAAGAAAGAAAGAAAGAAAGAAAGAAAGAAAGAAAGAAAGAAAGAAAGAAAGAAAGAAAGAAAGAAAGAAAGAAGGAAGGAAGGAAGGAAGGAAGGAAGGAAGGAAGGAAGGAAGGAAGGAAGGAAGGAAGGAAGGAAGAAATAGCACTAGTACTTAGACTTATATACTGCTTTACAGTTCTTTTACAGCCCTCTCTAAGCAGTTTTACAGAGTCAGCATCTTACCCCCAAAAATCTGGTCCTCATTTAACCCACCTTGGAAGGACGGAAGGCTGAGTCAACCTTGAGCCTGATGAGATTCGAACTGCCAAATTGCAGTCAGCCGGCAGTCAGAAGCAGCAGCCTGCAGTACAGCACTCCAACCACTGCGCCACCGAGACTCATGAAAGAAAGAATGAGAATTTCTGAAGTAGAGGTATCATATCAGGACTGCAATAATCCACAATTAAATCTTTGTTTCTATCCAGCAATCATCTCTTATTTTTGAAGACCCAGTATGAGAGCTCTCTTCAACAAAGTTTCTTAGCCTTCTAGGAATATAGTGTTAAAAAAAAATAGAAGTCTTGTCCACAGGAGAAGAAAACTTTTGAGAAGTTGGATGGTTTCATTATTGGAAGTGGCAGTTAAATGAACTGGTGAGGAACAAAGCAACAGTTATTGACTTTTGAAATTAAATTGATTTGTCCTGAGAATCTCAAAGGGTCAGAAAAGCTACCAAGCCCAAACCATCATGAAAACAGGGATCCAACCAAGCATTGATACCATTTCTCACGCACTGCAATAAAATATGGGGGTGAATTCAGTTATGATTGGAATTTATTAGCCAGGCAAGATTTTTGCTGTCCTACAGTATTGTTTTAAAATGAATACATCACCGTGTCTCGAGCTTTCTAGACATTCTCTTCATTAAATTTGGGTTGAGCAGTCTGGAAAGAGAGCATAAAGTTCAACCAGTTGGTAAGCTATCTTTATTAAATGTGAAAACTCAACACCCTTCTTGTCCTGGTATTGATTTAATTCTCGGTTCTCTTACCTGGGAGACTTCCAGTTGTACACCAATTAGGTCAGGACCAAAAAAAGATGTCATGCTGAAATAATGATGATGTATGTTTATACAAACATTAATCCTAGCCAGAAAGGCTCATTTCAAAGAAATCCAGGTTCTGTGGTGGAAGGGAGCCCCCCTGTAGATGTGGGTACAGAAAAGAAACAATTGAGAGAGCGAAGTCATCCAGATGATTGTGTTAAGTGTTCTCTAGCAGCTAAATTGGTGCAGTGCTGCGTATATATTTCCCAAATAAAATTAAATCAACATAGTTTATTATAATCTGGAGGGAGGATTCTTTGTTGGTCTGTTTGGGGGCTTAATGCAATAGGATTCACCAGTTCAGTGAATTTATAAGGGTGCAGGTGTTGGAAAAATGAGTTTTATCAATAGCTAAGGTTGTGGGGTGAATGCAACATCTAGAGTTGAACTGAAATATGTTGGAATGTATTTCATTCATTCATAAAAATTATAAGCTGCCCATCTTAGGTAGCCACTGGGAAAAATTTTGGTGATTGGTCTGTGTAAAGTTACCTTCCTCCCTCCCTCATTCGCTTCTTCCTTCCTTCCTTCCTTCCTTCCTTCCTTCCTTCCTTCCTTCCTTCCTTCCTTCCTTCCTTCCTCTCTCCCCTCCCCTCTCCTCTCTTCTCCTTTCCTTGCAACCAATGAAAATAAAAAAAATTAAAAGCAAAATCGACTGTTCTGATATGCAATCACAGCTAGAATAGTCTTCCTGCATTAATCTTTGGTGTCTCCAAAGCGCTTTTGTGCTGCATGACAAATAGGTGCACATAAAGACAGGGAGAATGAACAGAGAGAAGAAGAGACATGGAGGGAAACAGGAAATTGAAATAAATAAACTGCAAAATAAATTGGTTCCTCCTTTTCGCAGTGTGATTTGAAATTTGGGAGTGAGAGTCCTTTCTTCTAACATGTCCCTAAAATGAAGATGATGGTTTCTTTTCAGTGTTTAACAAAGGAGCAAAATTATTTGCAGACTTCCAAGGTTTTTTTCCCATTCTTTCTTCATTTTAGACAAATTTTCACAACTAGGAAAACAGGTCATCCTTAGACAATTATTCAATAGCACACATTAAACAACAAAAGTTCCAAACTGTTTGACACGAAACTACTGAACTGGCCAATCTTGATCTCCTGCCATGTTGGTTTTACTAGCAATTTTTTTAATGTTCCCTGAAGACCCAAAGATGCTTTTTCCAAAAGACAATTGGACTTCTTGGTTTCTTTCCTTTGAAAACATTTCACTTTTTATCCAAGATGCTTCTTGAGTTTTAGAAGCTTCTTCTTTAGAAGGTTCTTCTTCAGCAAGAAGCAAAAAGTTTTCAAATGAAAAACCACAAGAAAATTCAAAGAATTACCATAGACTTGTTCCCTAAAGACTAAGCAGGGAGATTATATGCATATCTCTCTGGGTATAGATAAGGAGATGACCTGGACACTTCAAAGATGAGGAAAAGATCTGACACATCAAACAGATTCATCAAACCATCCCTTTCAACCTGATTTTTAAATCAAATGGATTGATGTGTTTGATGTGTTGAATCGAGTTATGTCGATAAGGCAGGCAACTGGGGTAGTGAGGAAAATTCTTCATTGGTGGTGTGGCCTATATACAAGGGATGCATTTCTCTTCCTCCCACAAGTATCTTCAAACAACAATAAGTAAAGGTAATGGTAAAAGTTCCTCTCGCACATACATGCTAGTTATTTCCAGCTGTAGGGGGCACTGCTCATCTCTGTTACAAAGTCGAAGAGCCAGCGCTGTCCGAAGACATCGCCGTGGTCATGTGGCCGGCATGACTAAATGCCAAAGGTGCACAGAATGCTGTTAATCCAGAAATAATTAGAAGCTTGTAAGATCTTCTAATGTTGGGAACGATACAATCATGGAATCCAATATTTATGGTTACCTGATTGAGCATCAGAAAAAGTCTCCAACATTTCTTCAGAGGGGCAAGTTCAGTATGCCATGATAGTAGGTTTTCTTTTTTCTTTTTAAAACAGTGTGGTCCTTCCTCCCTCCCTTCTTCCCTTCCTTCCTTCTCTTCTTCCTCCCTTCCTCTTTCCTTGTTTACATCTCCTCTCTCTTCTCCCTCCTCTTCCTTCTATCCATCCATCCAAGGAAAGATGCCACGTGGCACCAGCCTTCCTTGTTTATCCAGCTGTCTCCTCTCTCTTGACTCTTCCTCTCTCTTCCTTCTATCCATCCATCCAAGGAAAGATGCCGTGGCTGAGTCTTCGAGAAGCCAAAACTAATGAAAAAGATTAGCTTCAGTGCATTTCTTTGATATACCTTTCAATACTGCTAGATGTAAATATTCAACTCTCACCATGCATTTGATTCAAGAGCTCATCACAGTAACATACTGGTATTTTACAGAAGTTTTAGGCAGCTTTCATTAGCAATCAACATCATCATCATCATCATTTCCTTTTAATGACCCCCTAATCCCTTGTGGGGTGGAGTCTGGGCAACTGAATGGAGGTGAGTGTTTACTGGCCTAATGCCCTTCCTGTCACCAGTGCAGAGTTTTGCTCAGTGCATACATTCTCATTGTGTCCAGAGAGAGAAATACCTGCCTCTACCCAGGATCAAACTCACAACCTCCTGATTGCGAGGTGAGACCTCCACCACAAACACTCTTTCATTGGCAAACGTGGTTCAGTGGCATTGGGTAATCAGAAAACATATGTGTGTCTTAACCCGAAGTCCCCGACTCATGAATTTTTACAAGGAATTTTTGCATAGTTAATGTGAGATCTATAGTAAGAGGGAACATTCCTTTTGTGACTGTAAATAAGGATGTTAGTACATTCTCCCAATGTGAATACAGCTCCCTTTCAAATTTTATAAATGCAAGGTGAATCAGCCATCTTACAATGAACCATATATCACGGGGCTACTTCTAATCACATTATTATTGATCTTAAAGAATTTTCCAGGCTGGTCAGTGATATTGCAGTTGTGTGTGTGTGATGAATTGGAAAGACAATTAAGGCTCTCCCAAGTAATTCTCCCAGTAGAAATATTGTGCAGGCATCTACAAAGAAGCAGCTACACAAACCTTCCAGAGGATGTGACCACTTTAACAATCGGAGGATAAATGCTTTGTTCCCACCAGAGATTTTCTGAAGAACTTGTTCCCAATTTTATTTATTTATTTTGCCATTTTAGCAAACATCTGATGAAAGAAATCTAGGTGTGCGGTTGTGGAATGTTGCTGGCAAGTCAGGGAGAGGGGAAACAACCCTGGGGAAAAAATAACATCTCGATCCCAGATAATTCTGATATTTTGAGTAATATGGGCTTCCTCTGCCATTTATATTTTAGTTAACGATGACTCGTAATGATGAAAAATAGAAAGAAAAATGATGTTCAGCCAGATGTAATTGGTTTCTTAGGAACAACATAAGAAATGCAAGCAGAGACGGAGGATTAAAAATTAAAGGCAGGAGCAGGACTCATCCAGATAGGAAATGCATTAAAAAGAATCCATTAACTACCTGGAGTATTTAGAGGGCAAATGAAGAGATAATAAACTCACAAACTTGGACAATAATAGAAGTCCACAAAGAAAACCATTTAGTGGATGCCAGAAGGGGTCAGGCAGAAACAAACCACTTCAATACCAACCTTAGAGATGGTCACAGTTTTGGTTTGCTCTCCATAAAAAAGGAGGACTTGAGTAAACAGCTTCTCCTTGTTTCACTGGGAAGTAGAGAAATTCTTCACCAGTTCCTCCTCATGAGATTTTCTCTGAGGATTTAATGGAAGCTACAGAGCCTTTGAGGCAGGAAACGTGGGGACCTCACCTCATCCTTCCATGAATGTTTCAGCAAAATTCTCCTCTTCTTTGGAATAATATCTAAAAGTGATTTCTTTTCAAACTGAACTGGGAGAAGAGAGGGAGAAAGGCAGGAACAATGGTCAACTAGGACTATTTATCATTTTCAAAGGACTATCAGTCCCATCCTACCTGGCCCTTCTATCAGCACATGGCTCTAAATCTCCACAATTACTGTTTCCGTTTGACTACCTCCAACTTCTGTCTAAGTCTTTCCCAAGCTGGATGCAAGGGGACACAGTGGCTCAGTGACTAAGATGCTGAGCTTGTCGATCGAAATGTCAGCAGTTTGGCAGTTTGAATCCCAAGCACTGCATCACGGAGTGAGCTCCTGTTGCTTGTCCCAGCTTCTGCCAACCTAGCAGTTCGAAAGCACATAAAAAATGCAAGTAGAAAAATAGGGACCACTTTGGTGGAAAGGGAACAGCGTTCCATGAGCCTTCGGTCTTTAGTCATGGTGGCCACATGACCACGGAGACGTCTTTGGACAGCGCTGGCTTTTTGGTTTTGTAATGGAGAGATGAGCACTGCCCCCTAGAGACAGAAATGACTAGCACGTATGTGCAGGGGAACCTTTACCTTTAACCTGGATGCACCTAAACTGTGCTACATTTACAGCATAACTATAGTTCAACCAATGTACGTCATAGAATAGTAGTGCTGAAGGGGACCTCAGAAGTCTTGTAGTACAACTCGCTGTCCAAGGTGGGAGACAACACCAGTAAAAGTAGGGGGGGGGGAAAGCAAGATCAATTAGGTTCTACCAATTTTTTTTCCCCCAAACTACAGAGTGTAATTGATAGGTTTCAATTTTTAGTTATGGGAACATGATTTTCTAAGAGGTAGCATGAGAATTATATGAATAATCCTTTATTATAAGCTAACAACTTTTCCTCGTTCAGAGCTCACATAACTGCTGAAACAAAACCCATAATAACAATAGTCCTTATACTTATATACCGCTTCACAGTGCTTTACAGCCCTCTCTAAGTGGTTTACAGAGTCGGCCTCTTGCTCCCTACAATCTGGGTCCTCATTTTACCAACCTCAGAAGGATGGAAGGCTGAGTCAACCTTGAGCCTGGTGAGATTCGAATTGCCAAATTGCAGGCAGACGGCAGTCAGCAGAAGTAGCCTGCAGTACTCCACTCCAACCACTGCACCACCATGGTTCATAATGCAGTGTAAGCCCTCTCCAGATTAAATTTATCTGAGGGAGAAGTCCAACTCAGCTGAGCTCACCTTGTCCATGCATACACTCCCTGGATTTTCCTGCCCATGAAATATGTCTTCTTTCTTCTTATCATGCAACTCCATTCTTGACTTAATTACTGCTTATTAGAGTTTTCAGGGCCTCCTTTATTATTTTCTGTTCATTCTTTATTTTTTGTTCATTCTTTAGTTTAGCAAATTATCTCAAGGAGGAAAAAAAATTGTGCTAGGAATCCCAACGCAGCAGAAGATGAAAACGAGGTCTTCTGAAGAGAATTGGGTCAGGAGTAGGTTTCTGGCTTCTTGTTTCTTGAACCTTCCAGAAGAAGTTAGTTCAAGAGCCTTGCAAAGAAAAAGGTTATAGAAGCAGTCTAAAGTGAGCTGAGGAACAATTTTGAAGCAGAAGCAAATTAACCAATTATAACAACGTGCTACAGCTACTTCTTGTCCTTTAAACTGTGGGAGGCCCTCAACAGATGAGGTGACTTCATACTTCATGTGGAGTTTTCTGTGGTGATTTGCCAGTTACATTCCAGGTTTCTACTTGTTTTATCTTCTGAGTTTTGTGTACGTTTTTTTTTTTCCCATGGAGCTTACTAGCCACTTTCTCTTCTCTTTCCCTAAGGAATCATATTGCCTTTCATTTGGTTTGCATGTTTGGCTTGTTCACTTCTTGGTCTCCTTTAAAAAATTAATGTCCTTTTTTCTCAGATTGAGGTTTAACTCTCTTCGATCCCATTTAACATTTAAAGATGTGACCAGTTTTGCATCAAACTCCCCCCCCACATGTAAAATATTTTATAGAGTCATTCCTGGGTTTTGGGTAGGGGAGAAACCCAGATATTTATTCACTGCCCCTTCTCTTTGCAGCAACTTCGACTTCTGTATAAAATGAGGAATATTTATTTATCTAATTTTCCTCTCTTTCTCGTTCTTTTACATTGATCTGTCTGCAGTCATTAGCTTCATTTCACTGCTGTTTATGATCGTACAATCACGATTTTGTCGATTTATTTTTATGATCTTTTTTTTTTTGAGCCATTTGTGGTTTGGAGAAGAGGAAGAAATCACAAGCTTCAACTTTGAAAAGGTGGTATCTCAAAAGAGCAGTGGTGAATATAAGGTTCCCAGTACAGGAATTGGATGGATCTGGGATGAATAGAATCATAGGAGAAGGGTTTTATGATTCTGTGCACTTCAGAGAACCGGCAAATCGCTCCATTGGCTGGCCCCGCCCCTCCCACTCACTCCTTACCTGGCATGTGCACCATCCAACTTTGCCTGCCTTTGGTAAGGTGCTATCTTTCCTTTTTCCCCCCGACTATCAGCTGTTCTGCTGTGCCAGGAGATTTAGATTAGCTAGAAAACAGGAAATCATTGGCTTTCTTGCTTTCCAGCTAATCTAAAAGCAGAGCTGAACTTTCCTTGGGACTGAAGCTTCTATTTTTCCAAGACAATATGCAGAACTTTGAAAATATTTATTTGAACTATATATAATAGAAATTGGATATTATACTGCATATTGTGTATTACTTTTCTTTTTTCCTTTTTCTTTTTCCCTTTTCTTCTTTTCTCTTTCTTTCTTCCATGCTTTTATGGCAAACAAATGCTTGACTGTTAAGGAAAGCTTGGCAGATTTGGATTTAAGCATGTACCAGGACTTTTCTGCTTCGATACTAAATATGGAGGTTTATTTCTTTTTAACAAGTTTTTAAAGTTCATGTTTTTTCTTTGTTTGTCGTTGTTATGATTTACCTTAATAAAGCTTATTTTTTTTAAAAAGAAGCTTCTATTTTTCAGTGCAGACTCAGGTAGCAGATTGCAGAATGGTAGATCTCTGAGTGAATCTGTGATTGTGTGAGCAACTCAATCTGTCTGCCTGCTTGCCTGATTTTTGGTAAAAGTTGCTTTTTTAAATAAAAAATTCAATATTTACATAAATATTTACAATATTTACATACAAGCTATGCCCAGCCAGTCACGTGACCACCAAGCCACATCCACAAATTAGGCCATGCCCACAGAACTGGTTGTTAAGAAATTTGAATCCCACCCCTGCCTTCCACCTAGTGTTCCTCCTAGTGTTGTGGATACTCCATCACTGGAGGTGCCCTCAGGTGCTCTGGAGAATACATCAACAGCCTCTTTCCTGTGATAGCTCTTCAAGTATTGGAAGATTTGAATTTTGAATTTGAATTTGAATTCTTTATTGTCATTGTACATATATACATAATATACACATACAACGAAATTCACATAGAATCCAGAGACCAGACTCAACATGCACACACACATGACAATCCCCAAACACCCTCCACCCGCCAAAATTCCCTGCCTCCTAAAACCACACAAACATCCTCACAACAGACCAAGTATTACTGTCCAACAGCTCACTGATGGTGGTCCTTGTTCATTGTTAAGTGCAATTATAGCTCTGGGAGAAAAACTATTCAGAAAATGTGTGGTCCAAGTTTTAATTGTTCTGTATCTTCTGCCAGAAGGCAACAGTTCACAAAGATTGTAAGCAGGATGGGAAGAGTCTCTGAGAATGTTGTGCAACTTCTTCAAACAGCGAGATGTGAAGATTTCATCCAGGGCTGATAGCTGGAGCCTGATGATATTCTGGGCAGTTTTAATGATTCTTTGTAGAGGTTTTTTTGTCCACTACAGAGTTGCTCCCATACCATGCAAGAATGCCATATGTCAGGACACTCTCAGTGGTGCTGCAGTAGTAGGACAGAAGTAGGTGCTGAGATAGGTTTATTTAAGGTGCTATCGTGTCTCCCCTAATTCTCCTCTTGTTTCTCTTAGCTATTCATCATATGTCTATGGAGATTCTCACTCATCCAGGACATGGTGTCCCAAAGGTGCTTTTTCAGGAGGCAACTGGACTTAGTTGTTGTTGTTTTTTGTTGTTGCTTTATTGAGACATTTCGCTTCTCATCCAAGAAGTTTCTTCAGCTCTGACTGGATCCTTCCATTTGCACTCCGAGCTGAAAAAGCTTCTTGAACAAGAAGCAAAACATCTTCAAAGAAAAGCAAGAAAGTCCACTTGCCTCCTGAAAAAGCACCTTTGGTGGTATTCATCATATGGTTTAGCCTCCAGACCTTCTATCTGTCTTTGTTGCTCTTCTCTGGATACAAAAATGGATTCTTTATTCTCCGATTCTTTATCTATGGGGTTTCTGCCAGCAATACAAATAATACCACTACTTATATTGGTGATGAAAAGAAGAAGGAGCAGATGAATGTCTATCATGAATGACTCAGAGAAAAATCTCACTTGGAAGTTGAAGCCTGTTACAATGAGCAGAAATGAAACTCTACTACTTTGCAAAACTCTTAGAAGGCCTACTAAAACTGGATGAATCTACGGTATCTCTTTGTACAAAGCTGCTTCCTCCATTCTCATTAAAAATTGAAAACTACACAGAGAAAGAACAGATGAAGATTTAACTGTGCACCATAGACCAGGAGATGACAGATAGCTTCTAGATTCCCATTTTTGGGTGAATTTTATTGGTTTAAAAGTGGAGGGTTAAAAGATTTTCTTCTCACAAAACAGGGGTGTGAAAGTTTTGGGGTGGATCACAGACTACTTTAAGATTTTGCAAAAGGATGAAGGCCACATCACATATAGGGATGAGATCATATTTGGGGGGGAAATGGTCTGTTTAAGGCTTATCCCTCACTTCAGAAATTACCGATAGAAAAGAATATTTGTAGCTCAGGTTGAACTGTAAGATCCTTGGTGCTCTTTGTGCTTGGTGGCTTTCTTGTAGATGCTTCATGACCCAAACTAGGTGCCATCATTAATGCCATGGTGGATGAAGAACTGATGATGTTACCGAGATGGAGCAATGAACCATCTGCATCATGGACCCCACCTTTGTACCACTCAAAATGTTAGGAGAACTCATGGTCAATTTTCAGCAGTTATGATCAAAGGAGCTTTAAGAACCTAGAAAAGGAGTTTGACCCCATAGTTTATCCAGCCCTAGATATAAGGGGAAAACATATATTGTACAATCCATCTAAAAATAGCGCAGCTTCTTTTCACTAAGTGGGGGAAAAATAGGATAGAAGCATCATGTTCTTAACTTGTTTCAAGATGCACTGTTATTATTTTCTCTTAAAGCAAACAGTGTAATAGCAAGCTTCCTTAATGCCAGGTTCTCGTGCCAGGTTTGTTTATGCAGCTTTATTTTAAGCTCCCTTTCACCTTGCTAGATATAGTAATTAAAATGGGGCTGTATATTTGAATATATTGTTGACAGTTCTTCCCCCAGCAAAGTTGAAAGACCCTTATTCTAATTAAATAGGCATTGCAGCACGGTGAATATTGGCAGTTTTGAAAAATGCCAATATTTCCCCTTCAATTCCTGCAAACAGAATTACAGGTTATTAATAAATAGCAACATGTCCATCCTGGTGATGGAAATCTGGGGGAATGGAAAGACATACTGTCTGGATGTCTAAGTGCTCCTTTTCGGAAAAAAAATCCCTACTTTGTCTAGAGAAATGTATTTTACTAACCTGTGAGATTCTCATAATGCAAGGTGTGTGTGGGGCGGGGGACAAAAAACTTCGGGGGACAAGCCCATAATTTGTTCTTCTTTGTACATGTCAAAAGAGGTAATTGCAGGGCAAATTGCCCCCACAAAACCTTCTCAACATTCTCTACTTGGAGAAGTTGGGTGGATTATTTCTTTCTGTTTCCACTTGAGAAGTTTCCCCTAGGAAACCAGGTAATCTGCAAACTGCTGGAGACAAGGTGGCACAAAGAAAGACAGGGCATTTAAACCATTCTTCTTTGATGCACTGTGCAAATCCAAAAATTAAGTTTGAGTGAACCTTGACGTGATGGAGCATTGATAGAAAAGAATCTCTGAAGCTCAGGGTTGAACTGTGGGTTCTTTTGAGCTTGGTGGTTTTCTTGCAGATGTTTCATGACCCAACTAGGTAACATAATTGGTGCTAGTTCTGTCCACAGGTAAATTTCTCCCATTTGTATGCTTTCTGAAGCATTTGATTCCCATATGTGGTACCAATGGAGGAGAATCTTTGTAGCTCAGGGTTGAACTGTGTGCTCCTTGGTGAAAGATTTCTTGCAGATCGTTCATGACCCAACAAGGTAACATCATCGGTTAGCACTGATGGTACCTATCTCCTCTCTGCTCTTTGTTAAAACCATCAATTTGCAGTGCCTATTACCACCAAAACAACTTGCAAGAAAACAACCAAGCTCAGAGGACCTCACAAGGACCCCACAAGATGGAGTAGTGTAGAGTACTGTGATGGGAAAGACAACAGGAAATACTTTAGAGTTAAGGAGTCTTCACGAAGACTCTTAAATCCTTGAAATAGAGAGCTTCCACTTGGCTTCTCTGGAAAGAGTGTGAGAACTTACATTCATCTCTGGCTTCCTGTTGGTGGTGATGGATGCCGAAGATTGATGGTTTTAGCAGGGCAGCAGAACAGAGACATTGCTTTATTCATAGGTTGTTGGTTTGAGGAAAGTTTGAAGCTCCATGAAGCAGAGGAGGGTACGTATATTTTGGAGAAATATGTCAGAAAGAATGAATTGGCTTCACAGGTTTGGCTTCATCTCTGCAGATGACTTCTGCTGGAGATCGAAGCAGAGAATGGTAACAAGTTTTCCCAGCCAGAGAAAACCCAGCTGTCAAACTGGCTAAGAGAAGGAAATTGCTGGCCAGGTTCTTGAAGCTTTTTTCTTCATAAAAGATCAAAAGTGTTGGGGAAAATCAGCTGGCATACATATGTGAGTGAGCATAGAAGGAAACATGGCTTGGATTAGGTGGGAATTATATAAATTCATCCTGAGGACACCTCTTCTCAGACTTCTGCTTCCGTTTCCTCCTTCGAGATCCTGTCCTGCAAATGATTTCCTGAAGTGGGAGGGGGCACTGGCAGAGTGTAAGCAAACATAGAAAGTTGGCTGACATACACACATACGTTTATGTACTTGGCTTCAGTATCTTTGCTTTTTTCCTAACTGGGCGAAGAATCATAGAAGATGAAATTTTCAAAAAATAGTCATTAGAAACCAATACTAATTTTTAATGAGTACTTTTAATTAGCCAATGCGTTAAAATTAGTCTGGTCAAGCTTTATGGAGTGCACGGGTTAATTCCTAGGCCGATGTATGTTTGTTAATTCTTCACATGCTTTTTTCACTGATGGAATGGATAGAAGGAACAGACCTTTAATAAAGCATCTTTTGCACCATATGGCTGAGAAAAGCAATATAATCTTGGCTTTAAACGGGGGTGCCCGCACTCTGTTCTGCAGAACATAATCAAGATTTATCTCCAAGATGGCTGTTAATCTTACAAATGGAGATTGAACATTTTGTGACCACGAGCAGGTGGTTACAACATCAGCCTTGGCAGGGATTTGAAAGGCCGCAAAAAAGAAAAAAGGCTACCCAAAGTTTAAAAGAGGAAATTATTAATTCTTTGAAAACTTCCCAGACTGTAGCCATGTAGGTCTATAGGAACATGTGAGTGTTTTCCAAGAATAAACGGGAAAATTAATTTATTAAAAGTAAAGCTTTCCATGGGCTAACATCTCAGTCATCAGTGCTGCTGTCAGGATTCCGGCAATCATTCTAATTAAATCATGATTCTCGAGCCAAACTTCAAAAAACTTCAAAGGATTTATTAGAGGCGACATACTGGCACTGCCCTGCATGAAACCAACTCTGGCATATGTCATTTACTGTCCCCTGTGACCCTGTTTTCCCCCTCCCACCTGGGTGTTGTCATAAATCAGATTCTCCCATTGAGCACCTTCACAGGCTGAGTGTCATCAATCACATTCTCCAATTAAATATATCTGCGGGCCAAAGCTCTGGTATTTTAGTTACAATCTTTTAAAGATAAGAGTTGGAATGTACTTTCGCTTTGCTGCACTGGTCTTTCAGATTTCCTTCATTCCCCCCCCCCCTTTTTTTTTAATGGCAACTAATAAAACAGGCTTAGGAATGTTTTATGAGTTGACAGCTGTGGTATTTGGAACTGCAAGGAAAAGGAAGGCCTTTACTAAGTCTGAATTGAGAGAAATTGAAATGGGAAAAGTTGATGCTACAGAGAGCGATAATTTTTTGAGTGGTCTGTGATTTGCTGGGTGATGATAGAAAGATAGAGGTAGAGAGAGATAAAGAGACAGAGAATGACAGAGGGAGAGATAGATACAGAGAAACAGAGAGAGAGAGAGAGAGAGACGGACCATGAGAAAGATATGAGAGAAGGGGAGTGGAGAAATAAACAGGCAGACAGAGGAACAGAAAGTGTTTGAACAACATTCAACTTCAAAGAAACAATTGCTAATTATTGTCTATCTCTGGTTGTTCTAGAGTTAAGATTGGTGCTTGTGGCTGTAACTATGATATTTGTTCAAAGAGTCTGAGAGCATAGAAGCTATTAATAGATTCAGCAAATACTGGTGTTCAGTAATATTATGGAATCAGGCCATCTTCAGTTGGGTTTAAGAGGCAGGAAGGGGGGGAAAAGCAAGCCAACATTCATATAGCAGTTTCAAATGTGTTCCAGAAGTTCTTCCCTTCCCTTCCTGTCCCTTCCTCTCTCTCCTCTCCTCTCTTCTCTCTCTCTTTTCTCCCTTCCTCTCCCCTGTCTTCTTCTCTCCCCTCCTCTCTCTCTCTCTCCTCTCCCTTCCTGTCCCTTCCCTTCCCCTTTACTCTCTTCTCCTTTCCTCTCTCCTCTCCTCCTTTATTTTAATGTCAGAAAAACAACAACACTGTCCCACCCTTTAGAATAAAGTCTCCCCTAACTTGGCATTCGCTGAATAATTATATGCATTACACAACACTGTTCAAAGGTTAATAGTCCTTCTGAAGAGGAAAAAAAAGTAAAAACCAACCAATATATCAAGACAAAATAGACTTTCTTTCCCCAAGGTATTTGGAAAAACAGATTTATAATTCCAAGCAGCAATTTATCAAAACATTCCATGATAAGGTTTATTCAGCTTTTTTTCATCTCCAATTTTCCTCTGAATTGAATTAATGTTTTCCTTGCATTCTCTCTCAGTTTTTCAAGCTAAAGTCAAAGATTTGTTTCATTAAACCCAGCCCAGTAAAAACAAAAATTATTCTGTAAAACTGCCATATTCTAGTTATTTAAATCTCAGTTTGCCAGTATGATATATATATGCAACATTCCACACATATATATCACATATATATCTATATGACATTTGGAACTTATTGAGATATATATCACAAACTTCAGTAGGTTCAAAATGCCTTTTGCATTATAAGTTTATTTTGAGAAACAGGTCCGCCATAAACTGGCAACATCAGAAAAGAAACTTTTGGTCGCAAAGTTTGTTTGATGTTAACTAGATAATAAGTTTGGAGAAACAGCAGTCACCATCCTCAATATGATATTCTGGAAAAGAACACATCTGGCTGTACTGTGGGCGACTGTGAATCTCACATTAATTTACTAATAGACCAGTGAGATTCTTCCTAACCAAATTGCTTGTTCTATTTATACATATGATGTTAACACTGCAGTTTCGTCCATGTTATTTGTGGATTTACTATTCAGTTACCTCTTGCTATCTTATTCAGTTGGTGGCACTGCAAATTTAATAGACTCAACTCTTTCAGCCAAAATACTGCACTAAGTTAGGATCATCTGGCACTTCTCCTTAACTTCTCTCTAGTCTGATAAGAAGCAGTTATGAGCACTGAATGATTGCAGTATCATCACCTAGGCCACTTTTGGGAGTTAGTCTGAAAGTTGTCCAGGTGGAGAAACACTGCCTTGAAGCATTGGTCAACTCAACTCAACTCAGTGAGTTTCAGCAACCATAGAGCCTGTTCTCTAGAGAAGCCAGACCCTGGGGAATTATGGGAGTTGAAGTCCACACTTCTTAAAGTTACCCAAGTTGAGAATCCCTGGCTTGCCTAGTCAATACGGATTGATGGTAGAACAATAGGATGGAATATAAGCCAGTAGTGTAGAAGAAACCAAAAATAACTGTTGGTTGGATGAGCTTCAGCTGATACTAAAATAGGTTATGGATTCTGCTTCCATGGCTCCATAGGAATGAAGGCTCCTCAATGCTCAATTACATTGATATCACCTTGTATAGTTTAATCTGGTAGGTATTTGGTTGATCGTTCTTTCTCAGCAATTTGAGAAATTGAACTTGGGGCCTTCAACTTTCTCCTCTCTCCTTTTAAATGAAAACTTCATTTTACAGAATAACAGAGTTGTAAGGGACTTTGGAGGTCTTCTAGTCCAACCTCCAGCATAAGCCAGAGACCCTATACCATTCCAGGTTCTTCTTAAAAATCACCAGTTCTTCTTTCCCCCACAAAGCCAATCTCTCTCCCTCTCCCTCTCTCTCTCCCACTCTGTTTCTCTCTCCCACACTCTCTCTGTCTCTCTCTCTCTGTGTCTATATCTCTGTCTGTCTGTCTCTCTGTCTGTCTCTGTCTCTCTCTGTCTGTCTGTCTGTCTGTCTGTCTCTCTCTCTCTCTCTCTCTCAGATGGTGACTCTGAAAACCAACCATGAACTTTTTCCTCTGTTCTTAAAAGGGGGGAAAGGAGTAGATTAAGTTACTGCTGTTCATAAAGATTATTCTTTATGATTGCTCAGGCTAACACAGGGAAGGACAGAAATCTTTTCTGAGAAAATCTTTAAAGCTACAAATTTCCGTCTCTGCCATCTCATGCATTAAGAACAACAGGGTTGCTTGTATAATTTATTAAGGCACAAGCATAATGGCCCAGAAAAATCATGACACAAGGAAAACAGGATCTACTCCATACTCATGACTGTAAGGAAAACCTTACAACCTGCAGAATTTTGATTACCGTACATTTTTTTGTCCTGCTTCTGCAAATGTTATTCCAGATCTAACACCAAATGCCACAAGCCCCTTCCAAGTGAATAGCAAAGCAATGTGGCTTGCTTGGTTTTGGTTTTACCCCAATCTTGGTCATTTTAGAATCTTAACTACTATTTATTTTATTTCTTTATTTCATAGACGTATGAAATTTAACTCCGTGAGCTCAAGCTATGTCTTGTGAATGATCTCATATCAGGATTTCTTTTTTTATGGTGCTTCCAAAGTCATTACAATATGGTAATGTGAGACTGAACTCCATGGTTCAAAGTAAAAAAATGTCTATATATTTAAACTTTTCGGTATTTTTTTGAAAATGCTGTTAAAGATCAGAATCATGCAAACAATGCTTTCCTCTATGTCGTTCTATGGAACTGAAAATTCGACTTTGAAGAAGCTGTATAGGAAGATCGCTGATGTTGAATGTCGGAGATGTTGGGGAAACACCTGAGAATACCATGGAAAACCAAGAGAACAAATTAATAAATCCATCAAATAAATCAACTCAGAATTCCCATTGAGGTCCAGATAACCAGGCTTCCAATAAATGAGAACATTTGTAGCTCAGGATTGAAATGAGGGGTCCTGTCAGCCTTCAAGATTTCCCTCTTTTGCTTTGCATCTTTTGGCTGTCATAAGTAACAGGGGGAGGAGGGGGGACTTGATTATGGGAAGTGAGCTGGAGGTTTTGTTAAGAAGAAGTATATCAGTTGGGGCTGGGGTTTATTGCTTTGATTTCTGTCTTATGCTATGCGCATCCGCAGCTCTTTATCAAAATATGCCAAGGTCAACGGACAGAGGCCTCATCACCACCTGGAGATGCCTACATGACGTTATCCACAACTTTTAATTGGGTAGCCTACTTGAACTATTGTGGGTGGGAACATTACCATCACTTTGTATATGTGATTTTCGCGCTCATTCTCTCAGATTCAGAATTCTTTTGTTGCTACCACTTGATTTCCAGTAAAAGATATCTTTTCTCTAATTCATGGAGTCTAAGTATTTCTTTCTTGGATTTTGAATGGAGCACTACCTGACAGGTCCTTGGTGTTCTCTGAGCTTGGTGGTTTTCTTGAAGATGTTTCATCTAGAGCTCTTTACAGAAGCTTGTAACTCGGAAAAAGTTGGATGCAAAGAGAAGAAGAGGTCAACCAGTAGCTACTGTAGATTGACAGGCCTCTTTTTTACATTTAGTAATTCTATTAAACATTATAATGAAAAAATAGATAAATAACAGAAGCTAGAAATTACAATAAAAACAATAAAACATAAAAATAAAGGCTAAAAAGATTGGTATACAGAGTGAACGATATGGAATACATATTTTGGTCAATTGATTCCTGGCACCCAAAGTTGAGCCAAATGGCAACAACCCTGGCATGGAAGTCTTGGAATCCTAAGGTCAACAGAAGAGAGCCAGGATGGGAAGGGATTTACTCGGTCTCCACCTGGCATCCTAATGCCACACACAAAATGGATTGATTTCCTCATTTCACTAGGAGCTGCATCATTTTAATAATTAAAATCTGACTGGCTGAGCATCCTTGCAATGTAGCACCCTTAAGACATTTTCAGACAGGCCATTAAATAATGATTTATGTAGCAAGCTTTTGTTCAGCCAAGAGATTAGAATGTAATAACCTCACCGACTTTAGCTTTGAACTCAACAGGACCATCCCATGCAACCACCAACCAATCTGGTTTCCTTAACCAGGAGCAATTTTAGAAGAACGTTGGTAGATACCCTCAGTTATAAATTCTCAAGTGGGAGACATAATGATGATGAAAACTTGTCTGCATTATTTCTTCCTTGGGTGGGTGTGTACAGTATGTCCTCTGATACTTTGGAAGCATCTTCTGATGTTTCAATTTTGCCCGGTAATTTCATGGCAAGCGAAATTCAGAAGAAACCATTATGTGCTAAAAATGTCAAAACCAAAGCTTTTTGATTCTCTTAGTGAAGGAGGGAGTCAAAACATGTCCCCAGGCTCACTTTTTTTTATTTTGTATATCTATTCTGATTATGCAGTTGTGGAAAATTGACTGTGCAGCTGCTTGACAATTTCAGATAAGAAATGCATGAAATTGATCATAGGGGCACTAAAATGGGTTGGTAAGTGGATGAATAGATAGATAAATTGATTGATAGATGCACAGACAGACAAGACTGATGACAGGAAAATAAACTTTCTTCCTAAAGCAACAACAAAGAAACCCATCCACCCCACTATCCTTATTTCAACAAAGTTACTAGCTCAATAATTTAAAGGAATGGCATAAGCATTTGGTATCTTGAACTCAGCAAGCCAAAACAATGCTTATCTTGATATCCCAATTAATAACATGGGAAAATATATAGCCAATTGCATTATACCTCAAGAGCTATAAATCCTTGAAGAAACTTTATCTTTACTTTCAAGGACTTTCTTCTCTCTGTGTATCTCCATATATGCTGAACAGAACATTGGAGGTTAGATATATCCAAGCAACAAGAAAGCATAAGGATCTCTCATAGGTAAGTACCGCAAAATACAGCCGGCCCTGGACAACTTATGCATTCATTTGAAGCAGGCATTTTTCCTAACATTGAATAAACATGAGAGTGCTCATTTGTTTCATTCTTATTCTAAACATTGTTTTCATAAAGGGGTTTTTCAGTGATCTAGAAACCAGTTTTTAGATCATATGGATATCTTTACCGAAGTTGGTAGGTTTGACTTCAAGGACAAGGTTAGTTGATGTGACATCATTCCATATTCATGAATTCATTCTACTTATGAGCAATTCAGATTCAAGGAAAGTGGTACTTTAGAGCTCTCCAAGGTCCTGTTTCTCCAGCACAACGATTACCATTTCTACCTGTGGATCAAGCGGATTGTTGAGTATTGTACAGTTGAACCTGCCTCTGGTTCACCTTTAATCACCTAGAGAAATATCTTATCTACTCGAGGTCACCTCTGTCCAGTTGTAATGGTCTGTGAGAATGACCTTGTAACACAGAAGGAAGAGTGGCAGCCTAGGCCACTGCCATGCAATAGATGTTTCAGCTACTAGAAACAGAAGTGGTGTAGAAAGCACGTCCTAAGGGATCCTCCCTAGTTTTCGGAATGGTTAAAGAGGATGGAAGTATTTTCAGATGTGAAAGATTCAGTGACTAAAACCTCACAACAATGGTACAGTGTTTGTGCTTCTTGTCTGGACTACCTTAAAAGGCTGACTTCAATCTTCCAGTAGAATCTGTCAGTTAACAGAATAACTGAACAGAATAACTGAATAACAGAGTTGGAAGGTACTTTGGAGGTATTCTAGGACAAACCTCCCCCCCACAATCACGCAGGTAACCCTATACCATTTCAGACAGGTGACTGTCTAATCTCTGCCTACAAACCTCTAGTGTTGAAGCACCCACAACTTCTGGAGGCAAATTGTTCCACTGATTAATTGGAACTGTCAGAAAATTTCTCCTTAATTCTACATTGCTTCTCACTGTGATGAATTTCCATCCCTTGCTTCTTGTCCTGCCTTCTGGTGCTTTGGAGAATATGCTGACCCCACCTTCTTTGGGGCAGCCCCTTCAATACTGGAACACTGCTATAATGTCACCCCTTAGCCCTTCTTTTCACCAGACTAAACATAACCAATTCCTGCAACCATTCTTCATATATGTTTCAGCTTCCAATCCCTGAATCATAGAATAGAATAGAATAGAATAGAATAGAATAGAATAGAATAGGAGAATGAAAGAATAGAATAGATTTAAGAAGAATAGAATAGAATAGAATAGAATAGAATAGAATAGAATAGAATAGAATAGAATTCTTTATTGGCCAAGTGTGATTGAACACACAAGGAATTTGTCTTGGTGCAAATGCTCTCAGTGTACATAAAAGAAAAGATACATTCATCAAGAGTCAAGAATCATAAGGTACAACACTTAATAATAGTCATAGGGTACAAATAAGCAATCAAATCATACTAGGAAACAGTCAATATAAATTGTAAAGCTACTACAAGCAACAAAGTTACAGTCATGCAGTCATAAGTGGGAGGGGATGGGTGACAGTAACAATGAGAAGATTAATAGTAATAGTAATGCAGACTTTGTAAATAGTTGGACAGTGTTGAGGGAATTATTTGTTTAGCAGAGGGATGGCATTCAGGGAAAAAACTCCCCTTGTGTCTAATTGTTCTGGTGTGCAGTGCTCTATAGCGTCGTTTTGAGGGAAGGAGTTGAAACAGTTTATGTCCAGGATGTGAGGGTCTGTAGATATTTTCACAGCCCTCTTTTGGACTCGTGCAGTATACAGGTCCTTGATGGAAGGCCTATTGGTAGCAATTGCTTTTTTCTGCAGTCCTAATTACTCTCTGAAGTCTGCGTCTGTCTTGTTGGGTTTGTTATCTTTGTTATGAGACCCCATGTTAATTGTCTTACTTTAGTCAGAATTCCCCAGCAGGTCTTCTATGTGCATTGGTGTGTCTGTCCCCTACCAAGATTGCTGAGGACTCTAACAGTAGATGGTCTCCCTTTTTATAAAAATGGAAGAATGCAGTAATAGGAAGCAATATCGACTCTCGGGTGACCTCTTCAGAAGGGAGGAGGGGTATAACGCTTCCCATAATGTTTATGAGTCTAAATAGCATGAGACTTGTAGATAAAGAAGAATTTTAGTAGATAATAACTTGCCAGTAACCTTTATGAGCTCTGCATCTCTTTCTGTTGTGAAACCTTATCGTAACGCAAAGGAGGAAAATATAATGAAGCCAATACTATTGATTTTACGATGAATTTTGCCACGCGTAATCACATTTCCACTGTTATTCTGTAAAATTCTGCAGACAGACGGGGTTGGGACTTTTTTGCTTTGTTATTTTGTTTGATTTTGCTCCTCCGAAAAGATAGAGCATTCACGTAAAGGCTGAAAACTTCACATATTCAGACATTTCACGTTGAAGAAGATACATCCGAGGGATAAGTTGAAGAAATACAATCTTTTTGCACAAACCCATTGGAAACAGTTTGATTGATTACACTTTTTTTAACTGGCGAAAATTGAGTAGAAACTGCAGGCAAGGTTAGAGATATACATATACTATTGGACAAGCCTCTACCTTATCTGATGTTGGCAATTATATTTGGAAGGGCATCACTTTGTGTTTAAGGATGGGTGAGCCAGCTGAATATTTGCAAATTAGGAAAAACGCATATATTTAATTTGTTTAAAACCTTGATTTAAGGCATTTATTTAAAACAGATTAACGGGAAAGCTACTTTGCATTGAATTAATGAGTGAGCATTAAGAAGAAATGAGAACAAGAATGCCTTCATCAGAAAGGTATCTAAAAATGCACATGAATCTGCATGCAAATCTTCTTCTGGATGGCCCTATTTTAAACTGGCAATAGCAACAGCACTTAGACTTATATACCGCTTTACAGTGCTTTTGCAGCCCTCTCTAAGCAGTTTACAGAGTCAGCCTATTGCCCTCCAACAATTTGGGTCCTCATTTTGCCGACTGGAAGGATGAAAGGCTGAATCAACCTGGAGCCAGTCAGGATCGAACCGCTGCAATACTCCATTCTAAGGAAGGAAGGAAGGAAGGAAGGAAGGAAGGAAGGAAGGAAGGAAGGAAGGAAGGAAGGAAGGAAGGAAGGGAAGGGAAGGGAAGGGAAGGGAAGGGAAGGGAAGGGAAGGAAAAGCAATAGCACTTAGACTTATTTATTATTTATTTATATTTGAACTTGTATGCCGCCCCATCTCCGAAGACTCGCAACTAAAACACAGAACAATAAATATTTAAAAAGACATTAAACCAAACAAGCCCAAATATAAAACACGACAATAAAATACATTAAAACCCATCCCTCCCCAGGAAGGGTCACAGCCCGGTTGGTCAAACAACCAGGTCTTTAATTTGGGCGGAAGGTGCGGAGATCAGGGGCCAGACGGAGCTCCAGAGGCAGTTGATTCCAGAGGTCGGGGGCCGCGACAGAGAAGGCTCGTCGTCGGGGAAGTACCAGCCGGCATTGACCCGCCGATGGAACCCCGAGGAACCCCTTATATACTGCTTCACAGTGCTTTACAGCCCTCTCTGGTTTACAGGGTCAGCCTCTTGCCCCCAGCAATCTGGGTCCTCATTTTACCCACCTCGGAAGGATGAAAGGCTGAGTCAACCTTGAGCCTGGTCAGATTCGAACTGCCAAATGGCAGAGGGCAGAAGTCGCCCACAGTCCTACACTCTAACCACTGTGCCACCATGGCTCAGATCATTTACCCAACGCTTGAGGAGAACTAAGGCAGGACACGATCTACATCCAGTGCTTTCAGGATAGCGAGGGGGGGGGGCGACTATTGTCTCGTTTTAAAACCGATCGCCAGTCAGCATCCCAATGATTCAGCTTTATGGCTCCTGCTGCTTGACTTCAAACTGCTCTACCAGTTCTTTTGGCATTGTGACATTGCGAAGCGCTTGCTCCGACCTTCCCCATTTCGCTCTCGTGAACAAGCAGTCAAAGAGGGTGTGGGTGGAGGTGCATGAGCCAGGCAGTTAACTTTTGCGGAGGCCAAACACATTCGAGGAGAGGAGAAATCCATTTGGCACAAAATAGACTTTGTCCAGGCTGACAAAAGAAGCCGTGGCAGTTGGCATCCTCCAGGATGGTGAAAGAAAATGTATCACCGTGCTTTATTTGGGTAGTCATGTTCAGGCACATTCTACTGTTTCTATGGTGATGGGATTATTGTACACCAGGTGGCCAGATCAAAAGCTACCTGGGGTTGTTTTCCTTTCCTTCCTTTCCTTTCCTTTCCTTTCCTTTTTCCTTTTTCCTTTTTCCTTTTTCCTTTTTCCTTTTCCTTTCCATTATTTTCTTTCTTCTTTTCTTTTTTCCTTCCTTCCTTCCCTCCCTTCTCTCCCTTCCTTTTCTATTTTTACCTTTCTCTGTTCTTCCTGTCTTTCTCTAACCTTTCTTCTTTCCTTCCAGATTCTCTTTCTCTTGCCTTCCTTCCTTCGCTATTTCCTCCCTCCCTCCTTCCCTCCCTCCTTCCTTCCTTCCTCTCCTCCTCCTCCCCTATCTTCTCCTCCCCTCCCCTCCCTCCCCTCCCTTCTCCTCTTCTCTTGACATATTTATAGTAAAGCAAAACTCTGAATTAAAAATAAGGTCATAATTGGCAGCTTAACTGGTACAGTACAAGACAAACCTTCAATTTGAAACATTTGAGTCATACACTTAAGATGAGTGTTCTTTCCTTTGGGTTAAATGTCAACACAGAATGTAGATTAGGGAATGCACGGCATAAATATTTGGCCTTCCTGTCTCTAGACTTTAAAATCCAAGGTGTCAATTTCATTTCTACTTAATAATTTTATTTGGACTGAAAATCATTTGCCCATCCCCCACTAGCTTCACTCCTTGCATACATTTTATTTTGCTTTCGATCTAGCTATCCTCTTCTTCATTTAATCTTCTTTGCACTTGTCTTTGTTTGTTTGTTTGTTTACCTCTTTTACCTATTTTTAGCTATTTGACATGACTGGTTAAATTAATTATGATGTAGTGCTTGCCTCACTCATTAATATAAACCAGTTTATATACAGATGCTACAAATCAGAAATGCCAAATAACACTTTCTTTTTTAGCTATCAGATGGAGAAAGGAGGATGGATGGTGATAGATAGATAGATGATGGATGATGGATGATAGATAGATAGATAGATAGATAGATAGATAGATAGATAGATAGGGAGAGAAAGAGAGAGAGAGAGATTATAGTCCAATCTATCTCACTGAGTTACTGGAATAAAACTGGAGGAAGGAATAACTATATGTGATGTCCCAAGTTAGAAGAAAGAAGGCAGGATCTATCTATCTATCTATCTATCTATCTATCTATCTATCTATCACATATCTATCTATATCTATATCTATATCTATATCTATATCTATATCTATATCTATATCTATATCTATATCTATATCTATATCTATATCTATCTATCTATCTATCTATCTATCTATATACATATATACATACATACATATATATATTGCAGATACAGGGATATGTATCAATAAAGTCTATGTCCATATATAACTCCATCTACGTGAAATGTCTACATTTCCCCACAAATATAACTTTTGGTTTTTCCATTGTCTGCGTTGACTGTTATGTAACATATAGTTCTTATCAATTTACGGCTTCCTAGTTTTATAAATACCAAAAATGACTTAGAAGACACAAAAGACCACCCTTTTGACATGCACTTTTAGCCCATTCCTTTACAAGAGCTATTTAAATTTCCACCTATTCTTCAATTCTACTCCTCAAGTTTCTGTCTCCTGTATTGAAATCCATTACCTCTCTCCTTTCTCTTCCGAGTCTTGTAGAAGGAGATAAAAGAAGCAAAGGGAGAAAATGGGATATTTTGTTTCTTCGTAGCCCTTCCTAGATCCTTGCAAGCTTAAGACACAGATGCTAATTAATTAAAAGAAAATGCTTATTGATGCTGCAGCACCATTGCTATTCTACTTAACAAGAGATTTATTGACTCGTATTTAGCTCTATTCCAAGAATGCTACCAGTAATAAAAGTATAATCTCTTGGCATAACGATGATAGCTTGCAGTTATTTCATCAGATTTGGTCTGCAGCTATGAATGGCATCGATTTAATTTTCAGTACTTTATTTGACAGTGGAAAAGTTGTTCATAGAACTGTGGATATTACCTTGTTTAAGAGGTTAACGGTGTCACCAAAAGAGAGAAAATGAGATTTGTACTTAATGTTGCATGTGAAGGAAAGCACTTTAGAGAGAGACAACTGTGCCAGGGTACCGCTACTCAGAAATGTTTCATTATTTAGAGTAATATCATTAAGTCACCTTCAGCCTTTTAACCTTCAGGGGGCCCCTTTTCACTAAAGGAGGGGCACCAAAGCAACAAATGTGCAGTGATCCAACGGCTAAGTGATGCTTGTGTCAAAGAGTGGATTTGGGTAAATGGTCCAATCATAGAGATATGGCTCAAAAGAACAATCAGGCATCTAAGTACACATGAAGATTAAACAGATGTTTAAACAGATGTTGACTTGCAAAGATGATGCGATACCATTGGATAGGAAACCAGGCAGGGAGTAGTTCCTCAGCACATTCCCGCACCACTCATGAATTTAGATGGAGAACTTTTTTCTTCCATGTTAATGTGGGGATACAGCTTTCAACTTTCCTGTGCAAATGCTATTTCCTGCTCTCCTTAATGCTAGACAGAGATTCAGAGTGCTGTATGGAAAGTGTAGAATGAAGGGAGGGAGAGAAGGAGGGAGGGAGGGAGGGAAAGAAGGAAGGAAGGAAGGAAGGAAGGAAGGAAGGAAGGAAGGAAGGAAGGAAGGAAGGAGGAGGGTAGGGGGGGTGGAGGAAGGAAGGAAGAAGGAAGGAAGGAAGGAAGGAAGGAAGGAAGGAAGGAAGGAAGGAAGGAAGGAAGGAAAGGAGGTGGGACCAGGAGAACTGGTAGCAGACATTTTGAGTAGTTCGGAGAATCGGCAAATCCCACCTCTGACTGGCCCCGCCCCATCTATTCTCCGCCTCCTGAGTCCCAGCTGATTGGGTGGGTCTTCTTTTGTTGCCCTGCACATGAGAACAGAGCTGAAAAGCAGGTTAGTGGGGTGGGGAGGGAATGGGGATTTTGCAGTATCCTTCCCCTGCCATGCCCACCAAGCCATGCCCATAGAACTGGTAGTAAAAACAATTGAATCCCACCACTGGTAGGGATGGGGAGGGAGGGAGGCAGGAAGGAAAGAAGGGAAGAAGGGAGGGAGGTGGGACATGCAAAATATACCCTCAAAGCTATTTCACAAAACAAATCCCACACTCTACATCTCCCACCCAGCTTCTAATGGTGAAGTGGATGCTTTGTTTTATTTTGAGGCATCCCAAAAGCCTTTTCTGCCTACTGGAGGCACCTTAACAAGGATAATTAGGTTTCATTTGTAATGCAAATCAAGTGGACAAAGTGAAGCTAAATTGCCAGGCGCAGGATCTGTTCCCAGTAAAAAAAAAAACGTACAATAATCTCTTGGCATCATGATGATTGGCTGGGGTTCTGTCATCAGATTTGCTACACCGACATTATCTTAAAAGTTGACCATTTTTCTGTTTGAGATAAACTATTATGTAGAGAGAGAAATTCTTATCAAAGATAGGCGCATACTCCAAAAAATGATCTCTCGAATTTATGCATGATTTTTCTCCTCTGCCTTTACGTTTCCAAAACTTAATGTATTTGTTTTATAGACTGGAAAACAATTGGACATGTTATTTCTCTCTGCCTATATTTAACAACCTAATTTATCCACATTGGTTGAGGACTGTGATTTTTATCGGTGTTGATGTCAGATGGATCATTGACAGAGATGGGTCTTCTTCGCAAGATGTTGTTTTCCAGTGCATCTTGCAAAAAAAAACATCTAGTTTAGTTTACTACGGTTGTAAACCTGAACAAAGGTCTATCAATGTCCAAGGGAACAAAATAGTAATTTGTTGGTCTATATCTCTTAGAAGCTTCAGCTATATTCTAATGTAACTCAAAGGCAGCAGATGAAACCAAGAACAGGCAATGCTTCTAACAATGAAGAAGATACTCTCTAGGACTTTAGCTCCAGAAGGTACCAGGTTGAGGGAGAACCTTAGACTGTGGAACAGGACCTAGAGAAAAGACAATATCAGATTTCTCATTAAACCATGGTCAACGGAATATGACTTTTGGTCAGTTGTAAACTGTCAGGACTCTTCTGTTGTTGATATTCGGTCAGAACATTGTCCCTGGGTTCCATCATCATATCTGTGTTTTTATGGGTAGCAAAAAACAGTGCCTGTCAGAAATCTGAATCCAGGCTGTAAGTACCCTTCTTTGGGTTTGTTGTAACTCTGATCAATCACTAATTGACTGGCCATAAGTCAAGGACTATCTATCTATCTATCTATCTATCTATCTATCTTTCATCTTTCTATCATCTCTATCTATCTATCTATCTATTTATCTATCTATCTATCATCTATTTATCTATCATCATCATCATCTATCAGTCATTTCTCTATCATCCCTATATCTATCTATCTATCTATCTATCTATCTATCTATCTATCTGTCTGTCTGTCTGTCTGTCTGTCATCTGTCTATCATCTGTCTGTCTGTCTATCTATCTATCTACCTACCTACCTATCTATCTATCTATCTATCTATCTATCTATCTATCTTCTATCTATCTCTCATGTAAATTATCCACTATGTGACACCAGAAAACTCACAAGATAGTGCAAGAATCAGTCACTGAATTCAGCCTGGAGCATCTGCTGTAGAAGGAGCTTTTGAAATTGAAAATAGAAAAATGGAACCAGTCCTTTTCTCCTTTGATTCCCATTGACTGGCCTCCCATTGTGAAGCAAATCATTACTGTTTCATAATCAAACTCCTAATGAAGAACTAGCTGCTTTCTTCATGAATTATTTGCCTTCCCTTGGTTTTTGTTACATCTATGAAAAGGTCACTAATTTATCTTTACTCTTCGATAAATGCAGGCTATGGTGTTTACCTGTGTGGGTCTGTGAATCATGGAGAACAATAGCCACATGTGGTAACTCTCTGAAGGGGAAAGAAAGATTCCGATAGTAAAATATAACATTGAATCTTTAAACTTCTCCATTTTGGCATCAGTAAAGGAAACAAGTAACATTCTGAAGACCTGAAGGAGCTTCTTGGATGGGAAGCAAAACGTCTTCAAAGGTGCTTTTTTTTTTTCAAGAGGCAACTGGACTTTCTGGTTTTTATTTATTTATTTATTTATTTATTTATTTAATTGGACTTATGTGCCGTCCCATCTCCGAAGACTCGGGGCGGCTCACAGCTAAAACATACAAATACAATAAAGAATTTAAAAAAGAATTAAACAAATATAAAGTCCAATAAGGCCAAATTAAAATAATTTAAAACTATCCCATACCCCCCGTGAGGTAGTCACAGCCCGGTTTGGTCAAATAGCCAGGTCTTCAAATTGCGGCGGAAGGTGCGGAGGTCAGGGGCCAGACGGAGGTCTAGCGGCAGCTGGTTCCCTAAGTCGGGGGCCGCCACAGAGTAGGCTCGCCGTCGGGGGACTGCCAGCCGACATTGGCTTGCCGACAGGACCCCGAGGACCCCCTGCCTGTGTGCCCGTACAGGGCGGTTGGCACTCGATATCGGCAGGAGACGCTCCCTTAAATATTGTGGACCCATGTCGTGTAGGACTTTGAATGTTAAACCAAAACCTTGAACCTCACCCGGAGCGCAACCAGCAACCAATGCAAGCCGCGCAGGAGGGGTGTAATATGGGAGAATTGGGTAACTCCCATCACCACCTGCGTGGCCGCATTCTGCACCAGCTGCAATCTCCGGATGGTATGCAAGGGCAGTCCTAAATAGAGAGTGTTGCAGTAGTCGAGTCTAGAGGTAACAAGGGCATGAGTGACTGTACGCAGGGCATCTTGGTCCAGAAGCGGGCAAAGCTGGCGAACCAGCCAGACCTGGGCAAAGGCCCCCCTGGCGACGGCCCCCACCTGCTCCTCCAACTGGAGCTGCGTGTCCAGGAGGACCCCCAGGTTCCTCGCCCTATCCACAGGGGGCAACACCACTCCCCCTATGGTCAACAATGGACATTCCTGACTGGACTGAGATGCCGGTATGTACAGCCACTCAGTCTTGGCCGGGTTGAGCTGAAGCATGTTTCCGTCCATCCAGATCCATACCGCATCCAGACAGCGAGTCATCACGGAGAGGGCATCACTGTTCTGGTTTGGGGTGGAGATGTATAACTGGGTATCATCAGCATACTGATGATACCTCACCCCAAAACCACGAATGATCTCACCCAGCGGTTTCATGTAGATATTAAATAAAAGGGGAGAGAGGACCGACCCCTGAGGGACCCCACAAGTAAGCACCCTCGGGGCCGACCTCTTTCCCCCTGTCAACACCGATTGCGACCACCCCAAGAGGTAGGAGGAGAGCCACCGAAGAACAGTGCCCCCCACTCCCAGCCCCTTGAGGCGTCGCAAATTGACAAAAATTGGTCAATTGCAAAATGTTTTACTTGGAACAGCTTACATCCTGCAATGATAATTTTAATATTCTTCTTCAACAACATCTGCCTGCCTGAAGTCCTTGGGAAGAACCCAATAGGTGGACAAAAAAATTCCAAATCCAGTCTAAAGATCTGACTGACTGTATAATGAACCATAGCTATAAATCTCTTCCGCCTTCAAACCAACTGCTTTAACATTAATGAAGTATGTATGTATGTATGTGTGTGTGTGAGTGTATATATATATATATATATATATATATATATATATATATATATACTTCTCCCAGGAGAACGAAGCTGAAGACACCAGCCTGAAGATGACGGATGAGATTTCGTCGAAACGTTGCCAAGGTATTCTCAACCTTACACGGGACAAGACCCGAATACACCAAGACCTACATATATATATATATATATATATATATATACACACACACACACACACACATACATACATACACACACACACATTCATACATACATACATATATATATATATATATATATATATATATATATATATATATGTATCTTGGTGTATTGTCTTGTCCATGTAAGATTGAGAATACCTTGGCAGTTTGAAATCTCATCCGTCATCTTCAGGCAGAGAACGAAGCTGAAGACACCAGCCTGAAGATGACGGATGAGATTCGTCAAACGCTGCCAAGGTATTCTCAATCTTACACGGGACAAGACCCGAATACACCAAGACCTACATACCTTTACCCGTGAAAATCTACGTAAACATATATATATATATATATATATGGAGTTTATCCTTTTTTCTTAATTATTATTTATGAATATGATTATATTCATTACATTTTAACCCAATCTCCAGCAGTTGTTCATATTTAGCATATAATTATTATAATTGTAGAAATTGGACATTCTTCTAGATGGGTATTTATTCATTTAAAAAAGTTACATTCATATGACAAGTACAAGAAAGGTAAACATATGGCACACACTGTATAGCATTAGTAGAAAATAATATTACATGAAGGCTTAAAAATGGCTTGGGTGATGTTTGGGGTAGAATGGAATTTAAACACATGAAATTCATCCATAGAATAAATAATTGCTTACACTGCTCCACTCTCTGGCTCTAAAATTAGCTATTTAATAGTGACTGCTAAAAATTAAATTAAACAAATATTTTTAAGAATTGGTTGTAATGGATGATTGCTCTAAAATAAGGGCAGAATTAAGGCATGGCCCACTAGTACATATCTTTACACCAGGAAAAAAATGTTTATTTTATATCCATTGTTCCATATAAATACAGTATACAGTATACAGTATACAGTATACAGTATAAATACAGTGACCATATTTTCTTGGAAAAATCCCAAAAAGAGAGAAATCTGATTCATAAGCATTAAAAATTGTTTAGCTTCATAATTTTGCTTTACAAAGGAAAATTCAAGTGTAAAACAAGAAAACAAACAAATGAAATAAATCTTAACTGCCCTTGGTGCTTCAAGAAAGAAATGGAAATATAAGAGTAAAAAACCCAAACTTTGGGTACGAAAATAAGCCAATTAAGTAGATTTTATTTTTCCATCTCTATCTGAAAGCACCAAATTTTTGATACGTCTGTTCTACTGAACAAATCTTGTTCATTTTCTGAGATCCAAATTAGACTTTGGCCTTGGGCCTACCCTTTTGCTAATCCTACAATAAAGACCTATATTGATTAGCACATTTTAATTAGCTGGGATTTTGAACAAACAGGGCACTTTATTATCAACTGTCAATCAGAGAGATGCCTTCTGCCTGAAGGTTTTCTAAAGTTTGAGAGGTTTTGCTGTAAGTGGAGGAGTAACATTTAACTATGAGCTATACTAAAACTCAATTCATCATCATTGTTATTCCAGAGATACTTAACACGACAAAGACAAATCAAATGCCACCTTGTTTGGAGGCCATCACCTTTCCAAGAACAAACTGAACAAACTCTGCTTGAAGTTCATACTCTGTGTCAATCTTTTATGGCTATCATGGTGACCTCAAATCTAGTACAATTCATTAAGCCCACAAAAGTATTTTGGCGGCTTACCAAGAGGTTCCTTCACACCCAACACAACCTTGGAGATTCAAAGTACTTTGGAAGAGTACTTTGGAAGAAGACTATTTCTGTCTGCTCCTGTAAGTTTAGTAAAGCCATCCAGATGACAAGCACAGGTGATGTCATGCCCCCTTCGGAGTCTGCATTTGAGGAGGAAGACAAACAGTTGTCAGGGAGCAGGAGGGTGGCTCCGTTGGCTGTGGAGGAAACTGGGGAAGGGCAAAGTCAGGCTGGGCAGAACAGGAAAGAGGTAGAACAAGGGAGAGGGAATTCAGAGAAAAAATCAGGCTCACCCCCTCTTCATCCTAGGGCATGCAGGGAAGAACGGAGAAGAGAGCAATGTAGGTTGCATGTCTTACGAGGGAGGAAAGGGCCCTGATTCCCTGCACAAGGCACACCTGGGGAGGGAGTTTAAAGGAGAACCAGTTGAAAGGGGCATTTCTCAGGAACAAATATTGAGTTTATCTAATGTTGGCTGCTGTTATCTTAGTTCCTGGCATCCTCCCAATTGGTTTGATTTACTGCTGTGTTAGTTCATTTCTGGAACTCCTTATCTTGCCCTGCCGGATTTATTACCTCATTTTGCCTTGTTGGATTTATAGTTTAAAGTTTTCTGTTTACACCATTTTGGATTGGAATATCTGCTGCCAAATGCTGTTGCAGGTTCCAGGGAGAATTTTTCTCCAGACCAGAAGCTAACCAGGACATTGGAGCTAATAAAGGAACCTCTACTTATTATCTGGCTGGGTTGCCTTTATGCCATGTCCTGGGTCATCACAGATTAAAATTTCATTAGCCCAGCATTCTTGACGTCAAACTTCCTCTTAATGAGTGCAGTCCACATTAATACTTTAGTCCCCCAGAAAGCTTGTCTCCAGTCTTCCCTAGTTAAACCCAAATCTTGTGAGATATTGTCTGCTTTCTCTAGGAACAACTTAGCATTTCACAAATCCCTCTATCAAGACATCACTGTCAACCCTTCATTGCATTTCCTCATTTACTAGGCATTTGATGTCGCTTGGGCATTACAACTCACCAATGAAGTCCATAATAGAGATGCTTGATTTCTCAACCACCTTATATCTCCAATTCTTTTATCTGGAGAACCTTTCGTTTGTGAGATTGGAAACTGCTATTTACCTAGATGTTTATCTCAACACTGATCCAGTGAACTGTGTGAACAAGTTCGTTCCATATAACAAACATTTATTATTCTGGCTTGTTGCATCGTCGTCCAGATGTTCAGACTGGATGTGGCATTTTTGTCCATCTTTTGAGGCCTTCCCAAAGATCTGAGATAGGCAGATGTTGATGTTTGATGGTGTTAGAGGTATCAGTGCAGGATGTAAGCTGTTACTATTATGAAGAAAAGAAAAGCAATCTATTTAAGGATAGCTTTTTATGGTGAGCTGAAGAGTAAATAGCTCAGTCCTCATGAATAAGTATTCTATAAAAGAATGATTCTTAGGCTAAAATCCCCTTTTTGGATTCCTCTGCATTTAAGTAAAGAGATTCCTCTTCATTCACATGTACTTATATTGAAACATTTTATTTTCTCTTACATGAAAAATGACAAATGGATAATGGTTTTCTGAGATTCTTAGGAGCTTGAAATAACAGAAAATATTTGCAGCTCAAGTTGTAGATTTTGGTGGTGAATTAGTTGAAGCCTGGTATTCTACAAACAGTCAATCAACAAGCATATAGATTTTCAACTAGAATATAAAGCTGTAAGAAATCGGACCACCCCAATGACCAATCAACAACAGAACAGACCACCTCTTGGAAATGGTATATTTCTGAACAGGGGGTTGGACTAGGACAGGGGTCACCAACCTTTTGGACCTCAGGGACCACCAAACTCATAATTTTAAATCCCGCAGACCAGAGACCCTGGGAAAATCCCCCCAAAAAGTCTGCAGGAAAATTCCCCACCCTGTTTTCCTACCAATTGATCGTTCTTTATTTGGGATCGCAGGATACCGTCTCCAACTCCGTTCTCGAGAGAGAGAGAGAAAGACTTTTGGCTTCATGCAAGGAAAGCAGCAGAAGCAGCAGAAGTCTTTCTTTCTCTCCCCCAAACTCTGCCAGAATGGCGCAGCCTCTTGGAGCAGGAGGCCTTGTAGGGTCCCAAAGACTCCTTTCTGGTGGAGTTTGAGGGAGAGAAAGAAAGACTTTTGCTGCTTTCCCTGCATGCAGCCAAAAGCAGAAAAAGAAAGAAGTGGAAAGAAGCAGCCCAGTGGCAAGGCCAGGCACATGGGGCACGTGCGGCACATGGTGCAAGTTCCCCCCCTCCGCCCTTTCCCCCCTCCCCTCACTACCTTGTGTTTGCAATGCAAGTGACACAAGCCTTGTGTTCCCACAGGCCATGTGGGTGGAGCAGCCTTGTGTTTCCACAGCCTGGATTAATTACTTTGAGGGTGACATTTCCCTGTGGACCACCAAAACTTTTCCCGGTCGACCACTGGACTAGAAGACCTCCAAGGTCCCTTCCAACTCTGTTATTCTATTCTATTCTATTCTATTCTATTCTATTCTATTCTATTCTATTCTATTCTATTCTATTCTTTCTTTCCAATATTTGTTTTCTTTTCTTTTCTTTTCTTTTGTTCTATTCTATTCTATTCTATCCTGTTCTATTCTATTCTTGATTTTCATGCTGTGCAAATGGCCAGTCACATGACCAACTGACCACACAACCACACCAGACCTGTATAAACTAAAGAGAAACAGAACAAGAGACTTTATCTGAAGTCCAGCTGATGATGTTACCTAGTCTGGTAACAAAAAGTTTGGGAGCTAAACTGTGAGCTTGGGGAACAAACTGCTGCCAAGAGGTTACATTCAAAGCTTTGGAGGGGTTTGTGCAATCTCAGGGCCTCAGGTTGTGTGTCTTTGTTGCAATTTGCGGTTACTTTAAATCTGCGCCAAGTGCCTTATCCAAACCCTCCTTTCACAGGCGTCTCACCCATCATAACCATCCATATTTCGTTGTAAATTAGCATTTTAACATCGGCTTCTTGTTTTGCTTCTCTCTCCCTGTTACAAGCCAAAGTTGTCTGTGAAGCGGCTGTGAAGCTTCATTAAGCTGATAGTGTGACCTATTTTTATCAGCTTTTATCTTATGCCTGCTAGCTATTTCTAAATATGAATTTCCTTTTCCATCAGTCTTGTTATCAAACATGGTGCATTCTCGTGTCTCCCACACATCAACAGAAACCAGAGGCACAATAAAGAGATAAAGATATAAATATCAGTAACCTTTAATGACTTAGAACCATTAGCCCAAGCATAGTTTTTTTTTTAAAAAAAATATTGATTGCATGATTAAAACAACATAACTCTACCTTGTAAGGTGTGGAAAGCCAGGGAAGATGGTTGAGGAGAGGAACATACAATGGAAAATAGGATATTTTCATACAATTTTGGGTATCCAATGAGGTACTAATACCACTTTATAAAGCTTTAGTAAGAGCACACCTGGAATACTACATCTAATTTTGATCACCACACTATAAAAAGATGTTGAGACTCTAGAAAGGGTGCAGAGAAGAGCAACCAAGATGATGAGGGGACTGGAGGCTAAAACATACAATGAACGGTTGCAGGAACTGAGCATGGTCAGTCTAGTGAAGAGAAGGACCAGGGAAGACAGGATAGCATCTTCCAATATTTGAGGGGCTGCCACAGAGAGGAGGGGGTCAAGCTATTTTCCAAGGCACCTGAAGGCCAGACAAAGAATAATGGATGGAAACTGAATAAGGAGAGATTCAACCTAGAAATGAAGGAGAAGGAGAAATTTTCTGACAGTGAGAACAATCAACCAAGGGAACAGAAGTTGCCTTCAGAAGTTGTGGGAGTTTCATCACTGGAAGCTTTCAAGAAAAGACTCTGTCAGAAATGGTGTAGGGTCTCCTGCTTGGGCGGGGGGTTGAATTAGATGACCTACAATGTCCCTTCCAACTCTGTTAATCTGTTAATCTAATGATCATTAAATGGAAAAATCCCTCACTCTGTCTTTCAGCTTTTCCACTTTTGAACAGAGTGTCAAAAGCCCATCTCAAATTCAGTGACAACTGTAAAGTGGGATAAATGCTGATATATTTTCTTAATGCCATGCACTAAAATTCATACTTGCCCCTTATAAACCTGCTTAAACATCTAAGCTAATGGACATCAATAGACCTCGTGGCAGTGAACCCCATAAATTCCTTAAATGGGTAAAAGACAGAGAAAACTATTCTAAATTTACTGCCAATCAGTTTCATTAAATGACCCTGACTTTTATGGACATCATATAATGTCTTACTAATCACCCTTTACGCATCATTTTATAAACATTCATCAGGCTCCCTCAGACTGCAACTGAAGAAGGATTTTGCTACCTATTCTATCTTTCTGAAATCTCTCTTCCTTTCTCTTTTTCTCCCGTACACTCACTCTTTTAATATTTTTCTTTCTCTCCTCCCCACCCCAAAAGTCATCTAAACATTTATCCAGAGACTGGGATTGTTGATGTGCTAAAAGGTCCTAAGGTGATTGCATGAACTGAAATGATAGTTAAACCTTTTGACTGGCCACAGCTTATCGTGAGTGTTCCTGTCAACCATCCCATCAGCATGCACAGCAAAAGAAACTCCTGGGATATTTTTTTATTACCAAGAGTAAAACTTTATTGACAGATCCATGCAGGCACAGAAGAAGTGAAGCCAGTTTCTGAGGTCTTGGCACAAAACACAGTATATTGAAACTCCCTTTTCCTTCCCCAGGCTGACCAGTGTCCACTGTCCACCAATCCAGGCTTAGCATTTTGTTTCGAGAAACAGTGCTCACATTTCAAGAGTCTTCAGCTTCTGACCTTGGGGCTGCAAGATTTTTCTCAGGCTCCAAACAGCTCACATGAATTCCTTTTCTCCTTTTGGCTTCCCATGCATTTCAATCATACCCATGCCCCACTCCCTTAGCTTTCTTGTCATGCTGCGGAGGAGAAACAGGTGCTTTGCGAGTCAACCATGACAGTTCCTCTTGATGCATCTTGAGTAAATCCCTCACAATTGCCTGATACAACAACCTCTTTCCCTAACAGAAGAATCCCAACTTCTTCATCTTAACAATCACACCCACCAGAGTGGCTGCATGCAAGAGATAAACACCGCTTCTCTGGTTTTTTTGACATTGTGGGTAGAAATTTGTTGTAATGAATGGACCTTACAAAGATTGGGAATCAATACGGCATTGTACAGAATAGCGCCGGAATAATTGGACTGCTCCTTTTCAATTAGATAAAGTTGGGAAAATAAAAAAAAAAAGTGGGGAAGACATGTGATGAAGCCAGGGGTGGAGACCTTGGTTAAAAGTGTGACACATTGAAAATAAAAATTCTTCGGAAGAAAACAGGCAGCATTAAGGAAGCCTGTTGAATTTTCATTTTCCCTTGGGACAAATAATAGGTCAGTTTGGAGGCTAGGGAATCTGTCTATTGACCTAGGAGAGTTTAAGTTTGCCAGTAAAATGCCTTGCAAGCAATCTGGAATCCAATCTGAGTTTGTTTACAGCCACTTCACGTATGGATTTAGCATCACAAAACACGTGCATTTTATGTGCACATAATTATGTAGCTCTTGGTGCAATTATGCATATGACTATACACCAAGATTCTGCTTCTTACATCGCTGGAATAATTCATGCCCTAAATTGGCATGCTCTCCTTCTATTTCTTTTTTTTTAAATAAAGTTTTTATTTTTATTTTACATACATATCAATGTGTGAACAATATGACACCTCAGTGTTTTACATTTTACATCCAATAACATATTAATAATCATTTTAACTATTTTCCCCCACAATCTTATTTCATTCTAGCATTAATACACATCCTTATATGCCATTATAGTATTCTATTCATTTATATATTCGATATTTCATTATATTGGTTCTTTTATGCTAATCCTCATGTTATTCAAATATACCTAATTTCACCCTCATTCAAATTCTAGTTTCCTTTCTTTTTCTTACATCATCTTATTTTTAAGGAAGTGTATACCATTATTTCCCCCCTCTCCAATTCCATCCCAATTCTAGCTTTCAGTTATGCCACTACAGTTCCCAAGAATATTCCCTAATAGTTTTTTTTAATATAACATTTCATTCATCAAATATATCCTTCTTTTTGCCACAAATAAAACCTCAGTAATCATATTTAATACGTTTAACAAGTCCTTGTAGCTCTACTAATAATAGTCCTATTCTGTCGCGGCCCCTGACGTTTGGAATCAACTGCCTTTGGGGCTCCGCCTGGCCCCGGACCTCCGCACCTTCCGCCGTGAGTTAAAGACCTGTTATTTGACCAACCCGGGCTGTGACCCCTCCTTGGGGGGGGGATAGTTTTTAATGTTAATTATTGTAAATTTGTTTTTAGGATTTGGGCTTGTAATTTAGTTTAATCGTTTTTTAAGTATTTATTGTCTCTGTTTTTTTAGCTGTGAGCCGCCCCGAGTCTTCGGAGATGGGGCGGCATACAAGTTCAAATAATAAATAAATAAATAAATATTCTTATTTTAAATTCCAAAATTCCATTGTTTAACTAATCAATATTTCAATACTTTCCTTCTATTTCTTACCAGCTATATAGGGAAGATTCGTAGGCATAAAAAATAAAATTTATCTGATCCTTTGCTCTATTCAAGATGATCTACTATGTAGGCCTTTCAATGGTATCTAAAAATGTGATAGATATAATTTTTTTAAGAGTACAGCAGGCTTAAGCTATGTCACGCAATACATCTTAAGCCAGTTCTTCCATGATTCTCTTATTGCATTCTGATCTGTTGAATTGAGTCCAAGCCAATGACTTGCAATGGGCCTTTAGTTGACTCAATGTGAATATCTCCTTGGTTTCAGCACCTGGCTGATATTTTCTGGGTTTGCAAGCCAAGCAGGATCAGACCAGTTTAGTGGGCAACCTCCCATGATTCAACTTGAAGTTGCTAAATTGAAAAAGAAAAAAAGAAAACTTCCAAAGAAGTTAGGCATATGAAGTCCCCAGTTTCTAAGATGAGTTAAATAGAGACATTAACTTCACATCTCCTTCGGTGTCTACAGTCTCTTAAACAAATGATTTAAATGAAGAAGAGAGACCTGTGAAAGAAAACTATAGTTTATAACAGTGTATCTTGAAGAAGATTCTTCTCTTTGATTTGGAATTTGAAGAAGATTCTTCTCTTTGATTTCTCTTTGAAGAATTTGTTCCAAGAAGTAAGGAGGACATTCCTGAGTTATTTAGCCAGTTTAATCTCATTCCTGTGTTGGTTAATTTTTCCATCATCCTGGATTGGGCAGATGATAATCCATGTACTCCAAGTTTACCTCATTGCTTATTCCCTCCTCTTCACATGGTCAAGTGGTAAGTTCAGATCCTGCTTGACCATCCATGGTATTTCTGATGCATGGGCCTCCTGGTTGCAGGAACTGGGCATGGCTAGTCTAGTGAAGGACCAGAGGAGACATGATAACAGTGTTCCAATATTTGAGGGCCTGCCACAGATAGGAAGGGGTCAAGCTATTTTCCAAGGCACCCAAATGCCAGGCAAGGAATAATGGATGGAAACTGAACAAGATTAAACCTGGAAATAAGGAGAAATTTCCTGACAGGGAGAACAATCAACCGATGGAACAGAAATTGCCTTCAAAAGTTGTGGGAGCTTCATCCTTGGGAACTTTCAAGAAGAGACTGGACTGCCGTCTGTCAGAAATGGTGTAGGGTCTGCTTGAGAGGGGGGTTGGACTAGATGACCTACAAGGACCCTTCCAACTCTGTTAATCTGTATCTGTTTTATTTTGAAATATTGTGGACAAAACAGACCCTTCTTGTCAAGTCCATGGCAAAACAGCATAATAAATTAAAGGGCTTTTTCCAAACAGGAACAGCATGTTGGAGTGGCCAGTTTTATTAACCAAGAGACATATTTGAAGAGCACACCATTTGATTAAAAACAAAGTATGTTTCAGTAGCATCGCCTGCTTGTAAAAGTGCTTCACCCTGAGACTTTTAGTCAAAGGAAGTAAAGTAGCAAACACTTGTGTGGTTGAAGAATCCTGGAGAGTCAATTAAAAGTGAGAGAATCATATGGCAAATACTCTCCCATTTTCCATTTTGTGATGAACTGGAGAAGAGCCAAAATGACTTCTGTCCTTCACCAGGCAGACATAATCCTTCTCCAGGTCTCCTCTTTTGAGCTGTGTGCACCAAACCCTCTTCTGACGCTTCTGACATGTGACCACCTGAGCAGAAGGCCTCTTGTAGCTTTGGCAAATGGGGGAAGAGCCTGCTCCAGTTGTGGCAGAAGTTTATGAAGGCCAAAGTGTGCCTTCATCAGAGTAAATCGCATTGCCTCTTCACCTCATCGCACACACAAAAAAAGGCTGTTGATTGTACATGCTTTGATTTTAGAATTAACCTTCTAATTAAACTTAGAGACAAGGAAAACAAGGAAGAAGAACAAGCCCACAGAAGCCTAAAGAAATAGCATGGAGAAAATTCAGCTGGTTTATTTATTTCAATCTGTACAGATAGAAAAAAATATCAACAGGCTTATGCAAGTTAATAGTTATCATGTTTCCATCAGGCAGGATGAGAGTCTGCAGATCTGTCTGTCTGTCATCTGTCTATCTATCTATCTATCTATCTATCTATCTATCTATCTTCTTGTCTATTTATCTGCCTGTCCTTCCTTCCTTCCTTCCTTCCTTCCTTCCTTCCTTCCTTCCTTCCTTCCTTCCTTCCTTCCTTCCTTCCTCCCTTCCACAGCTGTCTGTCCATCTGTCTGTCTGTCCGTCTATCTATCTATCTATCTATCTATCTATCTATCTATCTATCATCTACCTACTTACCTACCTACCTATCTATCTATCTATCTATCTATCCCCCTTCCCTCCCACTCTCTCTTCTATCTATCATCTATTGAACTGCTCAAAATTAAATGGAGATGAATTCTCAGAGTGGCAATCCAAAGAATATCTGCAGAATTGTAATTTTACTGAGTGTAGAATTGTAGTTTCACTGAGTGTAGACAGCATCTTCAATCTAAATAGATTCAATAACCAAAGGTAATCAACCACTGGTTCTTCCTCTGAGTTTATAGAATGTTTGGATGGTAGCAATGAAAAAGAATCAGTGGAAAGAAATGTGCATTTTAGGAGGTGAGAAGAGAGAGAAACATCAAGTCACTATTTGAGGTTGACTCCAAACTAAATGGAGATCACAAAAGCATGCTGAAGAAATCATTATTATTATTATTATTATTATTATTATTATTATTATTATTATTATTATTACAAGCCTAATATTAAACATTAAAACTATTAAAATTATTTTAAAGGAAGCCCCCCCCCACCTGGCATTTATGGTCACGTCCTTTTTTTATTTAATTGCTAGATGGCTTTCCCCGCTAATTTTTCAAGATATTTTTCAATACTAGAAGCAGAACAAAAAACAACAGATGGAATCAAGTAGAGAAGCGACTTAGAACTAAAGAGAAATTTTCTGACACAGCAATTAATCAGTCAATCACCCAATGGAATAGCTTTCCTCCAGAAGTTGTGGGAACTCCAACACTAGAAGATTTTAAGAGGAGATTGGACAACCATTTGTCTGAAATGGTAGAGGGACTTCTGCTTGAGCAGGGGGATAGACTAGAAGATCTCCAAGGTCCCTTCTAAATTTGTTCTTCTGCTATTTATTGCCATTCCAATTCATGAAGTCCTGAAGTAAGATTTGCCAGGCGTACAAAACACTTAAGTTTACTTTGTGTGTGTTATTTGGTGCAAATATGTGTGATATTCTTAGAAGGACAGTCTGCTTTTAAGCAGAGGCATGCGATATATAATTATGACATATAAAATGGAGACCAAGGCCTGTCATTTGAAAGCCATAGATTGGCTTTTAAGACTAAGTGCTGTGTGTACCAAGTGCCATCGTTTTTGGGCTCCTGTTGAGTTGAAAGCTTATGGAGTGTTATTTTAGAAAAGGGTAAAAACATTTCATTTGCATTTGGAGCCCAAAACAGAATAAGAGAAGATAGGCAAATAAGATAGGAAGGTCGACATATTGGGTGATAACAGCAAGATGGTTATGGACTTGATTAACAAGCAGTGAGCTGTTTTTTAACTGCCTTCAACAACAAAACCCCTTTGGTGGGAAGGGAACAGCGTTCCGTGTGCCTTTGGTGTTTAGTCCTGCCAGTCACATGACCACGGAGACTCTTCAGACAGCGCTGGCTGTTCGGCTTTGTAACGGAGATGAGCAGCGCCCCCTAGAGCCAGGAAAACTAGCACAGATGCATGAGGGGAACTTTCATCATACTTAGAAGGTGTTGACCAACCATTGAAATAAAAATTGGTTCTGCCTTAGAGAAATTGTGCTAATACAGGTAGTGCCCGACTTATGACCACAACTGAGCTCAACATTTCTGTTGTTACACGAGACATTTGTAATATGAGCTTTGCCTCATTTTACGTCCATTCTTGCCACAGTTGTGAAGTGAATCACTGCAGGTGTTCCGTTAGTAACAAGGTTGTGAAATGAATTGACTTTGCTCATCAGAAGGTTGCAAAAGAGGATCATGTGACCCAGGGACACTGCAGCCGTCATAAGTATGAGTCAGTTGCCAAGCGTCTGAATTTTGACCATGTGACCACAGGGAGGCTGCAATAGTTGTAAGGATGAAAAACGGTCATAAATTGGGTTTTTTTTTCCAGAGCTGTTGTAACTCTGAAGGGTCACTAAAAAAAACTGTTGTAAGTCAAGGACTACATGTATTGAATTCTGAATTGGTAATAGAAGGTGGAAGCATTGAAAAGAAACTAGAACTGGGTTTCCCTTGAAATACGAAAAGAGAAGCATTATTTACTGCTCTAACAATATAGCATGCCATTCACCAGTGGCTTTATTTTGATTAATGTTGAAAGTATCTTAGCAGCTTTATATAATTAAAATATGCACGCCCTACACTATACTTAAAGATGCACAGCACTTACCTGAGATGGATGTGACCTCTGAAAGCTTTATGTGACCCACAGAGACCTCCAAAGAGGTGTGCATAATTGAGATTATTAA